>JAAVUD010000047.1:0-297930 GCA_014898915.1 Fusarium chlamydosporum | reverse complement strand
ACCAAGTCGGCAGTGCATCAAAACGTTGACACCTTATCCGCAGGTAGATGGTTACAGATGCAGCTAGGTGAAAGAGGAGAAGCTGTAAAAGGAAAATGATGTGACTGCGTCCGAGCTGAATCAAGGTGACTAACGAGGAAACTGTACAACATGACAGGGGAAGGAGGATTGCTATTGGACAAGCGAGATGTCAACTGAGAAGCCAGCTGAGCTGAGCTGAAAGCCGTTGTCCATTTCCCTTGGCGCAATCCTAAAAAGGCTTGGTATCTCAAGGGAGACCGACGCCACAACGTTTTTTCCTTCTGCGCGGTGTTTAGTGGCCGAAGTTCAACTGGAGTTGAATTAGGGGCCCCATCGCCGTCTGAGCGGGGAGGGGACTATTGGCAATATCGTCATCTGCCCTGGCCTGGCCTGTTCTATCCACCAGTCAGTCTGCCCCCTGATCTGGACAATAGGAAAAGGCCGAGCAAGGCAAGGCAAGGCAAAGCAATTTTCTCTTACATTTACGATCAAAATAGGCTGCTACTAGGCACCTATCCAGTGTCATAAAACAAACAACAAAGCTCTCACAACAGCAGCGTTCGAACCCGTTGAGCCGGTCATTGTTCAGGAGGGCACTCAATAAGGATAATCGTTCAGCAATGTGAGGGGAATGGAGATCGTCGTCTCGAGATCCAGGTCGGTGGGAACACAACACAAATGACTCTCCCCTTTCCTTTCTCCATTATCCATATCCATCCATCTCCAGTATATGTACCAGTATTACTGTACCGTATAGACAACAGTGCAGTGCAATCAACCCGCAACCAGGGAGCGAGTCAGATGTCGTCACTTAAACGCAGTATGGAAGTAGTTTAGTTGGATCAGAGATATGACTTGGTGTCCTCCCTTATGCCTGAGCGTTCTGCGCTGTGATCCCGAACACATGGGCTGATCCAAGCTCAACGGACGCCAATTGTCAATCTTGCCTTGTCGACTTGACTTGGAGACCAGACCGAACCAGACCTATCTGATTCAGGTCTAGTCGTGCCCGTTTTTGTTTCGTTTCGTTTCGTTTCGCTCTGCTTATGTACAGTAGCTACAGCACGCTACTCCTCTAGCCATGCTTTGCTATGACCTTGCTCGTCTGATCCTGATCCTGATCCTGGCCATTGCCATGTTGTCATTCTCCGCAATGGATCTTGAACAGACGGGGCGGGCTGCAACGTACGTTAGGTTAGGGGGGAAGGGAGAAAGAAAGGGTACGAGAAGCGATAGGGCCTCGTTCTACTATAAGGGTTCTTGCTGTACACAATTAGACGCAATACGGGATGTGCCCTCAGATCCTCTAGTTTGGGAATCCAGCAATCTTATTTTGCCGTGACACTGCAACGGTGGGTGGATGGACGAGTCAGTTCTTGGAAGGTCACCACCGTTACCAGGGATCAGCCAAAGTAGGGATACCCTTAGATATGGATATTTATGCTTGGGCGCTGTCCTGAATCACAGCATGACTTGAACTGAGGGGACCAGCCAGCAGTCAAGTGTCTACCACAAGGCTTTGCATGGAGCCCTGCATCTTTCTACCGCCTGCGCAAATACGTAGCGGGAAAGCATGCACCTCAACTTGAATGGAAACAATTACCAGTGACACTTGGTTATCGCGGGATCCTTGGCCTAGGCTGGGTTGGACCAAAGCCGAACAGCTTCGGAAGTGCACTGTCAAAAGGCCCGACGCGGGAGTGTAATATGGTACATAGAGGCGATGCAATAAAACTCCACCGATCAGCCGGGACGTCCAAGTTACTGCAACCCCAAGTTAACGTATTGACTGCGCTGTAACCCTTGCTCGCCCTGCTACTTTATGTACTGTACTACCTACAGTAGTGTCGTGAGGTCCAGTCCGAAGATCCCAAGCAGTCGGCTCAGGACAGGACAGGACAGGACAGCAAGCAGCCACCCGACCCGTTGTCGATGATCGCCCTACCTCTAACCCTGGTCCTGACCGTTCCATCCTCTCCGCTAGAATGTCTATGCGCAGGCATAAAAGGGCCCACAGCGCACGCTCTGGTAGCGATGGTGACGGTGAAGTCTGGAACCGTGATAGCGTGGGTCGCTCCCTGACTGGTGTTGAAACGAAACGACTCAGTTGGATCAGCTAATTATCACTTTAATTCTGAATATATGGATCGGATCGTATAGATACCGGTAGCAATTAGAGTATTGTCCATGTTCGATTCTCCCACACAGCTGGGAACTTTCAAAGCATATATATGTGCTCGCATCGTCGGTTGATAGAGACCGGCCCTGTATGTGTGCTATTGGTAATGTGATGTCGAGCCCAGCACGCCAGGGCACCACCCGTATAAAGAAAGGGTTACAACCCCATGCTGCACTCACACTTGAGACAATTTTCTCTGTGCGTAGGCTCTAGAACGATAAGAAAAGAGTGGTGATTTAACAGGGACTGTTTACGAAAACCTTACCGGCCAGAAGAGTTACTTAGGTATGTGGGTGGGCAGGAAAGCAGACGTAGATAAGTTCTTCCTTCGATGCACTATTAGCAGAAAGAAAGGGAACCTTTTGATCGTTTCCTTGCAATTGCAAACTAAAAAGCTTGTAGGTTGGTAACGATCATCTGCTGGAAACGAAGTTCCGTTCGTGCAGGATGATAAAGAACCTCAGACAGCCCAAGTTAGATAGGAACTGCGAAGTCAAAGGTGAAACTGTAATCATTGAACTTTAGTGGACAAGGACACTCATTGCCGCTTGGGCCAGTGCGACAGTCAGGTTCTAGGCATCAATGGAAACAGAGGCTGGAATTGCGAGAATGATTTTGGTGGCTGAGGATGACGGTAAGGTCCGATAGAGCTGGGCCGATGACTGACAGCCATTACAACAGCGATGTGAACTGTCACTTTCACAATGAACGCAGTGTCTAGGTGATACCGTCTACGCTATAACCGTCAACATAATCAATCCCTCCCCTCCACCAACAGTGGGAGGAGGGCTTGCCTGTTAACCGGTTGCGTTGTACGATGGCGAGAACAAAAGGACAGAGCCAACAGCAACCATGAAGTTTAATGCAGCAGCCAAGCGTTCAACAGAATTCTCTCACCTGCCTGTATATTGAGTTTGTTTTCTGCAAAAAGCCTCCCTTGACGAGGCCCAAAGTCAAGCGTCTTGTTACGCCGACTCATTAATAGCTCTACTGCGTTGAGTTTTGCGACTGTGTAGTACATATGAGGATGAGGCTTGATATTGCCCGGCCAAGGACCGGTGCGTCTAACATTGCTCTGCCATAACAGTTTACACATTGCATGTTCTGAACTAAACGCCGTGTTGTGTTTGCGCGTGACTCTAGACCTTGCTGGCTGGCATTCCACACAGTAAGTTGCGAAGTGACGGATCCATAAGATTTGTAAGGTTTTCGAGGGTTGGGTTATGTGAAGACTTCGATGGTTGAGTCGATCCAAGTTGCGTAGAGGAAAAAGCCGAAGAATCACGGTAAAAGACAAGACGGTGCATTTGGTAGTTGACGGGTTTGAAGAAGAAGCAGTTACAGTGTTGATCGCATCCGGTAAACGTTTGGCTAACAAGCCGCAACAGTAATAGCCAGCTAAGGTAGTAGGCAGGTACGAACAACAACATCATCATCATTATCATCACCAACAGTTGAACAGCAACAGTACCTACCTAGGTAAGGTATCAACACAACAACAGCTACTACCAGGTCAATCAATCACACACTCAGTCAGTTCAGTCATTCACTTCATTACCTTCCATATCGCTTTGACGACAGCGGGTCAAGGCGCTTAGCCAATCCCGTCGCGATATTGGGCCTTGTCGTTGAGTGATGTAGGGGTCACCCCTCCACTGAAGGTTAGAGTCTCCACTACCTAGCAGAGCCCGATGGATACGTAAGGTCCGGGTCCGGGCAGCTTGTAGTGGATGTTCCTTATACTTACCCCTGTGGAGACTGTACCACAGCATCTCACCCCAGACAGACTTCCACACACCTCCATCCGACCTTTACACACACACACACACACACACCTCGATTGATTTGAGATAAACCAGATTCACGCCCCCCCTGGTCAAAAGCGCCACTACAGTACAGTGCTGCTGGCTGTATGCAGCGTAGTGCAAACCAGCGCAGTCCGTCCTGTTCAATTCAGGTCGGTTCAGTTCAGTGTAATGCAATGTACTATACTGCTCTGCTCTGCTCTGCTCTGCAGTAAACTCGACAACAACGACCATCCCCATCCTGGTGGCAGATCAAGAAACTTTGTTGACAGGGGTGTCAAAGCCAAAAGCTCGGTCGGCCTCTCCTTTACACGCCCCCCCTCTCCTCTCCTCTCTCTCTCTCTCTTCTTCACCCTCACCCGGGTGTCACGACTTTACTTTTCCCCATACATTGCATTCGCTTCATACTTTCCTTTCCCTCCGCCCCATCTTAGCCCATCATACTTTCTCTCTCACGGATATTTTATTTATCACCCTACCTCCCTCCTTCTGAATCAATATCTCTTCCTTCTAAGCCTCATCTCAACTTCCATACCTCTATTACTTCACAGTTGACAAGCTTTAACTCTAATCTTAATCGACACGGAAACCAGCTCTTACATTCATCTATTTATCATTCACACATCCATTCATCATCCACCCATCCTACTACTATCTATCCATCTACTTACATCGGACGACATCACGACTGCATCCATCCTCTACCCACCTGGAGCGTTTGCCTTCTGATCATCACCACCACTACTACTACCACCACTCACACACAGACAACATGAGTTCTTCCCACAGGAGAGGTCCTTGGTCCCAGACCGAGGACCATTATTTGATGACTCTTGTTCACCAGCATGGACCTTTGAACTGGGTCCGCATCTCTCAGGTTCTCGGTTCCAGGACACCAAAGCAATGCCGCGAGCGTTACCACCAGAACTTGAAGCCAACCCTCAACCACGAGCCCATCACACCTGAGGAGGGAGCTTTAATTGAACAACTTGTGCAAGAGATCGGAAAGCGCTGGGCTGAGATTGCCCGTCGTCTCCGTGGACGAAGTGACAATGCCGTCAAGAACTGGTGGAACGGAAGCCAAAACAGACGGAGGAGGTCAGACCGTCGCCGTGCCGTCCAGGGCCATGATGACTACTACCCTGTGAACCGACACGGACTTTCCATCTCGACTACAACAGGCCTTCCTAATTCAGGAGCCCAACTATCGCCCCTTACTGGCGCTGCCCGCCATCCTATGGGCTCATGGGTTGAGGCTCCTCTTCCTTCACCATGTTCCTCAGACTCCGCCGAATCCGAGGCCGGTTCCAACTACACCACATCACCCGCTCACCGTCCCAACTCTCTCTACAGGTCGTATGAGTTACCGCTACCGCGCGTCAACCCCCAAAGCCAGAGTGATATCAGACTACCCAGCATGAACACGACCAATATTCCTTCCTACGCAGATCGACAACCTACAGAGCGAGGTGAATACAAGCCTGCCTACCCTTCGTACCCTCTTCCAGGGCAAAGGCAGTTGCCTACTGCACCCAACTCGCCTGTTCAGCAGCAGCCTCAGCCTCAGTCCCGCCCAGCCCAGGACTCGCGCATGCGTTTGAACACTCTCTTGGACTAAAAGGTGTCATGATGGGAAAATAGAGGAAATTTGGGAGGCTTAAAGATATTTGATTTTTATGAGGGAATGATACCAGGCGTTTGAGGTTATGGCTGCGGAGTTATCAGGAGTAAACATGGTCATAGCTATTGTGCATGGCGTTCGTCACAGCGTGAGCCTGTACGTGAAATGCCAGCAAGCTAGGGATTTGACCAATAGTCTCAGTGCTTTAAACACAATCAATACTATATAATTATCTGAACACTCATTAGTTATCCTGCTGTGACTTGACCATGCTGTTGCATCTAGAAATTCCTAAGCCTCTAGGCTAAAAATACCAAGTACATTGCCACTTGGGTATAAAACGCTCTACCCGTACGGATATAACCGTACAAGCAGTGCATTGTCTTGTAGGAGGGCGCTGGTTCAACGCACAATCCAACTGAAATGCCAAACAGGTACGAGTAACGGGCGAGGGGAAAGTGACATCGGAATGTGGCAACGCATAGATACACAGGCAGTTACGAGGCAGATGATACTCTAAGCGCCAGAGTTTCTGCTGTGTACTGAAACATCTGAAATAGAGTTGGCAAGTACTGTCCCGCCCAACAAAAGCCCCGTCAAGTTGACTGGATGACAGCACGTTGTCGATGGTTGTCGTTATATCCGGCGAGTGTTCCGCATCCGCCGTCAGTAGGTAGGTACTTGTCAAGACCTGCTATCACAGTACATTAGACAAGGCAAGTATAAGCCCGGACAGGGACCACGCTAGGCAAAGAGATACGGCACACGGGATCTGCGGTGATCTGTTTCTGTGGAGGGCCGGCCAGATACTGCATAGATTTGTCTGTCTGTCGTCAGCTCCTTTTGCTCCTTACTCACTACGGATGTCAAGATCCAAATGCAAAATCTCGATTTGGCACCCCTGGTCCACTGACAACAATGGCTGGACGCATCTTTGAAGCCTACCTACCTTACAGGACTAGCCTTGCCTACCTAAGCCAAGCCAAGCTAAAACCAAACCAAACCAGGTCAGACTGGGTAGCATAACGCAGCACGATATTACAGCCAGCCCAGCTCAGCTCAGCTCAGTTTAGCTTAATTCAGCTTTGATTAGTAAATACTGTATTGTTATTTTTACTCTTCATCCTTTGAAACTGGTTAATATCTTTTCTACTATTCTCTCCGCTAATTGAAATGGATAGATAACAAACCAAAGCATCCATTGATTCAGTAGCTCAGGACTACCTACCTACCTACCTATGGACCACCGTTTGGCTGGCGCCCGGGCGGCTCAGGCCCAATAGGGACCCCTTCCCTTCGGGGATGGCGCTTTGATTTTGTTTCTTATTCCTGATTACTGGTATCGATCCGTCGATCCACTAGTTACCTGGTTATGAAGTAGTCGCTAGTGTTGGGTCTGTCTCTGGCCTGGCAGCCTGGGTCCGTTACCTGCCATGCATGCCTGGCCGGGCACGTACATACTACCTAGGTACTTTACCTGATTCAAATCGTCAGGTCGACCAAGGCTGATCGATGATTGATGGAGGCATCAGATTGCAGCAGCGCCAGCGCGCACTAAGGAACCGGCTCGACGGTGTCCCGAATCAAGGGACCTTGCTTGGTCTTCTAGGGAGCTAGCTGTGGTTCAGGGACTAGTCCAGAGTTGGAAGAACTGCATGGCCCAACCGGGAAGTTTGAGCAAGACAAGGTAGCATCGTGTGCCGAGGGTGTGATTGTTTCTGTCAATCGCAACGCTTTTTCCGGTCGGTGCTGGCTGGCTGCCCAAGGGCACGGGTATGGGATGGATTACAGTATCTCAGACAACAACCTTGGAGGAGGGGGGGAGGCCCCATTGATCATGGGTATTGGTGGAGAGATCGGGGAGCCGTTAACAGCCCCGGGCCGTGTGATGGTAGTTTGAATAAAAATGCGCATGTACATACATAGTATGCTGTATGCGTGTCTTAACTATCCCGTGTTTTTCTTCTCCCTTTTTCGACGGCATGCCGTTCGTACTATTGCCGGAACTTACGTAGTACTGTAGTGGTGGTGGTGGTGGTGTTGTTGTTGTTGTTGATGATGACGATGATGGTAATTCATTATTCCCGCACCGTTGATGACTTGACAATTCTTCTTTCCCTACCTACCTAGTGCTAGTCAATATTCCGCCTTTTTCGACCATCAGCCTAACTGACAACTTTCTTCTATGTTTCGGCTTAGACATCCATGACTGTTTTTGCTTTTTGCTTCTTATGCAGCGCGCTCAAACCCCCTCTCCAGTCTGTCTGACTCAAGTTCGAGGCAAGCCAAGACCTGGTCGGGTCAGGTCAAATCAAGTTCAATAGAAGATCAACAACCTTACTCTCTGTACCTACGTACAGTACAGTACAGTAGAAAGGGTCAGTTCGGTTCAGGTCAGTGTCCAGGGTGTCAGGGTCAGGGGCAGGTTTAGATCCACGCTGGTCCACGCGACAATAGCAACCGTGAGTTGAGCTCACCTTTTTCGCAATCTTACCTTGTATTTATCCAGTCATTGTGGTCACCTGTCACGTCACACCCAGCCTGAATGCTACTCTACTGCACATCACCCACTGTGACTACCCACGCAGTCGGGTTGAGTTGGGCTGGGGTTCAATGGATGGATGGGGTTGAGCTCGCAAGCCTCACTCGAACAATGCAGCAAGTGGGTGAATTGAAGCAACCATTGATCAATCAGCTCACGTTCCCGGAGAAACATGGGAATCCAATTCAACATGCTCCACTACAGACTACATACAAATGAGGCCTCTCGATCGCCATTCACTACTACGTCCTAAACTTATCCATTACTCTGGGGCAGCTGATGTCGGCATTCGAAGGTAGTATTGTAGCTGTCTACTGTACCTACCTAAAGTGCCCACAAGGACGGGAGCCAATCTTGGTCTTGCTGTTTGCCCATCGCCTTGGTGTCGATCCCGCAGGCGAGGCAGAGCAAGGGTCGTGGCAGTGGCCGAACTGCAAGTTCCGTAGCAAAATTTCCGGACCCTTGAACCAATCACTCGGAAGGGACTTGTCCCGGCGATGCAGGAATCCATGTCCTGTCATATATGCGGATCTCAAAGGACACGACACTATACACTGTAAGTATAGGGGTTGATTTGTTGCGATTGCCATGCCATGCCACGTCCCGGGGAGGGATCTCATCTCCCATCTTTCTTTTCTCCAGTATGACGTGCCTGCCTGCGAGCAACAAGTCCGAATGCCTTCGGGGAGATCCTTTTGGTAGGGATCTGTATCAGCGGTAGGTACATCATCTTTGGCGTCACACAATCATCTATCTGGTGTTGCACGCATACTCATACTCGGTCGCTCACTCACTCATGCTGGTTGTTTTGCCGCATCGTGAGGGGGGCCCGTGTAGTGTCATGTAGTGCGACCAGTGTTTCTATTTTTCTCATCTGATCTGATCTGAATTGAACTACTGGTTCCGTGAGTATGGTACAGCAAGTAAACTATGAAACCTCGTTCATCCATGGTCACGCAAACCCTCATCAGTTGAGTGCCCGTCAACCAACGTCGCTGCCGTGCCGTACGCCTCAACGGCCCATCGAGGCGGGGAGGGGAACGAATACGTACCAGAAATGCTATACCAGCAAGTATTGTAGTGAATTGCACCCTTGCTCAAAAATAGAGGTACCTAGGTATACGAAACACCATCGATTGGATATGAGGACAAGCTGATAGATACCAGCAATTACCGAAAAATGCGCACAACACATATCGGGGACATGGATAGGCATTGCTGTAGTAGGATCATCCAGAGCAGAGCATACCGGGATATCATTCTGATTACTATCTACAGTGTGTAGTAGATATCTGCTAGACTAGGTGCTATCCATGTCTTCACTTCAGCCTTCCTTCAATATTTGGTCGAGAGGCCAACCGCTGATCGGAGTCGCCAATGCCGTGAATCAGAAGAAAGAAAGAAAAGAGATCCATGGGACCCGGTTTCGAATAAAAAGCAACCTGTCGCAGGGTTATGTTATATTTGTACCTTACCTACTACCTACCTGTTATAGGTAGGCATCCACTCAGAGGAAGCAAATAAACTACGGTGCCCTACCTACCGACCGTCTCAGGGGACCCTGCCCCGACAATTTGGGTGGGTGTACAACAGCAATGATGACCTAGGTACAGCCGTACAGTGGGTGTTATGCAGTGCAGTGTAGTACCATACGGTACGGTACAGGGTATGAGTAGTTCAGTGTCACCGATGAGGCGGGCTGCCCGTTTAGCTGAGAGCTGGAGGCAGGGTTCTTGGTGGGCACCCGATGACATTCGGGGTGGCTCACATGAAACCCGGACGTTACATTCTATCGATGACGATTACGAAACGCATAAAGATAAAATGCTACAAAACCCAAAATTCAGGTGAAGCTGGAGGAATCCATGATCTGCAAAAAGAAACGAGACAAGGTTGACGAAGTTTATAGCACAGTATTTTACTGTACTCATTCAGTTGTTCATGCACAAATGCTTGTCAAGATCCATCCATACCGACGATGTTACCCCAACCCGCAGTATCTATGAATTACAGCCCGTACAGAGTATCATCTAGCTACGACGCCATCTGCGATACGAAACAACCCAACAGTGGATCTGTGCTGTGATATGTGACATGACCTGGTAAATGTGTAACATACAGCCAGTATTACTTTTTTTTTTTTATTACTGGCATCTACCTATTTTGCTTGACTCGTCTGAACATGACTCTTATTACCGCCAGTATGGTCAACCGACTGAAGCGTGCGTCTGCTCCCAGTCGACACCTAGGTATATTTATTACATTACCTACATACCTGGCAGGTATGCTAATAGTACTGTACTATGTACTACGGTACTAGTCCGGCCCTGTCAAAATCGCATGCCTCACCAATATGGACTTTTTGAAAATACCCTCATCCTGGTTAGAAACCTAAATGGATTGCGATCTTCAAACCCATCTAATTAGATAAATTTGTCTTTGGTCAGATGGTCCTACTGACGGTTCATACACACCCCTCCCTCCGCTTTGCTCCAGAAAAAGTCACCAGAAGACTCAGATCCTTTTTGATCCATAGCATAGCGTGAAGCAGTTCAGTTCAATCTTCGGATCGGATCAGAAGAGCAACAACACCTAGTTACCGTCATTAGCAGAGATACGCGTGTGGCGCGCGCGCGTTTGTGTCCGCAACTGCTGTCTGTTTGAGACAGGGGGATGCAGTAGCGCTCCATATCTGAACGTATTGTCGGGATTTTTATCACGAACGGCGGGCAGTCTCAACGGTTTCTTGATTTTGAGGATTAGTGATCGCTAGGGGGCCTACCCTACGGTATGTATGCCTGGGCCTACAGTACAATACCGGGCTGGCAGACGGGATAATACTCAGTGTGTCACGTCACGATGCTGTACTGTAGGTAGGTCAGTAGGTAGGTAGTGACCAGCCCCCATGTCTAACTGCCCGTCCGTACCTCTATAAGGTGCTCTGATCATATACCTAGGTAGGTAGGTAGTGCTCGGTGTTCCAGTGTCCAGTAACTAACGTTAACTATGGATGTGTTCAGTGTGTGTTCGTGAATGTTTCTCTGTGTTCGGGATGAGCTTAGGCCATCTCCCGAAATTCTTCGGGCGCCCGTTGCGCTTCGGTCCTGGGGAGGGTTCTCCTTTTGGCTGTCTCTATTGGCTTGTCTGACTCTGATCTGCCATCAAGTGGGACGTCGCCAATCACAATGCACCCTGTTCCTTGTCCAAAATGATCTTCCTTGATTACCCTCTGGATCCTTGACCCTGTCAAGCTGATGCTTCCCTGGTGCTTCCACCGTTCTGGCGCCTGTCACAGAGCAGAGACATGCACGCTTTGGCACTTCTGCTGTCGGAGCGGAGTGGCTTTGCTGTCGATGGACGATCAGACCGTTGCCGATCGGACCCATTGTTTATTACACCAAATGTGTCAAAGCAAGGGTTCGGCTTTTTTTGTGTTGTGTGTTGTTTTTGGCCCTGCCTGGTAGATCACTGAGCATCACGGTGCTCTACCTGATCATCCATCCTTACCAATACCGGGCAACCACACAGTAGGCGTTGTACTGATTGCCTACCTACAGTTGGTCCCGACCGTACCTACAGTAGTCGCAACCGTTCCGTTGGCTGCCCGGCCTCACCATTGGCATGGTTCACCACCGTTCGCGCGACTCAGATGGAACCCCAAGACTCGCTATCGGTCATCCCAACGACCTTGAGATTAACTTTTCCTTCCCCTTGACGCTTCAAGCTTCATCAGAACGGTTGAGGCTACCTTAGTTCTGCTCTATTGACACCTCGACCGCTGCTTGCGGCTTAGGGCGTGCCGCTATTCAAATGGCATCGAGTCAGCCACAGAGCGGATGCTCATCACTGATCCATGCCAAAATACCTTTGGCTCGATTCGGAGCAAGGATCATGAATCCGGCTAAGAGGTCCACTACCGCTCCCGCTCACCGTTGGCTAAACAGACTCCCCCCTTCTTCTCCCTAACTTGCTTTGTTTTAGCGGATAGGAGATGACTCTTGCTAGAAGGCCCCCTGGCCGTGACCCTGGACCTGGTGCTGGCGCCGGCTCAAGAGTCAAGACTGAACACTCTCAAAGTCTTGCTTGTGTCGTGTTCCTTGGCTGCCGCTGCCGCCGCCCCAATTTTTGTTCTTCTACCCTCCCAACAGCAGCCAGTACCCCTCTGCCACTGGGCTGGCCTGGGTTGAGCTGACACTGGGGGCTGT
Organism: Fusarium chlamydosporum; assembly: GCA_014898915.1. Classification (NCBI taxonomy): domain Eukaryota; kingdom Fungi; phylum Ascomycota; class Sordariomycetes; order Hypocreales; family Nectriaceae; genus Fusarium; species Fusarium chlamydosporum. The sequence continues at coordinate 285,557 of JAAVUD010000047.1, read as the reverse complement.
AATTTACCGTACTGAATCGTTGGTAACAAGGGCCGTTGCGATCCATGGACGCTCTCAACCCGGATCGTGGGAAGGTTCCATTGCACCTCATCTTATTCTCCTTGCTTGGTGCAACGAAAAAGAAAATTCTGCATGTCGTGCTATGTATGGATATGTGCATGCATACACAGAGATCCTTTCGAGCATGTACGATCTCTCGCACATTCTGCGCCGCGTCACGATGATTCCATGTGCGACATCAGCCGTTACGGTTATTGCTACATTGTAAAGTTAGCAATGTGCTGTAGCTTTTGGGTGCGTCATGGCGATCCCACCCACAAGATACTGTAGATAAGTTAGCAGTCTGCGATCTGTCCGTCGCTCATCAATTGTGGACGATCGTACCTAGGCGATCTAGAATGTGTGTAGTGGCTAAAGCGATACATCAAGCTGCATGCGAAAATCTTCATTGCGCAATACTCCAAGCTACGTGTTCAGGTGTTCCCGCACAAAGGATTGGACTCTCATTCCATTGTTCTTTTACTCTCCCTAGAATTTTCTCTTTTGGGTGCTGACGATGACAACTTGGTGGATCGACATTATCAAATAACGTGGGCGATTAAGAAAGCAGGAAACTCTATTCAGTGCCCTACAGGTGATGCAATGCTCTAGATCAACCGTCTCCACGTTTATCACTAATTTCTTTCTGTTCTCATTGATCAATGTAGAATTAGCTGGACTACCCTTAAGATACCTACCATGTCATACTACGGAATTTCGACAAGAATGAATGCTCTATTTCTATTTGAGATAATGATAGCGTCCCTAACCCGATGCTTCCTGCATTCGCGACGCTAGGTAATGAGTAATGTAAATACCTGCCCGACGCTTGCGTGATTGACAAATTCTTTGGCTGGCCAGAAGCGTCCAAATTAGCTAGGCACGACCACAAACGCAACCGAGGGAGCTATAGCTGGGTCTCCAATGCTCTGGACTCCATGATGAATTGCCTCTTCCGTTGTAAATCCATTCTTCCCCATTATCGTCTTGGTGTTATGTTAGTGAATAAATGGCAGACTACGAGCCGTGCTGCAACTCCGGCCCTCCGTGCCGGATACTGCGGACTCTCCCAAGGACCCGACCGAGACTAATAGTGCGGCCCAGCAGCCTTGTACAGAGGCAGGCGCCTCGAGAATAAGACGACAGCGGGAAATGGGGAAAGAGACAAATGCCCAATCGCACCAGAGCAAACAGACAGGACCAAACAGATAGGTAAACCTACACAATTCGATCAAGTCTTGACGGTTGAATCGATGGTTTCTCTATTCGTCTTCTTCTAACCCAGTACAGAGAGGGGTGCCCGGAATTTTTTTTTGGGCTGGAGGCAAACAAAATGGAAGGGATGGAGGGAGGGACGGGTGCAACACCTTAACGAAGGCGGATGTTGAAAGTCATCGACCCTCAGCAAGTAGCCAGTCAACAGAGGCCATTTGAAGAGATCAGACCCAGGGATCTGGTTTCAGTGCTCTCGCTTATCGTCTTGGGGCGGGGATCGGGAGGGAGGGTTTTGGAAGGTACAGGCCACTCGATCCGCCACCTGACCTTCCGTCTTTCAACACGCTAGCTGCCCGTCTGCTACCTTAGTAATCGACACCGGACTGCCGCCTGCCACCTGCCACCTGCCACCCGCTACGGGCACCTTACATCTCTCTGCCCTGAGGCACCCCTACAGCTTCTGACTTGGAGCATTTCGTCACATCGCATCACATCCATCACATCACATCACACAAGCTACCTACTACATACACTACACTACTGCTGCTGCACGGGATAGGATGGTCAAAGTGTGGATCAAAAAACTTTATTCTTTTTTTACTGATGCTGTGTTGGCCGATCATCTCCTCTGTGAAAGGACGAGGCCATCGCCAACCGCTCACCCGTTGTGAGCGATCGATCTGACGTATGCATTATTATCTCATACATTCTTCAAATATTCATACCAAGCTTCCCGAAAATTTGTCGAATTTTGTCCATTGCAATGTGTCAATAGCCATTGTTGACTGACTGACTTACTGACTGACTGCCTTGCCTTACTTAGGTGCCGATCTAAAACAAAAGCCCAAGACATACAGATCAACAACAATGATCAATGCATCTACAGATCGAGGCCTCTACAGATATTGTACAACGGCTAGCGTTGGGTGAACTGCATTCCTCTTCCATCCATAGTTCAGTCCAGGCACAACTGCAGACTTTGTTAGGCTATCGGTCGACAAACGGTATGCCCTGACTTAGTCTATCTAGTTTAGTTGCCATGCCATGCCATGTTGTCGTTGAGGGGGATAGGCACTTCTACTGCCTTACCCGTCCCGCTGATGGTTCCTCGACTAGCGACAATCACATTCCTCTCTAACCGCTGCCGGTGCAGCAGTGATACTCGATTCAGTACTCGATGGAGCAGCATTCCAGTCCTCGACGCCACTTTGGGACCGTTCCAATCCTTTCAACCTTAATTCGTCAATTGTCTGAACTTTGAGCCTCATTTAAGGTTCTGCATTGACGCTTTTGTCCGACTTGACAGGCTTGACAGACTTGACACTGACAAGTTAGCTGTAGTCTTCTCCAGGTTTTACCAAAACAGCAGTCTGACCTTGTCCTTTAGAGCTAGATCCCGTCGCGCCCGTCGAGCGTCGGCCATCGAGCCCGCCTCACCCGTGTCAGACTGTATCTATCACGGTAAAACTATGCTTCTTCCGTCGAGCTCTGAGCCTTGTCCATCCGGCGCCTCTCGGTCATGATCAGCGTCCGTCATGCCGAACCTATCACTCAAGCGACGGAGCAGAGCCGAAATATCTCCCAGCAACACGCCATGCTGTGCTTGAAAAACCTCACATCAAACTCACCCCTCTTATTAACTTTAGCCGTTGATATAATAGAAAACTTTAACTGTTGAGTGGCCAGACCTTGGCAGACTTTGCCTGCTGTTACTCGACACGCAAAAGTGCCTGGCTGTTTAACAAAGAGCTCTAGCTCTGATGTGAGAACGAGACGATACTCGTTAGCAGGGTCATTGTCCCTCTACCACTCTGGGGGTATTGTCTGCGCCCGGACGTGATGGCTTCACCATCTATATCCACTCCGTTGATCTCGACCTCTTGGTTTGTCGACCGAGTCGAGCCGTTTGTCGACCAGTTGACAGTACCTGACTGTTCTCGTTTTGAGCTACCGGCGGGCTTCCGGCCGCCTTGGCATCGAACAACTGTACAGCTGTCTTATCGTCTCCAGGCACAAACGAGAACTGGCGACGATGGCGAGCGTGCGCTTTCTGACTGGTCTGAGTGGGCTTGTTCTCTAAAACTCTATCCTGCTTTGCCTGCCGGTGCTCGTGTGCACTTGTTATCTCTGCATAGCTTGGCTGTCTCAAGACACCAGCCTCCTGCAATGTCGCTGCCTTCTCGGTCGAACCGCGCTTCTCCTCGGGTTTCTCTTCATGTGGCGGCTCTTCAACTGTGTCACATGTACTTGATCCAATAGGAAGCACAGAATCGCTTCGAGGACATTGTCCTGCTCGGTGATGGCTATGGTGTGTCTTTCCAGGGTCGACATCTTGAGCCTCAGTTCGGCGAGCTCCGCTGGCGGTGCTCTTCGTCTCCTCAAGCTTGCGAAAGACGTGGCTTAACCTGACCTCGTTGCTTGTATCTGTGGTTCTTGTCCGTGATACTGGAACCAAGGAAATCAGCACGAAACCAGGGGTTGGTTTGGCTTATGGGCAACACTTACACACTGTACCCTGTCGTGTTGGCAAGGCCGAATCGAGTGACGTTTCGGTATATGTATTTTGAGGAGTAGTATCAGAGGCTTTTTGTATCGATAATCAGGATGTGTTGTTGAGTATCGCTATGCATGGGTAGACACTTACAGCCAATTGGTGCATCAGTGATGTTTCCCTCAATAGACGTTGGCTCCTTTGCAATATCTCTTGGTTTGTTTCTGATCAGGCTCCCTGCTCTGGCTAATACTACCGCCTCCATGCCTTTGCTGGATGTTCGATGAATAAACATCTCCAGACGTTTGACTTCAGCTCTGAACCGTGCGTCCTGAACCATCCAGTGTTCCTCTATCGAGTTATGCCGCTTTGTCTCCTTCTCCAATGCGTCTTTTGCTTCTGCTAACTGCGATTCGAGCTTAGCAATTTTGTCATGCCGAGTGCCATAGAACTCGCATAGAAGCAGGACATGCGGACGATACTTGGCAGACAGTGGCTCGTTTGCCTCAGTCGCCATTACTGCAGCACGCAAATCCTCTACCAGTTGGTCAACGGACGGATTATGCCAGATGTGTTGGCCTACGTTGATGAACTCCCTATCTGCTTCATCCAAGATGGCATCTGCGGCAGTACCTCGATAGGTCTGAGATAATCCTTGCGAGCTTGCGAGCCGTACCATGCTCCCCTTTCCATGTTTAGGGCGCGCTTCTTTGCTTCTAGTTGCATCCTCGAGGGTATCGTGTAGGGCAGCTTCGGAGGGGCGGGACTTTAGGCCATGCTGGCGTGCTCTGTTAGCCCCGAAAAAGCGCAGCCAGCTTGGTTCTGCCATGGTGATAGTTGTTTTGCCTGTTCTATGTTGGGGGTCTGTCGGTGGTTGGTTTCTCGTTGGTGTTTGGCGGAAGGGTTTTTGTTTGCTCTGTTCGACTGTCCCGGCACTGGCAAACACCGATCAGTGATGGCAGACGTTGAGAGACCACAGAATACTAAGTCATCAAACCCCAAGGCAGGCGTTGCCTATGATTCACGGATCCATTTCCCTCTCTTATAAGTGAAGTGCTACCGTTAACTGTGTTGTTCATGGCATATTCTCTTTGATGCAACTTGATACTAGCAGTTCGCCGTCATCTATGTAAGGAGAGACATGGGTAGTAATTTCTGGCTTGGATTGCATGGATGTTACCAGAGCAGCTTTTTCGGCATAGGTACTTCAGATAAGTTCGAGCAGCCATGTACGGAGATTTTCAGGGTATTTTTTCCTGATTGACCAAATGGTCTAAGCAATAGAACAGAGAATTCTACCATATACATATCTGAATTCAATCTCTTGAAAAGTAAGCACAATATACCTTCCTACCATTACTAACTCTTCCCTGTGGTTGGCTTTGCGTAGCAGCTAGTCATGGAGACTGATGCCCTGAGTTCAGCTTGTTATTGAACCACCAGCCTTGGGTCATCTAAGAGCTTGGCTGCTGGGAGCATAGGAGAGAAGACTGACATGTCATTTAGACTGTTTTCGATTGAGTACTGCCTGCACCCTATTGCTAAGAAGACGAAACTTTTGTATCCCTTGGACTCCGCTTCCTTCAAATACTCATGCATCGTCATACAACAATCCCTTATGCTAATGTATGATGGATGCCTCTTCCGAGAGGATAGCTGCAAAGGCTTTGACGTGGAGAATCATATATCTCCGCTCATCCATTCACTGTCGGTCATCCTCCATCCTGTCTTGATCGAAAGTTGTGTTTTGGCAACCATGGGGCTTCCATCGGGATTGTATCCAGAGCTCTCCATCTCTCGTTTGACACTAGCCTCCTTTATTTCTGCGACAAGATGATCCTTGGCCTCCTTAGTCGGAAGTTCATCAGCCGCAACATGGGGGGCATCCTAGACAGTCGATGAGGCCGTGGTATTCTCGGTTTCGTGGCTTTCCAAAATTCTATGCTCAGTGTTTCGAAGGGAACTTGATCGTGCTGGGAAGGTGGCTGTAGTGCTCGTCCTGGAATCTTCTGTTTTCTCTGAAATATCGGACAAATCAGACGCCATGTAAGCCAGTACTGGGTGCTCACAGTCTTTATAAGCTACTGGTCTCTTGATTGGGATTTCAGGCAGAGGGCGAGTAGAGTGATTCGGCGGCAGTATCACAGGTGCGTTCTCAACTAGCCCACCAAATCGTCCGGATAGATGCGATTGGGACAAGGATGAGAGGGTTTTGTATAATACAACGTGACCTTGGTCTTCTGAGCTCAGACGTTTCGCAAGGGACGGTCTGTCTTTCTCGCAGGATTTCGTATTCGCGCAGACTGTGATTATTGGGCCTTTCGCAGAGTCCCTTTCGGTGCGTGTTAATGATTCCTCTGGTTCGGTAGGTCGAGGTGCCAGGCTCAGCTGGTAGAGATTTGACCAAGTGCGATAATGGAAGCGAAAAGTGACAAATGGAAATTCCTTAGGGTCGATAAGAACCCAGTCATAGTAACAGGCGTCTTCTGGTGAGTCCAATAGTCCACCTGAAGGTGATCTTCTATCTGTTAGCTAGACTGCTACCAACGACAGATTGAGAAAGACTAACCCGATGCCAAAAGCCTCCTGACCGCGATGCTTCTCCAACACAGGAAGTCTTCGAACTCTGCCTTTGGATCTGAAGATCTGGACTTCAATAAAACCGCCCTCTTCTGCCACCGACTGGTTCTTAGCGGGTAGAAAGCAGAATCTACGTGCTTCTATGCCATCCCTGATGTACAGCACACCGTCTTCCTTGTATTTCCATCGTTCACTTGGTTCACTCAACGAATGCACGATAGAACCCGAAGCATGTGCCACACACTTTGCGCCGCAGTTCGCAACGTTCCTGCCGTTCATGAATATCTTGAAATAGAGATAAGGTGGTGGCTTTAATACTTCGGCCAGTGTGTAGTGAATTCCAAAATGAGTGCCTAATTTCAAGTGTCAGATGATCGGTACCCAAGAGGCTCAGACTGTGATTGAGCTACCTGGCTCGGAAGGAATATAGACAGAGATCCGGGGGCTTTGTTTTTGAGCCTGTTGTAATGCTGAGAGGGAGTTTAGTTTGTTGCAATCCTGGCTAAAGAGACCACTGGTTGACGGCAAAGCATTTTGCGAAGAGGAACTTGATAGAGGAAATTCTGGGAGCTTTTTGGACCCAGGCTCAGTCGCGATGGCAACTTCAACGCCTTGGAAAGAAGGCATATTGCGCGGATTGGATCGCGCAAATCGCAGCTTGGGAGCGATGACGATGTTATATGCGAGTAAGAGCTGGATAAACGTGCGCGAAGCATGTAGGTGTCGGAAGTGGGATACGAGCCGAAAGGATGAGGAACTGGCAGCCAGCTGTTGTCGGCTGCTAAGCACGACTGTCCAATCCATATCAAGGAGCACAGCATCTGAACTGGATCCTCCCTCCCTGTAGGCAATACATACCAATTAGCTACCTAAATCCGATTACAATTTTTGGATCGGTGCTCCTCTGCTGTCCGCACGACAGAACAAGCATTGTTTCTGCGCCCATGATGAGCCATGGATAAGTCAACCTGGAAGATCGCCCAGTTTCTCATCCTAACAGTGCGACAAGTCAAATTCACCCGAACATCCGTACATAATGCATGTCAATATATAATCGCGGTACACTGGCGCAGTGCAAACAGCTCTGCAAATGGAATGCCAAATTCCATGGATGCAATATTTCCCAACTTATCACAAAAGTAGCCGAGATCAGTTGAGCAAATCAATTCCCTTCCTTGATATACAGTCGATCGATACAAGGAAGTCGGCAATCATACTAAGGGCGTTCGAATAACATTCATCGAGTCTAGCTTTGTCCCAGGACCTTCTTCGTGTCTTCCTCCTTGTCGATAAGTCCCAAACTCCTTATTTGCTTAACACTGGGGGCATCGTCGCGTGCAGTAGCGGACTCAGATCGAGCATAGGCGGCTTGCATGGCAAGAGCTCGAGCGTGCTACCAAGGCTCGTTAGTTCACTGAATATCCGAAGATGTCCTTTCAGTTAGACCTACCTCCTTCTTGTGGTGAAGGCACTCGTAGTAATCCTCAAGAACCAGACCGCACTTCTTCTTGCCAGAATCATCGGCAGCAGAGGTGTTGACGACATAGCATCCCATAACCTCTTGCCAGAAGGGAAAGCAGCGGCCAACGCCTAGAGTTCAAGTCGGTGTCGTCAGCCTACGACTGCTAATATATTGGTATCAATGCTGCCGCAGCAGACTTACCGCCGTTCATGCCATATCCCGACGCCATCTTGAGCCAATTGAGTATGTGTCGGGGCTTTATGCGGGTCGGGCGAGGAGTTGTCGTTGAATCGCGCTTCGTAGGTCGTTAAACAGTGAATCGTCAAGTCAAGCCGATGAGTTCACCCGTACCTTGGCCGAATGGATACCTTACTAAGTCCAGTGTAGCAAATCAGAGCGAGTGGATTGGCTTCAGATGTGGGTATCTCGTCCATTGAAAGAAAATACCGCTTGCCTTATTAGTCCATATATACCATGTGGCGCAGAGAAAGAGTGGCTGAAGCACCTTCCCTGATTGATGTCAGTCACTGGCTAATACCGTACCTGCCACTTTGTTAGTTGTAGGCTTGTTTGTACAGTACCTATCAGTAGTGCAGTACCTACACATGACGACGGTGTTGACAGAAACAAGATTGAATTCTTTTACTTGAAACCCAACATTTCCCAAAGGGCATAATAGTTTGCGCACCACCTGGCTGCTCAGTTTCTCATCGGAGGTACAAACTACTTCTCACTATGGCGGCTCGTATGCCCCTTGGCCCTGCCAAAGTGGTGCTCCTAGCTGTACACTTTGCGACTATCGCCGACATTGACAGCTTGGCCTATCTCATAACCCAACATGCCACAGTTTTGCGCCCAGAGCTGACCCTTCGAATTATCCTCACTTATCTTCCCGAGACACTCAGTCCATCGATTTATGTGCCTCTTTTGCAAGCCATAGTTGTCAACGAGTCACTATTGCAACCAACTTCGGACCACCAGCTTGATGCTTCTCATGTTCACAATCTCACCGACGAACAAGCTTCGAAGAAAGTCAAGAAACTTCATCTGATCCCCCTCAAAAATGACGATGTGCATCTCACCCACGAAGCCGACTCACTTACCTGCTTCCTACTCCTGAGGGCCTACAGGATGGACGAGGAGGCAGGCATGTTAGCTCAGGTTCCCGAGTTACTCTCCCCATTCCTCCATCATTCACAAGAGCTTCACACATGGGCAACGTCAACAGTACTTCCTCTGATCCGTAGAAACCATGAGTACTATCCCGAAAGAACTGCCCGGTTATCGCTGCTCGAGTTTCAGAATCTGCCTGACAGATTGGCCGTTGACTATCTGCTTGCCGAAACTGGCGTAGTCGAGGGCGAGTATGATCTAGCTGGTCGCGATCTAAGTGGATTGGTAGGGCCTTGGCTATACAATGATTCGAGATGGAAACGCGATGCTTTTAACGAAGATACGTCAAGTGATTCTGATGCAGCGGTCGATCTTTCATGTCCCGGGTGGGAGCAAGCCCTGGAGTGGCTGGTCTCCAAAGCATCAACTTCCTGGCGAGTCGCTATGAAAGCCATTGAGTCCTGGGACGGACCTTCGGATATTGATCTTGGTGGCGATGCTAGTTCCTGGCTTCAGGAGAACCAGCAACAGTACCTAGACCGGTCCTATGCAAGGGCTGTGTTGGCATCGGCTTATTCTGTTCCTGATGCCGACGCAGAGGCACTAGAAGGAGCGTTTAGAATATGCAACAAGATTCGATCACTATTGGACGAAGACACCGATACGACACTTCAAGCGGCAGTCGCAAGTCTCGCACCTGTGCCACCTTTTGACATGGACGCATGCGGCGGTGCCAAAGCTGCAACACATTTGCGCAACGATCTATTACAAAGCACAAATCCCCTTACAACACCGAAAGAACAGTCTCTTGACTTGTTGCCTACTCTGATACAGAGTGCTTACCTTCTCACTCGCGCAGGTGTTCCTTGCACGGTCCGCAAGGCAGGAGACTTGGCATTCATCCAAGATCAGCAAGAGCAAAAGTCTCAGCTTGGTCGATTTGTACGGAATCTTCCTACGCGCGCCTCTGATGACGATGATTTTTGGGTTCGGGCGCGACAAGAAATTCTTTGGCTATACAGTTGGGGAAACAAGCCCACCTCTGTCCAGGATGGAACATTCCAAGGTGTCTTCGGTAACGTGACACTCGAGTTTATCGAAACCGAAATTTTGAAGGGCTTACTTTCGCGATCACGTACGTCCGGTTGGCATGGTTTCTCACATTCAAATCTAACAACTTTCAGGTTATTCTCTAGCGAGGTCTCTCTACGACCAAAACGGACCTGATGCCCCCCTTTCTGCATCAGCCATACTTACTACAGTTCAAAACTCGGCCTTGAGTGCTTTCGATAACGCCTCAAATCCCAACCGCACTAGGGGCGGCTTGAAGAAGTGTGACGAGATGTAAGTCGGCTCTCGACACTCGCTTCATATGTCCTTGCTAATGAAATTTCAGCATCAAAGCTTTCCCCACGATAATGGGCAATAAACATCCCAATAGACAGCGTGTCGAGGCGTTGCTGAAGGCCACCCATGCCTTGAGTGAGTATCGTCTTGTTCTCAAACAGGGTGAACCCTTCAGTCCAGTGGTGCTTCGAGTGCACTCTGATCCTGTTTCTATCATTGAGAAAGTTTTAGAACAGAACTCAAAGGCGTATACCCGTCTGCAGGAGTTTATCGAATTGGGGAATAATATGGTCGACGCGGACTTGCCAACTCAAACAAGGCTGGGTAGTCGTCAGTCAGCCACAAATGACCAGAGCTCTGTTCGGTCAATGGTTGAGAAGCGGATTGTTTCGATGTGTGTCGAGGCGGCTTTACGTGAAGACGATTTTGAAACTGCGTACTCCTACGTAGTCAGTCGTCTGGGTGTTGACGAGACTGAGCGCAAGAGACAACATTCTGGCATCTGTGATGAATGGTCGTGGAAGGCAGCACTGGACGCTGGCAAGTACGTGCGTACGGAGAGGTCTCAAAAACCAACACATCTTGGTACGGCGAGCGGAAATCCAGAGATTCGCCATCTGGAGCAGCGTATCGAATGTTTGGCGACTTCTTTACGTATTGCGCCCCCCTCTCAACTTCAGGAAGTGTTGAAGACTTTCCGCCGTTGCGAAGAACAGTTGGATGCTGCAATTAAGGAGGAAGCTGCTAGAGAAGCCGCTTGGGACGCTGCAGGCGATCTATCTGGTCTCCCTGGCTCCTTCGACGCACCCGATCCCGATAAGGCATATCCACCTCGCAACATTACGGCTAGTGCAACCGCTCGCCAAGCTGAAGAAGCACCGATGTCTCTGTTCGATCTCTCCAGGGCCACAGCAAGGGTTGCATCGAAAAACCTGACTGTGTTGTCAAGTTTGCAGGGTTCGCTACAGAGTTCCTTTACATCTGATAAGACAAATCCAGAATCCGAATCCTCTGAATCCGAGCTCCATGAACAAAACAGAACAAGGAAGAGGGACCAGCTTAGAGAAGCTGCGACTGGTACACTGGTATCCGGCGTGGGTTGGCTTCTTGGGGCTAATCCGAATCGATCTGCCAGTGGACAGCATTAACCAATAGCACGGATCGTCTCAAGTTCTACTTCATTAACAAGGCAGTGCAATGGTTGGCGAGCATTTAGCGAAAGACTTGGGGTCGAAGGTTAGGATATAAAAAATGGCCAGTCTAAGAGCTAGTCCAAGTAACCGGGGAGGACTAAACTATTGTTTCTCTTGCCGTGTCATAGTCAAGTTTTGCTTCCTTGGGTCGAGTGTATGTAGGGTGATAGGCTGGATTTTGGATGAGTTGGACGATGATCTGTTGTATTAAAAAGAAGGAAGAGAAGAGCAATGACGATAAGCTGTTTGAAGCCTTCTGTTGCGAAAAGGCAAGCAAATAGCCTCATCTTCTCAATGAGTACGAACATTTCAAGTAACCAGTCGAACCTATAGTCCAGAAAAGATGAGAATCACTTTTTTTTTTTTAATAATTAGTGAGGGACTTCTGCTAAAGTATCCTCCAGTGCTTGACAATATTCGTGAGATAAAGGTAAAGTGCAGTTCTCACAGGCGACAGTGAAGACATTTAAACAGTATGGATGGATATTATTAAAACATATACATGACAGCACCAATGACTTCTTGTGTAGCAAGTGCCGAGGATAATGTCTTATAGCTAGCTCTCTTGTATTGACATGGCATCTACCATATAGAGCGGCCGCATCGCTTGATGCTTAGTGCTGCGTCTACGCTTTTTACAGACCGCCCCGAAAGGCGTAAGCAATTGCGCAAAGGGGCTGAAACAATGATTCTCCTTTCCACTCATGGGGTATGAGGACCGTGGGTTGCGATCGAGCCTCGATCTCGACACACTGAAACGAACAGTTCCAGTAACTCTTTCTCGGGTTTCAGGTGCATGTTGCTCCGAGTCACCCTGCACGGAAGTCAGTGAGATCTCAACTTGCAACCCTTACCATTATAGAAATTTAAAGCTGTAGATCTTGGTCGTAGTGGTGTTTGATAGTCCCGATCAGTGGTGTTCGACAATGTGGCCTAGTTGTGCAAATCTGACATCGGCGACAGTTGTAACGAAGGTTGTTCCGAAGATTGTGTAACTAAGGGCTCATGATATCATGGCTCCGTATGTGAGCCCAACGACCGTGGCATTATTATTTTTCAGTTGTAGGTGTCAAGTTGTTTACAGCGATGTGTGGTTTGATTGGTGTAGGTGAAACATTTACACATGTTTCTGGGTCAAAAAGTAATGTCAGTCAAGACGAGCAGAGCGGAGCAATAACCGTGGTCAGAGCCGATGCTCGCATCAGACAGGGCCTCAAATCATGGTCTCGCATACCCCCATAGCATTATGTGATACGAGGACAGCACAGGCAGTTGAGTCGCGGGGTCGCATTCGAGGTTGAGTTTAATAGTCCATGGGATTCACCGATTAGGCCGGAGTCGACATCTGGTTGATGTTGTGCTGCCAAAAGCTATCATAAAGTCGTCGAAGACGCGATGGATGACTGATGAAGTGTTTGATTTGCAAAGATCCGGAAGCTGCCAAATTTGGTCCATCTGTGACCTTGTCGCAAAACCGACCAGCAATAAGAAAACTCAAGTGACGCAGGCCGAGTACCCATTTTTTGATTCCAATCCCTTAACTGTCGCAATCACACTGAACTCCTGTGTGAGCAGAGCCTGATTCGGTCCGCTATAGTCCATGAAAATAAATGAAATCAACGAATAAGTGACAATTAACAGAAGAAGTTGAGCAAGCAAAGCAGATGTGTTAGTAGAGGAAAGGAGAGGTATGACCCCGGTGACTGATCGTTCAGTCCGGTCGTGGTAAACGCCATCGATGCGTTTACTGGATGTTTCGGTCGGGGGCGCCTAGGAGGATTAGCGGGTACATAGAAGGCAGCACTCAGTAGTAGCCCGAACCTCCATAGGCGTCGCGCGTCTCGGATCGAGAAGCAGACTCGCCATAGCTAGCTCCTCCAGCACTGGCAGCTGGATCACGGCTTCTCGCGGCGTCTCGGTCGCCTCCACGCTCGTATCGGTCACCACCGCGCTCGTAGCCAGAGCCGCCAGGGCCTCCGCGAGGACCGTAGCGGTCGCGGTCTTCACGACCACCTCCACCGTAGCGGTCTCGGCCATAGCCATCGTCGCGGTCACGGCGTTCGTAGCCTCGGTCGTAGTCACGGCCGCCATAACCACCACTTCGGTCATCGTAGCGACGTTCATCCCGGTAGCTGCGGTCATAGTCACGGCCGCCGCTTCCGCCGCCGCCGCCACCACCACCACCGCTGCTACCACCATAACCGCCTCCACGCTCGTCATATCGTCGCTCGTAGTTGCGCTCGTAGCCACGGTAGCGGTAGGGATCATCGCGGCCGTAGCCACCACCACCACCGCCGTAGCCACCACGTCGGCGATCATCATAACGTCCAGGACGGGGCTCTGCATGCGTATTAATATATTACAAAATGATCGGGATGGGGAATTACTAACCTCGCTTGGGGGGTCCGAAGTACTTGCCAGGAGTAGGGGTACGAGGACGGGCTCTGCGTGCCTTCTCAATGCTCAAGGTACGTCCTTCAATCTGCTCACCCTGTAGACCCTCCTTAGCAGCCTCGGCCTGGTCGGATGTAACCATCTTGACGAAGCCAAATCCACGAGACTCCTTGGTGTGGGGGTCACGCATGATCTGGCACTTCTCAACGTCACCGTACTTCTCGAACATCTTGGAGACCTCAGCCTCAGACAGCTTAGGGTGGATACCGGTAACGAAAAGGTTGGAGCCAGGGTTGACAGCACCGTCGTCGTCATCACGAGGAGCAGATACATCCTTCATATTGCTGTGGCAATCGTACTGTCAGCATTTGTTGTCTATCGTAAGCAAGAACATCAAAACCAACCTGTCGCCATGACCGCCGGGCGAGGCGGAACGACGGCGGCCGCCTTCATTGTCGTCACGAGGTCGAGGCGAGGCGCTTCGGTTGTCGCGCTCGTATCGAGGAGCCTCATCTAGAAGTGGGTTAGCTGTATGTAAAAGACGTCGATGCAAACTCGGCCGAGATGATGAGAAAGGTGAAGAATGGGAAGGTTCGATGATGAACTGGGTGTGGTGATGGAAGAATGCAGGTTTGAGGAACAGGCGCGTCAATGTACGCGCCTGGAGCTGAGTGACGAACCTTCGTAACGGTCGCCGTTGGCAGCCTCGTAATCCATCGCAGTGGTAGCCATGTCGTGTGGTTTTGTCTAGTGAAGTACCAAATGGACAATCAAGCCAGAAATGGTATAGGTGCAGTGGTTGACGATGAATGGCACAATCGCAGGCTGCAGCGTTGTTGGGGGGAGAAGGCGATGTTGAAGAAGGGAGAAAAAAAAGTCGGCGTAGGGGGAAGGGGAAAAGCAAAGGCGCCGCAAGGCAGCAAACCCAGTATTAAGTATGTGGTTACGGTAGGTCGATAGGTAGGTAAGGACGGGAGCGTGCAGCAAAACAAAAGCTTGGCAGTTTTATTAAAATAAAAATGAAGCTGCACAACAGAGAAGAACAAAGGAATTTTATAATAGCCGATAGAAAGGCTTGAACAGTTCGTCAATGTGATGGCAAACAAGAAGGTTCAGAATGGGGCCTGGCTGAGATGGATGGAAATGTATGATGAAGGTTAGCTTAGTAGGTAGGGGAAGTAAGCGTAAGCAAGCAGACAAAGGGCGAATCCTGACACCAGTACCGTCAGCGAGGCAACACGTTCGGTTTGACATGTGAGACCTGGTGATATATGCTAGGTACTTAGTGATATGAGGGATCCTCCGCCATATGAATGTACTTCAGAAGCCTTCTGTTGTAGTGGCAGATAGAGCTAGCGCGTGAGCTTGGAGCAACCAAATTATCGGTCCCTACCTTTGTTATTGCAGGCGTCGGACAGTGTCGTCACTGTTAAAATCGCTATCTACAAATGGTGGTTCATGGAATATCTACCTACCTGCTTCAGGTAATTCATGTGCACTATACTAAAACATTTTGTTCCTGTCATTGTAGTCTGAGCTTGCATCTCAAAGCTGACGAATACACTATTTAATGTTCATCTTCCTTCAGCTTTTGACCCATATTAACCCTTGAGGTTATTCCTAATACTACCTATAATTGGGGCTGTAGTATGTGATTATTGTAGATACCAGCGCCACAAGATACAAAAGACTCACATACATCTGGCACACAAGATAACTCACCAAAATGAGTCATGGCAAGTCTGCGCTCAGATTATATGTATATTAGTAAACGAGTAGAGAAGCTGATGGGTTGACATGGCCTACCCTACAGCTTATCTAAAATTCGCATCTCGAAGTAGAGCTGGACAAAAATTCAATATTCAAAATATTCCGGTATTCGGGAACGAATTCAATTGGGTCCCAGATAACCGTATAGCCTACAGGTCGATCACTCTAGTGACACAGCAAGATGCAGGGACGTAGACGCCAGGCCTATTCAGTCAGGGTACACTGCCGATTGTTCCCCCAATCATCACTCGAGTTGTTTCTTGCGGGGGTTGAACATCGAACTCACCAGTTCATAGACCAAAAACCTCATCATCACATACAGTTACTATAGATCTTGACACGCTGTATAAGACCGCCTACGATGTCGCTTCAAGGGAAAGTTTACGCAATAACCGGTGGTGCAAGCGGTATTGGCTTCGCAACTGCCAAGATCCTTGCACAGCGAGGGGCAATTGTGAGCATCGCCGACGTTGACCAAGATGCCATGTCCAGCGCTATAGCATATTTCAAGGAGCAGGGCGCTGTCGCCATGGTTTCTCGAGTCGATGTCTCCCAGAGGTCTGAAGTAGAGGGCTGGTTAGACGACATTATCGCGAAACATGGGAGACTCGATGGCGCAGCCAACGTGGCTGGTATCATTGGCAAACATCACGGTCTTCGGGCTGTAGCTGAGCTGGAGGATGAGGAGTGGCACAAGATTATTGCCGTGAACTTGACAGGAACAATGTATTGTCTACGGGCGCAGCTTAACAGAATAGTTGACGGGGGATCTATCGTCAACATCGCATCCATTCATGGCATCAAGGGCATGTCGCATTCCATGCAACTGATGTCGATTTCGTTTCTCTAACCATAGTGCACAGGGTTCGCCAAACATGGTGCTTACGACGCAAGCAAACACGGAATAGTCGGCTTGACAAAAGCCGCAGCAAAAGAAAACGGCCACCGTGAGGTGAGAGTCAATGCTGTTGCTCCAGGCGCCATCTACACCCCCTTGATGAAGAAGGCATGGGACATCCACAACCGGCCAGACGACGCCAAATTCGACGAGCCAACAGCCTTTCAACGTCAGGGCACGTCTGAAGAATGTGCCAACGTGATAGCGTTCCTCCTCGGCCCCGAGAGCACTTTCGTGAGTGGAAGTGTTTATGAGGTGGACGGAGCTTGGTTATAGTTATAGATACTTGTCATACTCCTTTTCTCTCAGACCAATCCGCCAGTGGACCTAGTCAAGTCAGAGTCAAACATCACAAGCTTGATGACATTGCGCAAAGATAATCGTATCCTTATTTCGTTACCAGACATCCTCTGGGTTAACCACATGGTTCTCTCCATCATCTCGAATATGCTGATGATCCTTGTCTCGCTTCATTGGCTTGCGCATATCAAACGCGTCCTCGCTAGACCTAGAGGGGTCTGTCGCATGATCGCCGTAATAGTCCTTGACAACACGAAAGACACTGTAGCCTAGATTCTTGTAGAGAGCAATAGCACGGTGGTTGCTGCTTCGCACAAACAGGTCCACGAACCAAGCATTCTCAGCATCAGCTGCGACCTCTAACTGATCGGTCAAGATCTTGGCAATGCCGGATCTTCGCGCCTCTGGGGCAACAGTAAGTGCCGTTATGTGAGCATGCCAGGGTAGATAATGCTCGGAGAATTTATAGGCATCCGGTGAGGATTCAACCTTGCCCATGACTGTCAACCACAAGATTAGCCCCCAGCCAGCAAGGAAAGGTCAGGACAAAACCCCACTATATCCAACAATGTTTCCATCCATATCCTCACACACTTGGAAGAGTGACGGCCATTTGGCATGATATTGAAGGTAAAAGTTCAGCTCGTAAGTTTCTGTGAAGGGATCGAGATTGCATTTGGAAAACTTGTTCACGTCGTCTGGTCGAAAGCGCCGAAATGTAGCCATCTTGAGTGAGTGGGCGAGTGAGTGAGGAACGCTCTCTGACTGCAGATCGTACTTTCAAAAGAGAGTAATTTTGGTTGTGGAGTGGATAAGCAGTTTGTTAGGAACGGACGAAAATGGTTATTGCTTGCTTGGGCACCTAGATACTAGCAGGGAATGCTTAGGTAGGTCTGGAGGTAAGTACTATGTAGGTACGTGTATGGAAGTACAATGCAAGCAATAACAATAGACAGTAGGTAGTAGGTGCGTTTGTGCGTGTGAAGTGGCTGTGAAGTTTTGGGCCATCGATGTCGCAGCCACAACAAACGTAACGTACGTCTCGGAACTCTGCATACCTAACATGGCCCAAGTTGAGATTGCATTGTGGTATCTCTCGCACTAATACCGTTTATGTGCCCGCATTAGTGGCATGGAGGTTCTCGACGGACCCACCCCTGGTTTCACTACCAACATCCCTCTCCCACGACGTTAAGCATAATGATTACTCCAACTTGCAGATTGGAATACTATGCAATTTAGATTTGCCAGCAACTTGTTTATTTTGAGAACCAGAAAGTACGTAGCATTTCCATCCTACCTCCCAAGTAGGTACCGAAATACAAAGACTGCGGAGCCCGGCCCGTTCGCTGTCCTGTCCTTCGCTCGTTGGCCGCCATTTTGGTGCCATCAGTCAGTCTAGGTAGGTAGTTAGCCAGTCCCTAATAAGGGTCCCTGGTCACCCAAGCCGACATCATTTCAAAGAACTTCGACTCTCCCTCGAACACCCCCATTTTGAAAGGAGACCGACCGACCGACCGACCATCCACCCCGCCGTACAATCTCTCAACTTAAGAAAAGACCGGCGAACCCACCTGGAACTTATCGACCCGACTTTGGAAAAATCTAGGCGGTGTCAACTGCATTTGGCGGTGGATCATCGCTTGCAGTTATAGACCCGTGAGTCTAGGTCCAGGTTGTGGGAGGAACATCTATCTACCCTTTACTACTTCGACATATCAAAATGCCATCCTCGCCGCATACCCCCAGACATTCCCGAAACTCCTCCGCATTCGATAGCTTCTCTGGCTCTCCCCAAGCCCGGAGACTCTCCAAGTCGTCAGTGCAGGACCCCTCTCCGTTCCGAAACAGCTTCAATCAGCAAGATGCAGTCGACTTGGGTGGAAATGGGATGGGCAACTTGGCCGATGAATTAGCCGACGCCTTCTCGGATTCGGGCGATGAGGGTGACTTCACAGATGGCGATGCCAATAGCGAAATGCTTGGACCTGAAGGGGATGCCCATGGCCCTGAGCTCGTAGACGAGATGGACGATACTGAGGGCACCAGCAGCCCAAAGAAACAAGAGGTTGAACGGACAAAACTTGCAAATCTCACACTTCTCTCTCCACGACAACGGAAACACCAAAGGCAAACCAGTAATTACGATGGGAGTGAATACGGGTCAGAATCGGACCTGGATTCTCCTGGAATGCCGCCCGGGTTGGTATCCAAGATGGATGCTGTGGAGTCGTTGGCTCGCAGAGGAACGGGGAGTTATGGTGGCCCAGCAGATGATGTATTCAAGAGAGTGACAACTGCATTGCGAGATCTCGGTTCCCAGTCGAGCGTTGAGGCTAGCGCATCAAGGTTTGTGAACTCAGTCGTTAATGATATATGCATTTGTGACTGACCAAGGTTGCAGGCTGATAACGGCACACTCAGCTTTGACGACGCATTTGAACCATCAGACTCGCCAGATCCACAATCTCTCCTTCCCGTTATTGTCTCCTCTTGTCGCACCCCCAGATCCTGAGACTATCGACGATTTGATACCACTGTTACTAAGCCTCTCTGATACTATGCCACGGCCCTCAACTACAGCCTTCAACTCGTTGACAGGTCTTCACTCACTTACCACTGAACTTGTGCAAAACTTGAACTACCTCTCCGACACGCTGCACATGTCCCGTCAAACGACTACAATGGCAACAAGGCGACTGAAAAGCGCGAAAGAGATCGTATCTGAAATGAGAAAAGAAGAAGAGCTCAGAGAAGAAGGTGAGCGATGGCTTACAAGAGGTAACTGGGGTGAACGGCTTGAGAAACGAGAATGCGCCGGAGTGTGCGGAGAGGTTATTGGAGGGTTTGAGGAGGTTTGTAATGGATGGCGAGAGAGGTTGCTTGCGCAAGCTGAGGCCCAAGCTTAAGCAGTTGAACGTCGAGCGTTCGTGTGCCACTACTACGAGACACTTATCATTGCTAAGTCTTTTGATCTCCGAGCCCTGTTTATCAGGGCGTATACTGGCATGGCTCTCTCCTACCCCCTTTTCCTTGTTGACACATTTTCGTGCTTTTCTTTTCTTTGTCTATTTTAGGGCGGTTTGGGATGGATAAAGGCGCAGTTAAAGCAGGGAGGAACACTCAGTTGGGCACGCTAGCCCTAACATCATAGAACATTTCTTTACTTAGAGGCATCGTCAGAGAACGAACAATAAAATGAAGCGACGAGTACACAAAAGTTGGCAATATTCCTTGCCAATATTCAGTTTTGAGAACAACAACATAAGGGAGAAGTCTGCCGATGATGAGAGCAAGTGATCAAGTCTCTTGAACGCGCACATGGATGATAAGCTTGGTATCGCGCGACTGGTTGTTATGTATCAGATCGTTTTCTACCCCGAAATACCCAAGCCAGTGAATCCAAGGCCACTTGCAAGTGGCCACAGGCCAGTTTTGATGTCCTCCTGCGACCCAGGTTCGGGCCAAAAACATTCCACTGGAATTCAGGTGGGGTGAAGGAAAAAAGGGGACAAGGAGGGGGGAAGCCTGAAGATACGGAACGCGCGACATGATCGCGTAGAGTGGCGTTCTATCTCGCCGATTGACGCGAGCCGTGCCGTGGTCTATACAGTATCAATATGGCACTGTATCTCAGCCCGAGTGTTATTGGCTAATAGCACGCTGGTTGTCAGATACCCGCCGTGCTGCTACACGATCCAACCATGGATACAAACAAATACCTAGCGACTCAGAGCTAGCCAGCCATGTCTCACAAGCGGGGAAATATGTAAGTATCGCGCGACATACACGATCGTGTCATCTCAATAAACTAACCGTGTAATTCCCTGCTACGGTCTCCATTACCATATTGTAGTGATGGCTGGTTGCAATTATCAGTCTTGACTGATGTCGAAGCTAGCGGCGGAACGTCCCGCCATTAATTGACATTTGGAGGCTGTGAGAGACTGTTCCTTAGTAGATACATTGCATACCGACCTTTTTTTGCTTGAATGAAAACAAAAACAAAAACAGCTTCCAGCAAAACTTCAATCAATTGATCTTAGAGGCTTGCAGTATACGAACATGATAGAAGGCTTGAGCTTGATGTCTTATTAAGAACAAGGTAAATCGCCTGATACGCGTATTCAGGTATATCCGACATTATGCACGACTTGTATGCGAAAACAAACACGCACGCGAACGATATCACAAAGAGCGCGAAAGACAAGTGATGGAGGGTGCAAGGGTATGGAACATCTTGGCCTAAGAAAAGCCGTAGTCTACTAGACTAGGTATGAACACTTCATTTTTGAGGACTGGGGATAGAAACAATGGGTGAATGTGGCTAAAGAGCTGTTTCTTCAATAATGATATGCATAGCATCTTCTCTCGCCAACCGTTGATAATGACGCAGCTTGTACCTGAAAAGTGATGCTGTGCCATGTGCACACCGGCCCCTACCGAGATTCCGGATTACCTATGTTGGTAAGTACCTGAAATGAATCAAAAAGGGACTTGCTTCGCTCTGCCGATAAACAATTGCGGGACAATACCATGGCTTATGGGGAGTGGTGTTCGAGGTAATGTACACCAAACCAAGTACACGGGTAAAGTTTTGTTTCTTAACGGGTTTAAAACAACATTCGGGAATAGAAGACAGCCGAGCAATTGATCACAGACGGTCAGGTTGTTCGTCATGGTCAAATAGGTAGACCAGATATTCCAACCCTTGTTCTTCGCCAAAGCGAGATGTTATTCCCTTCATTTTAGGTGCATTCATTCAATAACACAATCACGGTTCTGCTCCATTATTTTGGTTGTTATTGTTGACCCGCGCGTTTCCTGGCCGTCCGCGGCCTGGGGGCGCAGGGGGCCTCTTCTGTTGTTCTGTGACTGTTGATTGGCCAAGATAGTTGCTAGCGCGCCCCGAAGACCCCAGTTCAACCTCCCTCCAGCAGCAACATCCCTCACGAGAGCTGGCGACCCTCTTCCCGCCACCCCTAGCGCACCTCTGCTCTGCCCAGCCCAGCCCATCACCGCACCGCACCTACCTACTCTACCTACCTACCTACCGCACCCGCCCGCTCCGACCTCCATCCTCCACATTGTCATCTTGGATCTTGCACTTCACGACTCAAATCGTCGGGCAACCATCGCGTCGTGCATCATCACAAGCTTTCACTTTCTGATTATTTTCCTAGCTGGTGTTAACAGGTTCTTCGCAACATACTATTTCATTTATCGATTAAGCACGGCCTTATTTCGCCAACGTCATCGACCATTGTGCCCAGTTGCTTGTTGTGTCCCAGATCGACAGTATCGAGACGATGCGATAGACGGAGAATACCTACGACGAACGACGCCTGAAATCTGCTGGACGGTGCTAGGGATTGCGCCCTCACCGTCTCGCCTTGATTCTCTCTTTTACTTCGTTACCTGAACAACACCAATCAAACGCCGCAACGATCGAACTGCAATCCTGCTTTGTCCATTCGCGCACTCACCACCACTTGATATCCCGACCTTGCAGTATATCGAACGTAAATCGCTCACGAAATCGACCCAGACATGGCGGCATTACCACAGCCCTCAGGCATAGCAGCCTTGAATTCGCAGTCAGGAAAGCGAGCTATCGACGAATCCAAGAGCCATACCGCTACTCCTCGGTCATCCACTCCCCCCCGCTCAGATCGCACCCGCTTGGAACCCAGATACAGCCTCGACAACGGACCAACCCGGACAATGCGCAATCATGGAAGGAAAAGCGAAGGCGCTCGCGGGAGTCACCTCGACATTGACGCTGTCGATAGTGCCTTGCTACGTGAATTTCAACGCCCACAGCGGGAGAGTACTCCAGGTGCCAGTCCACATCGCAAACGACAGCGGATAAACGGCGATCGGTTCGTGACATCTCTGACATGTCCATGATCTATACTCACTATCTTGTAGTTTCATCCCAACTCGCACTGGTCAGGACTTGCAGGCGAGTTTCAGCTTATTACACGAGGACGGATCTCCTGCTACGCCCTCAAAACAAAAGAAACGTACACCGCATGGCGAGCTTCATTTTCAAAAGAGTATGTTCTCCCCTCCGATTTTGTCCTATATATGTTAACAATCTGTTCAGCGGAGGAGGCCAACCGTACTTTTTCACACTTGCTACGGGCTGAGCTCTTTGAGAGCTCTGTACCACAAGCAGCTACCCCAACCCTTTCACCAAGCCAATCCCTCCCTACATCCTCTCATATTCCCGCTAATGATGGAACACGGGCGAATACTCCTCCTACAAATGCTTCTGCCCCATCACTACCATCGTCTTCATTGACACCGTCGACGCCCCACAAGAACCTCTTTTCATACATGTCGCCGCGGCATCACAATCAAGTCGCTGGCCATCCCACACCTTCTAAAACACCTCAAAGCAGCAGGCACGGCCCTAACCTTGATACCCGCGCCGAGATTTACAGCCTATCACCAGTGCGATTTGGGAGTCAACAAATGCTGTTAAGCCCTAGGCGTCAACCGAGAGCAGTCAGCAAGGTTCCTTATAAAGTCCTCGACGCACCCGAACTGGCTGATGATTTTTATCTTAACTTAGTAGACTGGGGCAGTGCTAATATTCTCGGGGTTGGGCTGGGCTCCAGTGTTTACATGTGGAATGCGCAGACCAGCAAAGTCAACAAGCTCTGCACCCTTGATGACGATACTGTTACAAGCGTCTCCTGGATACAAAAAGGCACCCACCTTGCTATTGGCACGGGCAAAGGCCTGGTCCAGATTTGGGACGCTGAGAAGGCACGTAGGCTGCGAACGATGACAGGACACACAGCTAGAGTCGGGTCTCTCGCCTGGAATACTCACATCCTTACATCTGGATCGCGCGACCGACTGATCTACCACCGCGATGTACGAGCCCCTGATCAGTGGCTGAGAAAACTTGTCGGCCACAAGCAAGAAGTCTGTGGGCTGAAATGGAACTGTGAAGATGGACAATTAGCAAGTGGTGGCAATGACAACAAACTCATGGTCTGGGACAAGCTCTCGGAGACGCCCCTCTGGAAGTTTTCGGATCATACCGCAGCCGTGAAAGCAATATCGTGGTCACCCCATCAGCGTGGCCTACTTGCTTCTGGAGGTGGTACCGCAGACCGTCGCATCATTTTCCATGACACTGTCAAGGGCTCAGTCATTAACGAAATTGATACCGGCAGTCAGGTCTGCAATATCGCCTGGTCCAAAAACTCCAATGAGATTGTATCGACACATGGGTACAGTCAAAACCAGATTGTTGTCTGGAAATATCCCTCCATGACACAGGTTGCTAGTCTTACAGGTCACACGTATCGCGTGCTTTACCTGGCTATGAGCCCTGACGGTCGAACAATCGTGACTGGAGCAGGTGACGAGACCCTGAGATTCTGGTCCACATTTGGTCGAAGACCTGGATCTCGGGAAGACGGCGACAACGGAGGCCGACTGGCCGACTTGGCTGTCATCCGGTAAGACTCTTGTCTGGTGATGAAAAAGACTGCTGCAGGTTGTTCGAGGGCATCCAGAACCAATCGATCATATCTTGCGCAGCCTCTTCACCAATATTAATACCATCGCGCATCTCTGTATCTCCCTCCAACTGCGGACTCGGGGAAGTAATGGCTACTAGACGTAGCAAGATACCCGCTGCAAAACATATCATAAAAGGCGATTGCATCATGCATTAAATGGCGTTGCATCTGACTCAGGTTCTTCACTGGCTTATGGGATGGTTGGTGTTGGTCGGATTGCTTTAAACAAATATCTTGGGAATTTAGGGGTTTTAGGCGGATTATGACACCCCTTTTGGATTAACGGATAGGTATCACGACGGAACGGACTCAATTTTACGCTTTGCCTTACGGGCGGGTAAAGCAAACAAAGCGGCAAAGGTACAGCGATTGTTTTCTGCATATTTTCACCCGGCTGTTAGGCCTGTATAGCGCAACAGATTAACTGTTCAGCTAAGGTACCTAGATAGATGCCTGACGAATCTGACGGGGCAGATGTCCCTATTCAAGTTCAATTTCTGCCTTGCGTCAACTATGTAACCTTGATCTGCTCAAATTTCGTAAGGATGTTATGCCTTTTACGCTTTTACTTGCTCCAGCACTATTGGCAACCCCCCCTTTTGCAATGCAATATTAACTGTTATCCACCACCTACAGATCAACATGCGCCTCAGTTCGATCAGAGAACTAATTCTTTTATTAGGGAACAATGATCAGACTGGTAATGGCTGTTCTGCCAACTTATATAGATCTAGTATTCCTGGAGGAACTTGCATGTCCGGATTTGCAGCCATGAACTCCTGAAGCTGTTTCTCAAGACTGATTGTGCTCTTATCAGCACTCTTGTACCTCTGCTCAATGTATCTTGAATTGATGACCTTGTTGCGAAGGGACAACTGAAGAAACTGCCGCTCGAAACAGCTAGACAAGAGAACAGGAATATGTTGGGCGTCCGGGTTGTCCATCTCCTCAACCAACTTTCGAATAACCTTCTCCAAGTATGCCCGATCTTCCTCGAAAGACATATCATCAGGAACACAGTTGAACCAGCCAGGTATGTTGGCCATGAATAGGGGATGGTGTATAGCTGCCGCCGCGGGGACAACTAAAGCCCAATCCCAATCGATAACACTGTGTAGCGTAGGTTAGCCTCGCTATCATAAAGTCCACGCTCAGGGTATTGATTCGGAATGTTGAACTTACCCAGAGAATTCATTGTTACACGCAAGAATGTTACCGGCATGGAGATCCCCGTGTTGAATCGTCGGCAAGTCGGTTTCTGTATGTGGGATAACCTTTGCTACTTGTGCTCGGCGGTACAGAAATGATACTGGATCGCCCCAGCCGGAATTTGGTCGTAAAGAGCGGCAGAAGGCAATGTCTATTTCTTCATAGATCCAGTCTTTGTAAGAACAATATTCTGCAAGACAGCCGATTAGTTCCGTTCTTTTGCAAATTCTACGTTGGCGGTTATACTTACCAGTCTTGTTTCCAACCGGACATGTCCATAAATCAATCAGAAACGCAGCAAAGCCATCGAGAAACTTGCAGCGTGCCTCTCTGGTAAGCTTCGTTGTGTCCCATAGTAGATCCGTTCCATCCAAGTATCGAAGCAAAGCAAACTCCTCACACTCATAGATGGGTTGGGGAACCTGGAGCTTCGGACGCAATGTGCATATCTGCTTGAGCATTTCTGACCCGCGTTTATCCAGATCTGCCGCAAGGTCATCCTTTGGTAAACGCAGGGTGTAGATCTGGCCGTCGGAGCAATCAAGTCGGTAAACTTCGTGTTGCCGGCCGCCCTCCGCTCGACGTTTATCAAGGATAACGATGCCCAGAGATT
The DNA here is from genome assembly GCA_014898915.1 of Fusarium chlamydosporum. Classification (NCBI taxonomy): domain Eukaryota; kingdom Fungi; phylum Ascomycota; class Sordariomycetes; order Hypocreales; family Nectriaceae; genus Fusarium; species Fusarium chlamydosporum. Next base: position 259,389 of record JAAVUD010000047.1, on the reverse strand, counting down.
TCGAGATCCTTGTGCAGGCTGCTTGGAGTCGATTCATGTTGAAGGCGGATTTAGTAGAGCGTGTGAGAATTGTATAACGATTGCGTGGGACAAACACTGAAGGCAGGAAAATAAGATAGATAAACAGGCAGGTAAGCAACCGTCTGAACTTTCACATTATGAGTCATGTGTCTCGTCTTTCTATTTAATGTATAAAGTCAGGCACGGCTTTTAGACTTTCCACTTTGACTTGCTTGACAAGAAATTTGCCTTAGCATTTCACATACATAACAACAAATCGATGGTTGGAGAGCGCGGAAATTAACATTATACAAATGACACATCGCTTCAGCATACCGGGCTCGATAAAATGAGGGTGGTGACTCTAACTTCGTGAAGAGAGCTTCTTTATGCCTTGCCCCTATTCGGACTGCAACACGCCTATCGGTTGATCAAACCAGTTCCAAGTATCTCCTTCCTGCAGCAACGGCAACGAGAAAATGCTCTATCCCGTTGCAAATGCCGTGATTCCTTCAGCAGCCGTGAAAGGTCTGCATCGAGCGAGTTGAGTTAAATAAAAGAATCTAAGTTCGCGTATCATTCAAAAGTGGAATATTGTCCACGCTCATTGGTCGGTTGGCATCGTCTTTAGACAATGATGTATCTTTCATCATGTCTTTCTCACGACCGACTTCGTTCATAGAGGGTATTTGGCCGGTCGATGCTGATGGCGCTACCCTCCGTTGGGTGAGCTGGTTGGCAGAGGATTCTTCGGATCGTGGCACGAGAACAGGCGACAGCGGCATATTCTCTGGGGAGTTCTGCCACTGAGCCACCTCGGCCTTCATTGCCTCCAGTTCTTTCTGGAAGCGCACGCCAAACACATCAATGTAATACGTAGCTCCATTGTAAATACTCCAAGTGAAGACCACCATGAGGAAAGTTGCCGACGCCCAACGGCTGAGGAACCACAGGGGGCAAGGCAGCATGGTGAGGAGAGCGTAAGAATACTGGATCAGCATAAAAGTTGCCTCCTGCATCTTCTCTGGCTGTCGCAGCACAAACCTTCCCAGCCACGTTTTGGCGTATGATTTCTTTAACCAAGTGAAGGAGGTCGGCCGACCAGCTGCGATCTTGTCTCTTCGACGCACGGTGATGAAGACATAGTATGAGATCTGCCAGAAAATATAGGGCAGGGTGCTCCAAGCAAGCATAGAGATAACATTGGCGTAGGCCGTTGGGGACCCTGGCGGCGAATTCTTGATGGTCCAGATCGCAGGAAAACGCTCTTTCTGCTTTTCAGGAGAGAATAGGTGGACAATGCAGTGCAGAGTCGCACACGGCATGATGTGGATAAAAAGTGAGGTGACTTTGTCGAAGCTGTGGAAGACAAGTGAATTGCGCCACATGATAATGGCGACCGCATTGTTTCCAAAGGCCAAGCAGTAAGAAGCAGTAAAGAGGCGCTTAGAACCTGGGAACACCCAGATCGAGAGTGCTAACAAAAAATTGGTGAAATAGCAAAGGTCAGCTAGAAAGTAGTGGTATCCACGTCGATGGTAAGTGAAGAAACGGATAGGCATGAAGTATAACAGTTGTACCGTGTACCACAGGTGGAAGTGCTCTGGGTATGCGCCGATAAGATACCCGCTCAGAAAGATATTCATGACACCAAAGATGAATGATACCTTTTCCCGGGCACTGATAACCTTTGTGTCACTCCATCGTTTGCCAAGCCTGTCTACACGGCGTTGCATCTCCTTGCGATACCGATCAAGCTGTTCATCGGCCTCAGGAACCCGACGTCTCCATTCCTCAACCATGCGGTCCCGGGCAGATTGTGTCTTGGTCTTGATTGCTTCTCTAGAACGGCGGACCTTGTCTGTTTGAGCCGTGATACCCTTCTGCAGCTTTTCGAGCTGCTGCGGCAACGCGAAGTTGTCAAGAAGGTCGAGAACAGACAAGCGATCTAGAGGCGGGCCGTCCCAGTCCTCATGGTTGGAACTACTGCCAGAGAAGGATGTGTTTCTCGAATGCATAGGAATCCTAGGGGTAGTAGCGCCCAAAACGGGGGTATCGAGTACGGTGGAATCGACAGGCGCATTGTTCGGAGTCGCAGTATCAGGCGTTAGAATGATCTCGCTATCAGTTGAGATGTTGTCGGATTTGTGACCCTGGGCAGTGCCCGAGGCAGCCTTTAAGTCGTCGTCCATAACGTGGGCTATTATCGTCGTTCAGTCTCACGTGCTCAAGCGGTGCACGACTTCAAAGAAGGGTATATGTAGTAACTGTAGGGTACAGAATTAGCTATAGTACAGTGGTGAGTAAGGAATGAGAGAAATACTCACGAAGGAGGAATCTTGGCCAGGAAAGCGTAGACAGCAGGGTGCAAGACAGCACAACGCGAGTTGGTGAGGTAGACAAGCAATGTGTCAAGCGTACCTATTTATACGAGACGGCTGCTAACTTGAGTAGGAGAGCGAGAGAGTGGTGGATCATCCGTCCCTTGCACTTCAGTCAAAGGGGTCGGCTGATAGATGGATGGAGGAAGTCAGTCAGGTTAAAGACAAGGGGAGCTAGGTAAGATGGTCTATTTAGGAAGAGGAGAAAGTTGAGGAAAAACTAAGGGAAACACCAGCGGTGACGAAGTACCGTATGCACGTGGATTGGATGTGATGTATTAAACGTATGTCCAGCTCAACCCGTCCCCTACATTACAGCAGCTTGTATCGGAAGCTGGCTGCTGGCTGGACCCTGGAATGATGATGAAATGCGAGTGGATGTGCTGAAAGCTTGCTTGGCTCGGGAAAGTGGAGACAGACCGACCAGGTGGCACAAGCATTTACGCCACCTATTGGCGGGCGATCCTTGAGAATCGACTCTCAAACTACGGAGTACAAGCATTTCTTGACATTGGGTTTGAAAGTTGCATCATACACGAGCTCATAGTGGGAGTTTTTGCTTCTGTCGCCCTGGACCGACATCATCAGCCCTATTGATAGAAAGTACTATACGTGTCTGTACGTAGATCTCTACGGTTGCTTTAAAGACAGCTGTACGATATCACGATACCCACATCGCTATAATCATGTGAACTCTGCAAAAGATCACACTTTCTTCTCGTCATTATTATAGCGAAGCGTGGCGATACATTGGAATTTAATTGGTTGCAGCACTAAGCACCAAGCACCTACTGTTGACTGAGTGTTATATAGTTCGACAATATTGATTACCCAGGGCTCTATCGGTTTACTCCTTGTTTCTGGAATTCCGTTCGGTCTCTAGAACATCTAATAATTGATTGCCAACCGATGCTCTCTTATCAGCCTGCCCGATGTCCAGGCTGTGTTCAATACCTACGCAGGCGGGTCGCAAAAAAAAGAAAGAAAGAAAGAAACAGATTCACCAAAGCTCTCGGGCCACCTAAAGAGTTAGGATAGCGACAAAAGTTTTATATCAGGTTTAAGCGATACTTAGATTCCAGACTTTTTGTCCACTTGATTTGGTGTGCCTCTTTTATTGCTATCCACCTGCTACTGTAAGTACTATCCATTGGAGTGCCTAAAACTTTAGGTAACGACGTTCTCGTCTAAACCTAGCTGAAATCTATGCAAGCCATGATTGGCTAGAGCAAGTCTGCAGTCAACTGAGGTACCTACTGTACCTATCTGCACTGGACTTACTGCACAGACCATACCCAAAGCACTTTGGCTACTAAGTTGACGACCCAACCAAACCAGTCGCGCGACGCGTTATTCATCCTTTCCCACCTTTCGCAGCACGCCAAACGGTGAACCACTTTGAACGACTAAATATCTTTTCTCGTTGATGATGCATGGTGCTCTAATAGCTGCGATTCGTTAAATCTCGCGACATAGCTTCAATACTTGCTGCGTACTCGACTTGCGCGTAGGGCTGTCTTTGAGCATTCCATTATTTGCACAATCCGGTGATCGCATTTCGAGCCCCCCGGCCACTTTGACGCGCTTGCTCGCTGGCGCATTCGCTTCACCACAAGGTGTACCCCTCTGGCCCAACATCGCATCGTTCCATCTCGACTTCACACTTCTCCGCAACCACGGATAACAGGGCATATCGCCCCACGACTTCGCCATGGGCAAACTAATTCGTCTCGAGTTATTCAGTTCGTCATTTCTATATCTACTATCAGCGGAACCATGAGCCTATAAGCTGACCTGCTCAATAGACTTCAAGTCGTACAAGGGACATCATGTCCTTCTCTTTGGAGACTCATACTTCACTTCCATTATTGGACCCAATGGATCTGGAAAGTCTAATTCGTAAGCTGCTCTTTTCCTCCATCAGACTTTTCTAATTGCTCGTTAGCATGGACGCCATTTCCTTCGTCTTGGGCATCAAATCTTCACACCTACGATCTGCCCATCTCAAGGACCTCGTTTATCGCGGTCGAGTTTTGAAAACTGCCAAAATCAACGACGATGGCTCTGCGCAAACCAACGGGGACGCAAATGGCGATGCTGCTGGCGACGACAAGGCATCTCGTGGTGACCCAAAAACTGCTTGGGTTATGGCCGTGTACGAAGACGACGCGGGCGAGGAACAGAAATGGAAACGCTCCATCACAAACCAAGGCGCTAGCGAGTACCGAATCAACGACCGTGTCGTCACCGCACAGCAGTACAACGAGTCTCTCGAATCTGAAAACATCCTGATCAAGGCGCGAAATTTTCTTGTGTTCCAAGGAGACGTTGAGGCTATTGCGTCTCAATCACCACAGGATCTTACGCGTTTAATCGAGCAGATCTCAGGAAGCTTAGAATACAAGGCGGAATACGAAAAGACGCAAGCCGAGGCTGAGCAGGCGGCCGAAAACCAGAACTTCCAGCTTCATCGACGACGTGGTATCAACTCAGAAATCAAGCAATATCGAGAGCAGAAGAGGGAGGCAGATAACTTCCAAAACAAGACAGATGAGCGTGATGCAGCCATAGTAACACACAGTCTGTGGAAGCTTTACCACTTCCAGAAAGCCATGGATGACTCATATGCCGCGATTCAGGACCACCAAGAAGATCTCAAAGAGTTGCGACGCAACGTGGAATCATTCGAGAAGAGGCTTGACGCTGCCAGAAAGGAGCAAGCTGCCGCCAATCGCCAAGTCGCCCTGGTTGATAAGGAGATCAAAGCCAAGGCGAGAGACATCGAGGACAAGGAAAACAGTCTTGTCCCAGTTGAGGAGAAGATTAACGAATCTACCCAGCAAGTCAAGATGCTCCAAACCCAGGTTGCCAAGGTCACCAAGGAACACGACGATCAGGTTGAGGTTGTCCAGCAGGTTCAAAAGAGCATTGAAAGCGTGGAGAAGGCTCGCGAGGTATTCGAGAATGACTACAAGGAACAGATGAAGAAACAAGGCCGCGAGGTCAGCGATGAGGATCGTCGAGAGTACAACAGACTTCGTGCCCAGGTTATGTCCCGGACAGGCTCTAATCAGGCCAAGCTTGAGAACCTTGACCGACAGCGAAAGGCAGACGAGGTCACAGTGAACAACTTGAAAGGAAAGGTCGACAGCATTGCAGCAGGTATCGACAAGATTGAAGCAGAACTCACCAACATTGAGGAACGTAGGACCGCAGCACAGACTACTTCGAAAGAGCTTTCACAGGAAATCGATGCCAAGAAGAAAGAGTTCAACCAGCTTCAATCGGAACGAGTCAGAACCAACCAGAAGCGTACTGAGCTCGAGGAAAAGCTCGAGGATGTGGCCCGAAAGCTCAGGGAAGCTGATGATGGCCGCCGTCAGAATGATAGGGAAGCCAGAATGAAGGAAATGGTAACTTCCTTGAAACGTATGTTTCCAGGTGTTCGCGGCCGCGTCGGCGACCTTTGCAAGCCAAAACAGAAGAAGTTTGATGAGGCTGTCATCGTTGCACTTGGAAGAGACTTCGATTCAGTTGTTGTCGATTCAGAGAAAATCGGTGTCGAATGTGTCCAATACCTCAAGGAGCAAAGGTTTCCTCCAATGACCTTTATCCCTCTGGACAACATCAAGGTGAACGCTGTCAACACTGCTGTCAAGGGATTTTCCGGCGCACGATTGACGATTGACACCATTGATTTTGATTCTGCTGTCGAGCGTGCCATGTCATATGCATGTGGCAGCTCCGTTGTGTGTGACACTCTCGATATCGCGAAGCACATCTGTTACGACAAGAAGATCCCAGTCAAAGCTGTAACATTGGAGGGCTATATTATTCACAAGGCGGGCTTGATGACCGGTGGTCGTGGGCCTGAGTCGAAAAGCAAGAGGCGTTTTGAGGAAGCTGATGTTCAGAACCTCCAACGAATGGCTGCCAAGCTCAAGGATGAGATCGACCGACTACCCAAGGCTGATCGTCGAGGTTCTCAGGAAGAAACACTGCAGATCGACCTATCGGGACTTGAGAGACGATTGGTGGCCGTCAAAGATGAGTTGGCAGCCCTCAACAAGAACCATGCAAGCAAGAAGCGCGAGCTGGACAACCAGAGGAGGCAGCTTAGAGAGCTTGAGCCCAAATATCAAGAACAGGCCTCGCAACTTCAAAATACCATAACCACCTGTGAAGAGTTCCGAGACGCCATTGCACGAGTGGAAGACGAAGTATTCGGAGACTTCTGCAGGCGACTTGGCTACAGTGACATTCGTGCCTACAGGGACTCCCAAGGCAAGCTGGAACAGGAAGTTTCCGAGAAGCGCAATGAATTCGAGGTTCAGAAGCAGAAGCTGTCCACTAGACTGACATGGGAGCAACAGGTGGTGACCATGTCAACAGCACGCATTGAAAAACTACAGAAAAGGATCCAGCACCTGAAGAAGGAGATCAAGACCTACACTAAGAACAAGGATGAGATCGAAAGCGCCATGCGCGAGGAACAGGAAGAGTTGGAAGCTCTTCGTGAAACACTTGAAGAGAACAAGTCGGAACTTGCTGAGAAGAACCAGAAAGTGTCTGAGGCTAAGGCTGAGGTCCAAAAGCGCTCGAAGGATATCGATACTCACCTGAGAGATATCAATGCACTCGAGACGATAGTCCAAAAGAACAGCTCTAGCAAATCGGCGTTACTTCGACGATGTCGCTTGGAACAAATCCGCATACCGCTGGAAGAGGGTACTTTGGATAATCTGCCTAATGAAGACGAGCTGCTTCGCCAGGATCCAGATGCCATGGACATCGACGAAGATGATGAGGAGATGATGGATATGGCTCTTGATAATCATGGAATTGCGATAGATTTCGAAAGTCTTGACGAGGATCTCAAAGCCGTGAGTGTTCTCGCCATTGGTGAAGTAAATCCGCTAACAAGAATGCAGTCTGATGACCCGAGCGTGGAAGAAAGTCTATCAGAGAAGATCACAAACCTGACGTCTGAGCTGGAGAAGCTCAACCCCAATATGCGCGCAATGGAGAGGTTGGAGAGTGTTGAGACCAGACTCAGAGTCACGGATCAAGAATATGAAGACTCAAAGACGGCAGCACAAGAGGCCAAAGAGGCTTTCAACGAGGTCAAGCAAAAGCGATACGACCTTTTTAACAAAGCATTCAGCCATATTCAGGAGCAAATTTCACATGTATACAAGGACCTCACTCGATCGGAAGCATACCCCCTTGGTGGTCAAGCTTACCTAGATATCGAGGAGGACACGGATATGCCCTACCTGTCTGGCATCAAGTATCATGCCATGCCGCCCCTGAAGCGCTTCAGAGATATGGAGCATTTGTCAGGTGGTGAAAAGACAATGGCAGCACTGGCCCTTTTGTTCGCCATCCACAGTTACCAGCCCAGTCCGTTCTTCGTTCTTGACGAAGTGGATGCCGCTTTGGATAACGCCAATGTCGACAAGATCAAGAAGTATATCAAGGATCACCGAGGTCCGGGTATGCAATTCATCGTGATCAGTCTCAAGGCAGGCCTGTTCCAAGACAGTGACAGCCTAGTAGGCGTCTACCGAGACCAGGAAGTGAACAGTTCAAGAACCCTTACTTTAGATGTAAGTCCCCATTCATGCATGCACTCCGGTAGACGCTCAAGTTACTAACATTGAATAGTTGCGTCAATACGCGTGAGAAATCATATGATCTTGGTTGATTTTTCTGTTTCTTCTGTTTTGCAGCGAGTCTAGGACGGTAAAGTTCGATATTTGGCCCAAGCCAATAAGGTGGACGCATAGATAGGTCTTATGCCATTTAACCAAGTTCATGGCGTTAATCGGTGTGAAGCATTGTAGTACCTAAGCAGCTACCTAACCTATAAGGAAGTAGACGGGCATCTAGTTAATGACCTGAGATCCGTTTGGTAAAAGACCTAACTTATGCTCCAATTACCAATAGCTGGCTCTATTTGCTGAGGTCCTACGGGGAATTCTGTTTTACCTTGGACTGAATCGTGATACAAGGTACCAATTTTGAAGACGCTTTTTCTTCTTCTCGTTATTTATCCACCTCTACTGTACTAAAAAAACACTTCCATGGACTATCGTTGCTGTCAGACTGCTTCATTTTGTCACTATGAGCTTGATTGACTTGGTACCTAGGTAGTGTAGTTGCTGTATCATCGATATCTACACTGTCGTGTGTTTCCGTAAAAGGAAATGGCGACCCACATCAGGCCGACTGGAGATGGTCCCCAGTTTATTAGACTTGTTATCCCCCAATTGTCACTTTCTTTATCTCCAATATTCACGCTACATCATAATTCTAGTACTACTGAATCACTAAAAGCAAAGCATCCAGTCGAGGGCCGCTCATTTTCTCTGCATCGCATGCGGCAGTCTATCAGCACCTATCGGCCTCCTCGACTATATACTTGTTGCTGGACTTCAAGATGAAGCTGCAATTGCTGACAGCGAGTCTGCTGTTGCTGCAGGCCTCCAACTTTAATGTCAACGTCAACGCCAACGCCGTTGGCATCAATCCTCAACGCGACAACACAGCTACCCAAAATACCAACGATCAATCGCAAGCAAACAGACGAATTTTCCCTTATCTCACCAAGCTCCGTGACAAAGCTATCGAGTCCATATTCGGACGCAAACCTAGCCAGGACGTAACCCCGCCGCCCGTTTCCAGTCAGTTACGCGCGCAATACGTCAAACAGCTCGTCCTTCGTTTTAATGTTACCGCTTCTCACGAAGAAGGCGCTCTCGCCGATGCCGCCGCACGTCTATTCCTCGATATCTGGGCTTTCACCGATGACTACGTGGATATCCGACTACATGCCGATGAGGTTCGGCCTTTGCTCAGCTTACTACCCAAGTCGCTTCATACATCGCACTCGATTTTAATCCCCGACTTGGCTACGGCTGTCTATAATTCCCTACCAACCGGCGGAAATCCTGCATATACCGACCCGAAAACGTTTGCTCCGGTAGTAAAAGTCGCCTCTTCGCCTGGGGACAACCTCTTTTTTCAAGATTACCAATCCCTCCCAGTAATAATGCGTTGGATGCGACTACTCGAGGCCATGTTTCCCACTTACGTCAAATACATCAACGTCGGAAAGTCATACGAAGGTCGCGATATACCTGCCCTACGCGTAGGAATTCCTCATACCGCCCCAAATGCGCCTCGACGAAAGACGATTATGATTATGGGTGGCTCACACGCCCGGGAATGGATATCCACTAGCACTGTCAACTACCTGGCATGGTCTTTCATCACTAGTTATGGCAAGGAGCGGATGATAACAAAGCTTTTGGATGAATTTGATTTGATCTTCCTCCCAATCGCCAACCCTGATGGTTTCGAGTACACTTGGCATGTGGACCGACTCTGGCGCAAGACTCGCCAACAAACCAACCTTCAGTTTTGCCGCGGACTGGATCTTGATCGTGCTTATGGGTATGAATGGGATGGCTCACGTGTTCAACGAGATCCATGCTCCGAGAGCTATGGGGGAGAGACACCTTTCCAGGCTGTTGAGGCGGTTCAGATCGCCGACTGGGCGCGTAATCAAACCTGGAATAATAATGTTCGATTTGTTGGGTTGATTGATCTTCATTCGTACTCGCAGCAAATCCTTTACCCTTACTCCTTCACTTGTTCCGTTGATCCACCCAACCTAGAGAACTTGGAAGAGCTTGCCGCAGGGATTGCGAAATCGATACGGCTATCAAATGGAGAGTCTTACACAGTCGCATCAGCGTGTGAGGGCGCCGTATCTGCACGCGAACTCAGCAACGGTCGGTCATGGACTCGAATCGAGTCTGGTGGTGGATCGGCAGTTGACTGGTTCTATCACGAGATGCGAGCTCACTATAGCTATCAGATCAAGCTTCGAGACACTGGCAGTTACGGATTCTTGCTCCCCAAAGAGCACATCGTCCCAACTGGAGAGGAAATCTTTAACGCAATGAAGTACTATGGTGACTACCTTTTGGGCAACAATGGAATCGAGTGGTTCCCTGAGGCTGAAAAGGATGACGATTTCAAGATCAACCAACAACCTATCCAAAACGTTGAGGAGGACCCAACAACAAGTCAGGAGTTAAGAAGGAGAAGAATGAGAAGATGAATGGAAGGGGAACATGCATAAAGCAAGACATTGGATAGTCACCCAGTACATGATAATAATGATTGAAATTACGAAATTTGAACCGGTCAGTCAGTATGACCCCCAGGACGGAATTGCTGGTGTACAATGGTTATAGGTAAAAGCATGCAACGGAAACCGCGATGTAATCATGAACTTTTAGCTGCGCAAAATCGGAATGGTATTATATTATATATTTAATTGAGCTACAACAGGTCAACTTAGTTACCCAGAGCATACATGACAGAGGTGTAGGCGGCCATGAACTTGAGTGGAATGTCGCAAAGGGCAGCACCAATAGAACCACTGTATTTATGTTAGTACAAATGCTGATTTGATAGAGAGAAGGGCTTCACTCACCCCATGCGTCCCTTAGGACCGCCAGCAGCGTATCCAATGGCGTAGAACACACGAGAAGCTGCCCAACCAGCACCGAGAACAGCGGAGGCGAAAGGGAAGCGGAGGCCAGAGATCAGAAGAGCGCCCAAGAAGGAGATCTGGTTCTCTGTGAAGTTGGCGTGGGCACGCTGGGCTGTCAGGGAAGTTAGTCTCGGACGCAGTTACTATGAAGCCACGGTTAGATCCTTACCGCAGTTGAACTTGTAAGCCTCGGCGTCCTTCTCAGCGAGCTCGTTGGAGGCGTATGGGACGGGGTACTTGATACCACTTCGCTTGCGAGCCTTGCTGGTAAGGACAGCGTGGAGGGTGTTGACGAAGAAGGTGGAAGTAGCGGCAACGAGAACGTAGCTGAGTTGTCGATTAAGTTAGTTGATCAATGACATGATAGGAGAGGTTATATCATACCCGTACTCGGCGGGGAGCTCAACAATGAGAGACATGATGGCGGTGAGTTGTGACTTGGGAAGAAACTTGAGAGAAGCGAGGATGTTGTCGAGGAAAAGTGAAATGTGGTGATAGTGTCAAGGTGTCGTTGGCTCCAGCTGGCTCTTAAGTAGTCTACCGTAGTCTACATATGGACAGCAAGATCGTCAAAAAGCCATTGGTACTGAAACAACGGAGCGGACCCAAGGATTCCCGAAGAGCTAACTCCACCTGGACCAACTATCCACCGACTTGACTGCTCTCTTGCATGGTCCAAGCACGACCGGAGGGTTAAATTGGTATGTAATCAACAACCGATTTGTATGGGTTGCTGTCTATTATATTCTGTGTTTTGACTGCTCTTCACCTGCTGAAACTTAACCTGCCGGTTATCCTTTCTTGTTCAGTTCTGAGGCGTCTCTAAAATGTCGACTCGTCATGACTTTAGGAAGTGTAGTCAAAACGTCATGCTCGCAAAGAGAGAATTTTCGGATTGCGGGCAGACACTAGTGTTAATGAAATCCCGTCGGGATGATAGTGTCTTTCCTCCGAGTCAAAGCCCGCAAATCTTTGCGGCTCGTTGCGCGCTGAATAAGTTAGCTGTCGCGTGGGAGTCAAAACTCCGCAGTCCAATGCAGGTACAAGTCAACTCCGCAAACTGTCTATTGGGTGCTTGTATCCACAGCTCAAGATCAGCTGCCAATCCCATACGTACCGCGCATAAACGAGGCCCTTGCCAAATATGCCATCCAATTATGAAGTGAATACCGGTCTCTTTCTTGGCTTGCTCCAACTCAACCAGTACATCTTTCTTCGGGTGGTCGCCACGGCAGACCAAGCCCTGCAAAAACTCTCCGTTCGGCTGTCTCCATATCGGGGGCCACATCGCCAGCTGAGGTTCCTTCAAGGTCCACCCATCTGCCATCAGCCCTATTTCGAACTCCGCTACTGTCGAACTTGTACCCTTTGACAAGCTTACAATATCGTCGTAAATCCCTCTGGAAGGTTGTTCCACCGCTCCAGCCTAACACTGCGCAGCCAACCGTCTTCCACGGACTGATGATAATGTCAACTCGTCGATGCGGCGCATCTTCTTGACTCGGGTCTTTCCAAACCACCAATGCCTTGTCAAGTGTATCGAAGCCCGAGCTGCTAGAGTTCTGCCCTTTCCATGATACAGGACGCTGTCCTCGTTCGCTGTTATGAGTTGATAGTGTAAGCGTATGGGTGATCAAATGGGCCTGTTCGAGGTTCACAACGATCTTTGGTATCACGTTAAGTGTCTTGCTCTCATCCCGATGGCTCAAGACAACGTCAACATCGCCTGATTTCTGCTTTCCTCGCCTATAGCCCCCAACAATAACCATCTCGAATCCTGGATCAATGATGCGAGTATGCTTCAAGATGGTGGTGCTGATGGAGACAACTTCATCTTGAGGGATGCCCAGCAGGAATTCGTTGTAATACTTCACACCAATTTGCTGTGAGCGACTGAGGGTGTTCCACCCATGTTCAACCAGATCGTCTAGGTCTCGCCAACCTGCGCCGCGTTAGTATCATGAAGGTCTGTGAACTTTGGAAAACTTACCCTTTTGATAGAAATCGCGGGCAGTAACCGCTCCCACACCCCATATGTTGTAGAAGACCTTGAGAACAGATATCTTAGGGTCCGCGTTGGCTTCACGTACTTCCACTGATTCCCCGGTATCTTTCCAGTGATGCCAAAGCTCGGCAATTCTATCACCGCAGCCCGGCAGTCGTGCGACTTCTGCAAAAGCCTCTTAGCTCCTTGTTTTGTCAGAAACTGAGGAAGACTTACCCTGGGGATTCTTAAGCAGGTATGGGTACGCTGATACTGAAGCAATGGATGTAGAGTAAGCTCTTACGCCAACATCATCATTTCGAAGTTGGCGAATCGTTCTTATTTCATTTAGCAGTCTAACAAAGGCTTCGTTTGGTGGGTTCATGTATGTGGGCCGCTGGCAAGAATAGACCATCCTTGAGAATTCGGGCATCATAGGTAAAGCAATATCGTGTTCAGATGTTGTTTGATGAAGCAGACTCGGCGTATTTTGCGGTAATGTCGTCGAGGCACCTTGGCGCCGTTTATAACGGCTTTGTGGCGAACTGCCTGTTGGTTGCATTTTCTGTTCAGCAAGAGCACGTTCCAAAATGCTACTTGTTGGAGAAGTAGAGCTAGCTGATAATGCGTGTGTAGATTCGAGTACATCCGCGGGCACAGGTACGGATGTTGTCCCTCGCGCTGATACTTTGATGCCCTGATAAATTACGTACTGGTCCATAGGCAGTAGTTTCTTTTTTTCCCACGAGTCCAGCAGCCATGCCAACTTGACAACCTTGACTGTGTCATGTCCAGCTGCAACATGCCCAGAGACTCTCCTCCGTTTAGGACTAGGGCCATCATTCGGGTCTTTTGCCAGAGTTGTAGATAAAGACTCATCTTTCCGAGTCTGCAGTTGTTCCACGGGTGCGAAATCGAGTTTCGCCCTTCTCAATTCAAATTCGGCGCGCTTCGGCTGCGAAATCTTACCAACCACGATCTCGGCCTCATTGATATCATACGTCAATGTCGGGATCCGTTCTTCAAGTTCGTGTAGTTCTTCTGGGTGTAAACGAGCGGATAGCAGGAAGATTCGAGGCAAATTATTGAAACTCATTATAGTCGATCCGGATCCAGCGAAGCTGGCACGATTGGGATTCTTTGGTTATTCGCAGCTACGAGGAAACTGTCGTGGTTGAGGCCCTCAGGATAGCTTCATATGCATCGCCGAACGTGCTGGATATTCCAACAAATGAATATGTAAGAGTGACAGGTAATATTGTAAAATAGGTAGTCGAGCATTCGTTTTCCTGCCACCTCGTAAAGTTAACAAATAAATAATGATGAGGAGAGAAGCTGTCAAGAGTAGTGCATGACGTAGAGATAGACGAATTGTGATTTATGAGGTTTGGTTCCTTCTTTCCTGCAAGAACAAACCAACCTCAAATATAGCTGCTTACCTATTGTGAAGGGCAGTCCAGCCGCTCTCGATGTTTGTGACAGCCCCATGGTAGTTGCACCAAAAATTGCTTTTTCCCATTATGAGCTGTGCGAGACTCCCTACGATTACAGAGTGGGTTGCAAAATAAACCGCACACCATAAAGACTTAACAGAAAGACTAGCCCAAGTCTTTATCTAAGTCGCCTAAAGCTATCCTAAGTTCTTTTGTCATCCCTTATGCTCTAGTAGTGTGGGAGTATCAGTGTGCGGGTTATTTCCTGAGCCACCTGTCTGCTTACCTACCTGACTTATTAAGTTACTCAAACTGCTTACATAGGTAGGCAAGGCGCAATCACTAGGTATTATTGCCAATACTTTTCATATAGGTAATCAAGCTCCTCCTATTTGCACATTTAAAATGATATTAATAGAAGTAAACTTCTTAAGGCTGTGGTCTGACGACGTTGCCTTTGGGTATTATTCAATTGGTTTGTTTTTAGGTATCGTTTGCCGCTTTAAACATCTTCAAACTCAAGTTCTTCCTCGCTGTCCTCATCATCGACCTCTTCCTTTTTCACTTCGGGCTCGATCTTCACACGCTTGGCCTGTCGATCTTCTGGGCTTGCAGGCAATTCTTGTTTGATCGCTGGCGTATCTCGGCTCGAGACATTGCCCGTGGCGGGCACATCCTCAAATTCATCCTCGTCTTCATCGTCTTCGTCTTCTTCTGACTCTTCTTTGGCTTGTTGCGCCGCTTGTTCAGCCTTGATCTTTTCGAATATGTCGTCTATTTGAGCATTTGCTGCGGCCGGCGCAGCAGAACTAGAATCTTTACCAGTTTCCTTCTTAATAGATGGAGTAGTACCGGAAATCGCGGCTGCTGAGAACGATTCGCCAGTGACTGTACTGTTCGACATCCAGGATGGCAGCGCATTCTGTTTCGCGATTTGTTCTTTGCGCGCCTGCTCTGCTGCTTTCTCGGCCTCTGTAAGACCATCCGATGTGGATATGTTAACTGCGATAGATTGGGGTCCCGTATTCGTCAATCCCTTGACTGCCATGGGTCTGTTCGCGCCGGCGTCTGCTGCAATGGTTTGGGCTCGTTGATGTGTCTCGTCACGCTTGACTGGACGGGCCTTGGCAAGCGCGCGATCGAAGTCGCACTCAGGAATGTGTACCGCATCGATTTTGGGCAGAAGTTCGCTTATGAATTTGAATTGATCGTTGAGTCGTGTTGACTGCTCATGACCAGTGGATGTTCGATCGGCTTCAAAGGTGAGAACATGCGAGCAACGATGGCACAGGAAGCCCTGTGGGCCGGCGTTGTCCAGGACTTCCATTGCCGTCCACTCTGCTTTGCAACGTGAACAAAAGTACTCTTTTTTCTCGCTCGCGACTTGTGTAGTTCCCTGCACTTCTTTGTCGATGGTATAGACACGCCATTTGATTGCGTCAATCGTAGCGCGATAATCGATATAATACCAGGTTCGATTGCTCGGTCTGGGGTTGCCTTCTCGCAGCTCGGATCGTGTATGCCTACGCAAGCCTTTGTCAGTCGCAAACCATGGCGCGAATGTGTATGCGCTCACACAACTAGAAATCTATCTTCACGAAGTTTGCCGCAGATCTTGTGGAGGTCTTTCGTGTTGATAGACATCAGGTACGCCAAGTCATCATCTCGAAGTCTGGCAGCCACGATTAGCAACTGGTTCAACCCGTCCAGACGCATGTACAATACGCTTCGTGTAGTATGAGCGCATCGACGACCAGTATTTCGCGAGTCTCGTAGAAGGCCCTTGTAACCGACTTCACTAGTGTGATCGCGAGATCCATGCTGATCGCGTTAAATGTATGAGGAAGAATGTGTGAGAAAGAATGTATGAGAAAGAATGTAGAAGGAAGAATGTAGTCTTTGTAAGTTTTGCAGTGAAAGGCTTACTTAATGCTTTGACCTTCAGCCAAAGCCCAGGTTTTCCTATTTCATCAATGTTATCAACAATTGACCTCTTCCAGATGGTCCAAAACTCACACGTTTAGTTTGTTTGAGATTGCGTACGGCAACTGAACTTTAACAGATGACACATACAATGTGACTTACAGCGGCTGTGTGCACAGCAACTGGTTGATGTTATAATCGAAGGTTGACTTCGGCCAATAGCTTCAATTGATCCAGATCATGTGACTGATCACGTGACTCTATCCAAGATCTCACTGTGCAATAACATGACGCAGTACAATGTTATCAACTGGGGTGAAAGGCTTACATATGTTGTGATGTAAGGTTTTCGTACAGTTGGTGTAGCCTTGTAGCTTTACTAAAATAAATAAAATAAAAAGCTGACATCTAAGCTTCAAGCTGCAAAAACAGATAAACAAAGACCCTGGTCTCAAACCTGATGAACCGGCCTATTAAATTTGTCTCTTCTGCTCTTGGCAGCTAGTTTTCCTGATCCTCCAAGACGAGGTTCACAATCCATGTTTACAAGGATCCATGGATATTTTTGTTGATATGGAGACAGTCCTCGAGGGGTAAAGAAACTTGGCCGATAGAAGCATAAGAGATGAAATTAGTCAGTTATTTTATGCGACTTTAGGGTATAGCCTTGTGCTATTTATTTTTGTACCCTGAAGCCCAGAGGCCAGCCTTTCTGTTACCCTCTAGACAGCCCGTGAGGACTGTGTGCTGTACCTAACAGTACCGACGCAGAAGAACTTAGGTACCCAGTAGGTAGGCAACCCGGTGTACAGAAAGAATACCCCTTTTCTTTCTCGCTTCTCTTGAAACGAAACGAAGCTCCCGTCACAAAATTAGAGCCAGGTAGCGTTGACAAAGAGGATACTTTAGGTACAGTAACACCAATTGTTTGGTGTAAGGTACAGCTGTGCCTTTCCTCCAATAAACTTCCATACTGCAATATTGCGATGGGAGACGTTTCTTTTCATCACTGTTCTTTTTCCGGACCAGCCGTCCATGCTGTAATATTAACAAGAGGGCCTAATGCGCTCCCAAAAGTGTCTTGTAAATTCGGAGAATGTCTTTGGTGCCTAAAACCAGCCTGCAATTTCGGTTCTGCTGTAGGCAATACCTACCTACGTGCTTCAATCACCTTGTTCCCATCCTTTCTGCCTTCTACACCAGCCACATTGACCTCCATTTCCATACCTGGACATGGACATGGAGGCTAACGCATGAAAGCCTTCCATAATAGTTAAGGTTCTTTTACAGCTGGACTTCCAGGCCTCCCCTAATCCCAGCCACGCGCCCGGGAGCCTTAGTAGTGGACCCTCCCTCGTACACTGTCGGTTCGACTGTGCATTCGTAGTCTGTCTGACAGCCCCAACCCAGTCTAGACGCTACGCTACCCTACCTGCGTTGCGCTGCGCTGCGCTGGACCAATTGAGGCTGCAACTCCAGCCCCTGGCTTGCTGGGGAGCTCGGAAAGCGACTACTGCTGTTGCTGCTCCATCAGCGCCAGACTTAACAAAAACGTACCTATCGACTACATCAGCGAAGACTCGCGATTCAGCTTTCATACGCGACGTTTGCCCTCACCCCGTTCTCATCATCGGAAATTGACCCCTAGTGCTGTCTCAATGAACACTGCAGCGGCTGTGTATCAGTCTTCTGCTTGGTAGGTCGTCAGACGCCTGCCGCTCTCTACTCCCACGCCTTCTCACCAAATATCCCCTGGCCTTCTCGACAACGCCTAGGCTGGCCGTGTATCATGATCAGTCGCTGCCATGGCTTTCCTTCGCCGCCGAGGCAACAACAATACGTCTGGTGAGACTGATACACGCCGCCATACATTCTTTGAATCCAGCGCATCCGGCGACCTTGCTGCTGTGCTTCCCTCCCAACCCAGCCAGAACAACGACGAAGGCGCTGGCGAATCTTTCCGCCCCCCGCCATCCCACGATCTGCCTCGCGATTCTACCAACAGCCGTTTTGAAGGCCCTCGCGAGAGCCATACCGGAAGTCGCCCTGGCAGCCGCCCTGATGGTCAGACTGACAACCGCCCGGATACCCCTCCTATACAAGATGAAAACAGCAAGCATCATCGCTTTTCCGTCTTACGCTTTCGAAATGCGAGTGATTCTCAATTATCTCTACGGGCCAAACAACAGTCTGAGAAGCCTCCTCCAGTGCCCCGACGTAAATCACCCTATAATCCTTTCACACAATCGAGACTATAGAAAGCTAACCAGTGTCGGTCGATTCAGCCCCCGAAATTATTACAACCGCCCCGACGAATGAATTCACAGGACCAAAAAAGAAGACCTCCAGGATAAGCTTGGCTGCTAGGTTTCGCCGCTCGACAGACTTACCCCGTGATGACCACCAATCCAACAACAGCTTCGACCGCCAAAAAACACTTCGTAAATCATTTACTGATGACAGGCGACGACCTGCGCTTGCTACCCTGGACGAACCGGAATCTCCACGACCATCTACCACAGCCACAACAAGTAGTCCTAATGGAACTATTCTAACCCCCCCGAACCGACCGTCCGAGTCATCAAGATCCGATGCTAGCTCCAACGATCGCATGTCCCATCAGAGTTCGTCTTACCAAAGCCCGGAGACGACCCCTAAGAAATCAGGAGCGTTTTTCAGATTACGGCGACACAAGAAAGCCCCAGAACCGCTGTTCCCATTTGCGCATTTGCAACAGCAAGGAAAAGCACCGCCTGGTATCTCATCCGCTTCGTCCCTTGGCATTTCTACAACTCCGCGCCCAGCCTCTGCCCAAAGTGGCAGAACAGCCGGTGGAAGCACTGCGAAGGGTACGCCAGACTTACAAACAGGTCAATCGCCTGCTACGACGTTTGTTGCGCCTGGTGGTGCTCAGTCGGGCCATTCGTCGCCAACTAGAGGTAATCTATTACGAGGAAGGTCCTCAACTATGAGTTCGATGGGCCGGAACTCTAATGATGACCATCTCCTACCACCAACAACCCGGACGTCATCCTCAACTGGCCGTAAAAGCTTCGGTGACTTGTTCGGACTAAGTCGTCTGCGACAGAATTCTGAATTGAGTCGTCAGGGCACAATGGGCACGCTGACCCCTACCACCCCTGCTTCTATCGGATCCAAAAACAACTCACTCCAGCTTGCTAGGGATTCATTCGTGCTCCCGGAGCGTCATGAAGACGAATCGCCTGCAAAGTACCTTGCCCGTGTCGAAGAAGTTGCAAGCCGGGGCATCATTGCTGCCACCCTATCGAAGAGTGCTGACCCGTTCATGACATCTGTCCTTCGGAGTTACATGCGTACATTTGGCTTCTTTGGTGACCCCATGGATATGGCGATCCGCAAGTTGCTTATGGAAGCTGAGCTGCCCAAGGAAACCCAGCAGATCGACCGTTGCCTCCAGGCTTTTGCAAACCGTTACCACGAGTGTAACCCGGGCATTTACTCGTCGCCTGATCAAGCCTATTTCATTGCGTTTTCTTTACTCATTCTACACACTGATGTCTTCAACAAAAACAACAAGCACAAAATGCAAAAATCTGATTACTTGAAAAACACAAACGGAGAGGGCATTTTTGACGACATTCTGGAATGTTTTTATGACAACATCACTTATACCCCTTTTATTCATGTTGAAGACGATTTAGACCCGACCAGTGATCGATATGCTTCACACAAGTCACGACGAAAACCTTTGATTTCCTCCACAGTCAATGACCCCGCAAAACGGGCTATTAAGGAGCCCATTGATCCATATACCGTGATCCTTGATGGAATGTTGGATGCTTTAAGGCCCAACTTGAAAGATGCCATGGAGCTGGAAGACCATTACAACTACCTAGGTTCTGCGACCAGCTTGAACCTAAAAGACCTACAAAAGACCTTTTTCAAAACTGGCGTCCTACAGATTGTGTCAGCTCGTTCTCGACCAGATGCTTTCATGACGGAACAAACAGCTAGCAACCCTGCTGAGGCGCACCCTGGAATAGTCGACATCAAAGTTACAAAGGTCGGCTTACTTTGGCGAAAGGATGCAAAGAAACGCAAGGCCCGTTCTCCCTGGCAGGAATGGGGAGCGATTCTTACAGGGGCCCAGCTCTACTTCTTCCGGAACACGGGCTGGGTTAAGTCACTAATGCACCAGTACGATAACCATATCAAAGCAGGACATGATGGCATACCGTTGATTTTCAATCCACCTCTTCAAGAGTTCAAGCCAGATGGTCTTATGTCTACTTATGCTGCTGTTGCTCTTCATGATACGGCCTACAAAAAACACAAGAACGCTTTCGTATATGTGCGACAAGGTGGTCTGGAAGAAGTGCTTCTTGCAGACAATGAGGAGGAGATGAACGATTGGCTCGCCAAGCTCAATTATGCTGCTGCCTTCCGAACCACAGGTGTTAAGATGCGTGGGGTTGTTGGCGGCAATTATGACGGGCAAAGTAGACGTGGTCTCCGAAGACTTGATAGCGCCGATGCCGCTACACTGATTCAGACACCAACGGGCCCAGTATCAGTCGCTCGAAGTCGCATTGACCACAAAATGGCTGAGGACATCTCGGCTGCTCGACGAGACGTCATGAAACAGAAGATCGAGGAGGCCGAGGAGCACGTCCAGGAGATCCAAAAGCAGCTGGAGGACCAGCTGAGGAACGCGCGCCATCTCCAGATACTTGCGCCAATTCAACCAAGAACGAGAGAACAGATTCTGTCTGCCGCTGCTCGAATGTCAGCACAGCTCAAGTGGACTCGTCAAGAAATGTGGAAATCAAAGTGTCATCGCGATATCTTGATACAAGACCTCGAGGAAGAATACCCATCTTCGACATTCACTCCTACAAAGCAGCAGTCTAATCGACTTTCACAAAGGACTGGGTCACCAACTCCACGCGCGAACATGGGACGCAGAGGGTCCAGATCAACTCATCACTCTGGAACCGACGGTGACCTGAGAACACCCACAGAGCCCCAAGTCGTTCACTTACCCAATCCCGCTGAACCCACCGAGGATGTAGACTCGCCCTTGGACCAAGTTTTCACCACGCCTCCCCAGAGCGCAACAAAGCGACGACATAGCTCACGCGATCTTTCCTTCGCTAGACCGGATGCTCCTAGTACAAGACATGGTTCTATATCAAGCATAGCCCAGTCTCCTGTTTCACCACTGCCGGCAACCCCATTAACGAAGCCTATCTCACAGGAAGAAAATTCCAAGTCGCCACAACGCCCCGAGGACGACAGTCGCCAGGACCCTGATGCAGATGAAAGAGACTTCCTGGAGCAGGCAGGTTTACTTGAGCAACGGCCTAGTCGAGATCCTACAGATAAGGCAACTGTCTCAACCGGTGCGGATGTTGCTACCGAGCCTGGCACATCCGCAGACAAGCTCGACAGAAGCAAGATTCGTCGTAGTCTCCAACGAACACTCAGAGAGGGCGCCGGACATCTCTCGCATCACCGTAGTAGCCGTAAAGGCAAGGAAGCAACCGGTTCAGGAGAGGAATCGACCCAGGATCACCAGCTTTCGCGAGGCACAGGAAGTTTTGTGGTTCATGGAAAGAAGGCATCAGTCATCAACTTTGGTGATGGATTGCAAAACATGTCCCATGATGAGAAGATTCGTGCCCGAAAGTCTTCGCAGCAGCATGACTTTCCGCTATCACCTATGCCGAGTGGTCCTGAGGACGATGATTTCCATTCTGCTGTTGGTGTACCTCTCGAATCAGAAACGAGTGAGCGCAGGGAATCTATCGCGAGCGCAAGCACTGCAACCGCCCGGAGCTTTCGTGAGCTACATAGAAAATACTCGACTGCGCAGGCGACTAGAAGTACGTCCGCTGTTGGCAGGCTAACAGTACCCTCGGATACGGAGAGTGAGGTTGCTGTCAGCTTCTCAGATGGGCGTAGAAGCCCCCTACCTCCCATGGAGACAGAGACAGATGAGGAGATTGACGATGCTGGCATCAAGAGAGGTCGAAGCAACGAAAAGACCGAATTTGAGAGTCGAGACTCGGATACTGAGTCGATTCAAGATGTTGAGCAACTCCCAAGCCGCCCCGTGCAGCCTGTTAACGCCTGAACCTGGAAAGCTATGGAAGGCAGTCGGTCAGCGTGTTCTCTGTATATAGCGAATTTCTTTTCTTGTCATCTTGCAAATGGGCTTTGCTGGGACGAGCATACCTGGTGCCTTCGTTTTTAACTACAAGCTATTGCAGAAATGGGAGACTGGTGTTGATGGCTCATATGATGCACCGACCACAAGGGCATATGTATTTAGATATCCTCATATTGGCCCCGAGCCCTTTGTTCATTTGTTGTTTTCTTGTTTTGGACTTGGCGGGGCATTAAAAGTAAGCGTTAGAATTTTATATCAGTGGTTCATTTTACATGTCACACTAATTCTTTACAACTCAATATCCAACGTGAAGAGATATGGAGCTCGGGTAAAGTCTGCTACGAGTGGTTATTGGTTTGTATCTATACACATGTTGAAAACGCTCATAAGGCGCCAACAAGGATACCAAATGAAACAGGATGGGGTTTGATCTGAATTTGAATACAGTATGTTTCACCCTACTATCTATTTCTTGCCCTTCTTCTTCTTCTTGGATGGTGGAGGTGCCTTCTCTACCTTGACACCTCCTCCACCCACAAGATCCAGAGTCTCTTCTTCCTTTACCATACCACCTTGAGTGGACTCTCCGGCCTTCTTCTTTCCCTTCTTGCCCTTGGGGCGGTAAGAACTTCGGTCGCGCAACGGCAGCCAGCGCTCGGGGTCAGGTTTGGTGCCTTCAACGTAGTTTTTGGGCAGACGAATCTTTCTGCGACGCTTGCGTGTCTTCTCATCCGCTCCTGAGGGTGCCGCCCGCTTGAGAGTCGAGGATCCAGGTTTGCTGGTGGGAACGGCTACACCTGCGCTGAGGAGTGACGCAACGTCGATATCTTCGATTAGAGAATCGACAGGAGGGAGGTTCTGAAGGTGTTTCTCGACGCGAGAAGGTTCTGAAGTAGCAAGCGCCGCAACGAGGCCAGCCGTGGCAACATCTAAGCTTTTCTGTTCGTCGAGTAGCTTCTGGAATGAACTGCCAGCGAGTTGCAAATCTTTGGCATTAGATGACTTCATTAGCTCAATACCAACTTCTTCTAGGAGAGAGCTGGCCGGGCTGGCGTGCCGGGACTGCCAGTATGTCGCAGCCTTAACGAGCTCAGCCTTTGCCGATGACTCTCGCCCTTGTACTCGTAAAAGAGTCACAGTAAGCGCAACTAGACCGGGGCTAAATCGAGCGTTCAGGGATTCTTCGGTGCCGGCCTGATCGAGTCGTTGGAGGAAAGACTCAAGAATCGACATCGCTGAACCGATGTGACCTTCATTAAGCTGTATTTGCACGATGGTCAGGGCAAGACCAATGTCGTGCGGCCTTTTCTGAGCCAATCCCTGGAGGTTCTTTAGAAGTTGCTTCCCTGTAGCACCTTGGGAGCTCGCGGCAGCGTTAAGAACGGATAGAATGCTAATGTC
Organism: Fusarium chlamydosporum; assembly: GCA_014898915.1. Taxonomy (NCBI): domain Eukaryota; kingdom Fungi; phylum Ascomycota; class Sordariomycetes; order Hypocreales; family Nectriaceae; genus Fusarium; species Fusarium chlamydosporum. Next base: position 235,544 of record JAAVUD010000047.1, on the reverse strand, counting down.
GGCGGAAGTTGTGGGGTGCTGTGCTCCGGCCAGGAGAGCGTCTGTACGGCGCTTCACTCCATCAGCTTTCAGAGCTTGTAGATCAACGGTCAGCCTGTTTCGTCGCAGAATATTAGATTGATGCCGAAAGAGCTTTGCGTCCTTTGCCTTCGCTGTAAGACTAGAAAACCTTCGCTCAACAAGATAGGGGTTCTCAGACTTGGGCTCCAAAGCTACCAAGTTGTTGCCGAGGATGAGTGCAAGATCAGGGTCTTCTTCTCTGTTGGAAAGACATTAGTTATGCGCACATGATACTATAGTTACAGAACATACTTTGTGCTGGATAATGAGTTGTAGAGATCGAGGGCCTCCTTCAGCTTGCCCAGTTTGGCAAATACATAAGCCTGTTGAGCGAGAATGGGGCGCATCTCGGCTTGCTTATCCTCTTCTGTGAGATCGTCAGAGGCATCGCACAGTCTGCTAGCCCGCTGCAACAGATCGGCAGCAGTTTCGAGGGATCCGTTAGCGATGTGCGCGCAGGCAGCGTTGTAGCACAATTCGAAACCATCCGAATCCTGGACCGCAACCTTGTCGGTGACCGAATACCCTAGCCAACTAGACTGAGCAAAAGCGGCTCGAATATTGATGCTAATGTCGTTTTCCTCGTCGGCGGGGTCGGTATCAAGGAGGCGGCTGTAGATGTTGCAGGCTTCGTCAAAACGCTCGGCACGATAAGCAACTTGCGCAGCGACGTGCTGCAAACTTCTGTTCCCCTCTAAGCCTGTGGATTGGAGGACCGAAGTGGCCTCGTCAAGCTTTCCCGTCTTATAAAGCGCATAGGCATGTTCGAGGGCAATTCGTGAGAGAAGAATGGGGGAGGCGTCGGCGATGGCGCGTAGAGCATCTTCGAAGCGATCAAGCTTCAGTAAGGCGATAATTCGAGTATGTTGACTGTCTACATCGCTCTTGTTTGCCTTGATTGCAGCGTTGGCGGCCTTGAGGACTTCGTCATGATCTTCGATGGAGGACTGGCGCAACAAGGCGCTGAGAGCGGCTGCGGGATCTTGAGGCATGTTGGTGATATTATGTTATACAAGCAGATGATTGCCCGATCAGAGCGGGTTTGGGGTAGGGTCGGGACTAGCCCAGATTATCGATACTGGTCGTTGCTTTCTTCCGTCGCCGTCAAGTGTTGAGAGATGTGATGACCTGTCGTGTGTCTGTTCGGTCGTGATGCTGGCGGGGCATTTTTGGACAGCGGGGCACAGTAATTCATCCAATTCGAAGCTGTTCTGTGGCTCAACAACATGACCCACTTTATAGAAGAAGCTGGGGAGGTGCTGTAAGGAGAAGTTAAAATAAATGGCAGCAGAAACTTTGACTTGGTTCAATGAGAATCCGTTCGAAAGTCAGGAATTCAGTTTGGCATTGTTGGTATTTTGGGTGATCAAGATTCGAGTCCTTGGCTACTTACGAGGTTCCAATCACGAGCAAGTTGAAGGACATAGACTTAGAAAGATTCAGGCGCCTGCTAGAAGAATATGAGACGAATATATAAAGCTTACAGTAATTATTGTATACTGTATGTTTATTAGTGAAAAGCCACACGCAGCTTCCGTCGGCTATGAACGTCTGAAAGGATTCCACCACTTCCTTCGAGCCTGTACCACTTCGTTTTGGTATGAGTACAATGGGTATGCAGCCATGTTCTCATATCCTTCAACAGGCCTTTGCTTTGACAGGCGTCGTCTGATCTCCCCCAACTTGGTTGAATCTGACGAGATGGTCACTACCGAGACTCGATTGCGAGAGTCCAACTTCTTCTGTGAGTGCCGACTTGTTGAAACTCGCTGGTGATAACGATCCACGGTCGACCGTCTTCGGCGACTTGCATGTTTCTTGCGCTCTGTAATATCGCTCTTGGACCGCTTTTCTGACCGTCTCTTGGGTTTGTTTCCAGCTTTCTGGTCATATCGATGCGATCTCTGTCGTCCCCTACTCACAATGCTACCTTGTGGGAGGGAGTTTCTTAATCCTACTCTGGTTGACAAGTCATTCATGGTGCGGATTGCTTCTAGACTTGAGCCATTCGAAAGGGCGAGTAGAGACTCATAGTGGACCGGCTGCCGCTTTCCGTCACGAGACGAGCAGACAATATCGGTCAGCGTAGTGGTGAGCTTCTTAACGATGCGTCTGAGAGCTGATCGTGCGGGAGCTGGGGCACAGTTCAGATTTCAAGCCCATGTAATTTTACATCCAGTAGAGACATGAATAAGTCAGGACTTACCATCGCCCTTTTCAAAATAAGAGCCATCCCTAGAAAGTCGCGAAGCATATGCTTTGCGGACTCGTGCTCTATCAGATCGAAGTGAGGTGCTCAACGCTGAGTGACTATCGCTCAGTGCTCCTTCATCATGTTGGCGACTGCCTTTCAACAGGGACAAGCACTTGGTATATGTGTCCAGCAAGGAAGTGACTGCAGTTCCGAAATTACCCATGATGCGTTGTAGATTAGAATATGGGGCAGTTGAATATCGCCGCGCAACGGAAGGCGCAGCTCAAGCGGGACCAAAAATCACCTTAGTAGGTACTACCTAGGTAGACACTGTCAGACTACAGCACCTGCCTAAAAACAGCACGTGGGCGTAGAAAGCTGTGCGCATCAAAATATCCAGATGGGCAAGCGCCAATGACCGACACGACACCCTCCTTGATGGTCGCAACCTTTCAGTCCAGTCTCTCATGGTCTGAACTCCCACAAACACGGGGGTTTGAGCAGTGGGCTGCCGTCGAGATCTGATCACTTCTTTTTAGTTTTGAGCTCCATGTCGAATCAATATCAGAGACAAAGATTGCGCAGTAAAACATCCATGCGCGGGATCCAGCCGTAATGTTTCGCAGAACCGCTTATCAGTTACAGCGCACGAACGGACAACTTGCTCGATGTGATATCAGCCTATTGCATACCATCCACCAACAATAGCACCGATAAGGCGTGTGCTGCATACATATCTGGAACAACCGCCAGAGTCGATCTCGGGAAACGAGTCAGCTTTTAGAATGTATGCCTTTCGACCGCATTTTGAGGGGCTCCTATTCCTACCGCATAGTCTAGGCTATCTGCTATATGCAGATACAAACACGGCGAGATATCCTCAGTAATAGTGGTCTCTGACGAGTGATAGACCAATGATGACGGGGTTGCCCTCCCGTCCCTCAGGTCCCGCGACGCTACGGAACAGGGCCCGCCAGGACCGGAGAGATCATGGAGCCCAGCCCAGCCTGCCAGCGCAAACGGGTGCGGGTGCGGGAGGAGCCATAAAAGTCAAATTTTTGTCAATCAAATCTGTGGCAGACTTGGCGTCCCGAAGGGTGTGGGGGTGGACCACCCAGAGACCGTTTGCTAATCAGTTCAAGGCCCGGTTATTGTCTGGTCCCTTCGTTGACCCTTGCTCCTTGCTTCCCTCAATCAGTCAATCACCAGTGCGATTCTGGCCACGGATCACAATCATGGCTCAGAAACCCTGCCCGGTTGATAGCTAAGGTACGGTACCTTTTGCGCCCGTTACAGATCGCGTGTCCGCCCCCAACTTTTTTAATGATTGCCTCGATATCAACACCATCCAAGTTTGCTATTTGAGGCGGTTTCAGGGACCAAGAAGTCAAAAGCCAATAGGACACAGGCAGGAGGGGCGACAGGCCAGTTTTATTAGTTGGAAAGCTGAGAATACAGAGTTATACATCAGCGTCAGGTGTGGAATACACCAGCATGCGTTTTGAGAAATCTCCAAAGAAGGGAAAATAATCAGAATCGCCATATTGATATCATTCTATGGAGCATGCGCACCGCGCCTGGCGCCAAAGCCAGGATCTTTCGAAGAGCAGTGACCTTTCTGCATCAATCCCCTGAACACCCCGAGACCTAATCAGATATTTACACATACAGGCCTTCTCACACCGCGTTCTTTTCTCGTACCCGCCGGCTTGTTTGCTTTTATCCTTTCGGTGTTACTGACTGTACCTGGGTACCTAGATTGATAGGCACTACTGACTATAAATGTGTGGGATATCATACATTCAGTACGTACTAGGTTCTCCATGCCCTTCTGTTCCCCCACCCTCTGGCTGTCCAGGACCACCTGCGGGTCTCAACGTGGGAGTTGTGATGCCATCAGCCGGTCTGCGGGCGCAGCCGGTTTAAGATTCGTGGATTGGATTGATGCTGATGGCGAGAGCGAGAGTGGATGATAACGTCGCGAATGCGGATCCTGGACAATACATGCATCAACTCAGGGATCCCTTAGCAGGATACAGTACGGATCGGGTACTTGGCCGGCTATTCTATATTGCTGTTTTCGTCGTCTTGATCACCCTGTTGATCAGGTACGTGAAAGTACCCCTCTAGCACAACACAATTGGCCCGGATCACACAACTCAGTATCCCTGGGGCTCAAATCTCGACAACGATCGCCCTGCTTTGCTTTTATGATTAGAGTCGCCCGTCTTTTTTTTTTGTCCTTTCCTACTTGTTTGTTTGTTCCTGTTCCATTTGCTTATCTCATATTTGGCTCCCACTGCCACCGACCTTTCCATGGACGACTCATCTCAACCTCGATCTCTCTCTTCAGTACCTTGGTTTGACAAAACTTAATGTCACCCTCTCCCTCTCATTCACCCCCACCGGCCTTGACGCCGCAGACCGACGAGTCTCAGCTTCCAAAAGGACAATGTCGCTACATTCTTATGATACCTGAACTCAAGGGTCAGCGGTGCGGCTGTATGGGATTTGACCACAATAAATCACTGCCTGGTGCTACATGTAACTGTGGCCATCTATCATGCTACCATATCGCCATGGCTGATGCGCCAACGCCAAATACGAATAAGTCCGAGATCGATATAGTCAAACAACAAATACGAACCCTAGAGGAAAGACTACATCAAGACGACCGTGATCGGATTTCCCACATCATTAACCGCATTAGCGCATTAGAAGAGTCGGTGGAAAAGAACAAAGAAGAAGCCGACATCGAACTCAAGAGCTCATATCGCAATGCGTCTGCCGCATGGGCGCTTGTTGCACAATTACAACAACAGATGAAGAATATGGAACAAGTCTTGAAATCCCAGACCGAACAAATGGCAAGGACAACGAGAGAAGTGGAAGACCTGCGTAATCGCCAACTGGAGTTACTGGACAGTGATGAGGTTCTAGAGGAGCGCATTGAAAAACTGGAAAGTGTCGAACCTTTGCTATCACCGCTCCAGGAGTCTGGTCCGGCTGGTAAGCTTTTGAACATGCACGACTTGTCCGCGACCGCGACTGCCTCCCAGAATCCGTTGGAACCATCTCATAACCCGCCAGCAACACAATCCGCGGCCGTTGAGCTTCCAAGGTCGTGGACAGTACACGTATCTCTAATGCCTTCCAAGGACACACCATTCCCATTTGAAAAGGACACAACCTCATATAAAAGGTGCCTTTCCCGTGGGCTCCACCGAATGTTGGCAGTCGAGGGTGATGATGCCCAGTCGTTCACCAATGCCGTATCGCGGGCGTTTGAGCCCCTTCTCAAAGGAAGACCCTGGGTGCCACTGCAAGCCAAACTTTGCGATGCTGAACGTCTACAAGGCTTGCCCATGCTGCGGCCCTTAGAGCCTAAGCTTCTCCAAAATCAATTTGATAGAGCTTTTCTCATACAGCACTGTGCCGTATTAGACGTCGGGGGCAAGATTGACTCTCTGTATATCGCAATGGAGCACGATTCTCTGTCATGGAATTTCCTTAGACGGTCACCTATCTATTTGTCAGGGCTTGAGTCAGCCTGGACGCACGACAATATGCTCGACAAAAAAGATGAACAAGATCCCTTGAGGGATCACCAGGGCGACGAAGGTGACGAGTCACCACCTGCTGGTAACATCGTTGGGGCCTTGACAGGTCTCAAGCGCAGAATGTCTGACATTTCGTGCTCATCGCTCGATGACGCTGATTTGCCTATGGTTAAAATGCCACGGACATGCAAAAGCTCGCCCTTGGAGATACGACGTGGAGTAGAGACGGCACGATAGAATAAAGAGAAACGGGTGGCGGAAGCCCACAGGCCAGGAACTTGAGCACTTAACGTCTTCTGCTTTGCTGAGAGCTTATGGGCAGAACTTGATGAAAGCGATTTCTTTTGGGCATAAAATGGGGCGTTGAACTATTCGCTTGGAAAACTATTGATACCTCGGGCATAGGACTGGCCCATTCTTTGAAACGAAGGCGCCTGCTATTTTGGTCTGTTTTGAAATAGAGGATTACGGTTAGAAGATAGAGAAAGAATCATTATACGCATAGTGCATAACGCAGGAAACACAACCAACAGTCCTGTGGCCTTGTACAATACCTACCTATCTTGCGGTGAAAATCTAACTACACCAGCGGCAAGCACATACTCTTGTGATGCAGGCACTGATAAGGAACATTGGATTTGCATAAAACACATTCGATTGGCCAGCATGTGATAATGGACGGATGCATTGTCTTAAGCTTTGTATCACACTTTATTGGACTCAAAGATAAGCAGGTCCCTTACCTCGTGTTCTTGTACGACAGGAGACAGGAATCATGATACATTAGCAGGTACATGGTGCAATGTATTTGTGTATTTATGGCTGACTTGCGTTTTGGTGGAGCAGTCAGCCACGCCTCTTCGCCATTAATATTACCAGCTACCATAGGTTCCTCGACATAATGGCATTAAGGTGAGACTCTGTGCAAATATAAAGCCCTCCTGCAGGTTCCATATCACAGGTAACAAGTACGGATACGATAAGTCGAACGCAAATCCACGTCCTGTTATATTATCTGTAGCCTACCATCATCTTCATACGAAAGAGAAGTAAGTTTTCCAATAAACCTCAGTAACACAGCGATAAGAAGAACAGTTTAGAGGGTCCAATAAGGTCATAAGGCTCCAACATCAACCTTGATATTTGTGGTAACTATGTGACCAGCTGTAAATTTAACAATAGTTCAACCAGGACATCCTGTTGTACACTATTGTGCTTATCCATTAGAGCGGAGAGATTGAATTTACTCTACGTTGTTTCAAAATATGATCAAGTCTTCTTGTTATACTTTTTAATATCAGCAGTAGCTTTAACTTTTCCCAGGCAGATCAAAACTATTGATAGGTCAGTTGACTAGATGTCGCACACGGTAATAGAACTCCAACCAAAATGAAGTCGTACGGGAAAGTCAGACGTATAGCACTGTTTTCGTTTTTAAGGTGATGGGAAGAAACTGACAGAACGGAACATAAATGCGCTGATATCAGGATTCAGGGTAGATAGTCATTCTTGCACGTCTTCTCATAGACTATCTAAGTTAGACACTGAGAAATTATGTGTTGCCGGTTTGGGAAAGTGCGCTAAACGTATGGTCTTAGTTAGTGGACCTGCCTACTACAATAACCTTAGTAGCTACAGTACCTAGATGCGCGACTCTACAACTTTAATGCCATAAGTTGACTGAAATAGGCAAGAAAATAGGAAAAGTAATTGTAGCAGGTCATTAACTTTGATACCCCATAACCTAGGTACAATAATAAGCCATATTCCCAGGAACCGGTCTCTCCTCTTTTTCAACCACTCAATTTCAGCATCTCCATTTGACATCTCGACCTACTAACCTCGTACCTCCCTCCAGCTGCTAAGGACATGCAGATCTAGCGGCGGAGCAGCCGGCCACTTAAGCTCCGATCAGTCCATGCAGCGCTAGAGAGCATCACTCGCGAACCGCAAACCGACTTCTACTCTTCTTTCTAACATTCTCCTTCTCCGCCTTCGCAAATCTCTTTGCACCTTACAACTTTACCATCAAGGTACCTACTCAACATAGTGTCCCAAGGTTTCAATCAGAACATCGATTATCCACTCCAAGCTAGCACCTATCGACAACTCGGACCCTTCGCCCACCATGGATCTGGACATTGAAATGGACGATGCCATCGATACGGTGCAGGACGTGCCCGTTGCTGATCTCGGTCGCGACGATATTCTCGTAAGGCATAGACTGTAATCATCCTACTGCGATCCCGAATTGACCTCCTTTTCAGCAACCCGATGAGCCTGAAGAGCCTGGTGAGGTGGCTGAAGACGAGCCCGTAACCGACGAATCCAAGACTCTCGTTCCTACCAAAATCCACATCAAGGGTGTCGACTCTCTACACACATCTGACATCAAGGCTTACGTTAAGTCTCACTACGGCGACGTGGACAGAGTCGAGTGGATCGATGATTCTTCTGCCAACCTCCTCTTCCCATCCGAACCCACAGCACGCGATGCCATTGTTGCCCTCAGCTCTGTTCCAGTGGCGGACGCTACAGCCCTTGCTATAGGAGAAACACTACCCGCGAAGCCTTTCGAGTCAAAGCCAGAGATCTCTCTTCAGGTACGATTTGCTGTCGCGAGTGACAAGAAAGAGGCAGGCGCTGCGCTACGTAGCCGGTACTACCTCCTTCACCCTGAGCACGATCCTGAGGAACGACGACGAAAGAACCAGGACAACCGGTCGAGATACAGAGACCGCGATGGGGGATACCGTGGGGACGGTGGCCGACGACGACGCGCTTCAGATGACGATGTTGAGACATTCGAAGCCAGCATGTACGACGATGCGCCACGCCCAGCACGAAGAAGACGTGACTCCGATATAGAGGAACGGCCACGTTCATATGCTCGCGAAAACCAGGGCAAGGAACTCTTTGCTGGACGCAAGACACAGAGAGACCGATCTGCGTCCCCTAGACGCGATGATGACGGCGATGACTTGATGGGCGACAGGGCAAGCTCATCTGGAAACAGAGTGAGGGCTCGCGATCTTAGAGATCGCATATCAAGTGAAAACAATTCCAAGGAGCTTTTCCCTACTAAGAAGTCGATCAGACAATTTGGCGGAGGAAATCTGGATACCCTAGAGCGAGCAATAGGATCAGCCCGTCTCAAGGATGAGGATCGCCCCAAGATTGTTTCTGTACCCAACGCACGAAGAGACGGCAGCTCGTTTAATATCCGAGGCATGGCGAACCAGCAAGGCGACGGAGAAGGGTTTGCGATTAAGGGTGCTGCAGGAGCTAACGCGCGAGAGCTATTCCCTACGAAGCTGGGTGAAAACAACGCTGGTAAGGAGCTCTTTGGAGGAGGAGGAGGAAGGTCGAAGCAACGCCAGAAGGCCGAGGATCTCTTTTCTTGATTCGAAGATTATCTCGAGAAAGGTATGTATTGCAGAAACGCACAGGTTGAGCCAACCATTTAGTTACAATGAGTTTGGGTGCGTGATGAATAGAAATAGTTTTGAAACGATACCACGGCGCATTAAAAATACATATCATGGAAATACAGGCACAATCGTCCTGACTTGAAATACGAATCCATTGAGTCTTCTACAATAGCATATATGTTAGAAGGGACCTTCTTGCGTCATGAGCCTACCACCACTTCTCCAACATGACTCTATTCTTGGGCATTGTGCCATCTCTTGTTAGGCCATCCACGATCTCATCTGTCATTGCAGCTGGTCCACACACATATACAACACACTCTTTCTCCAGTCCATAAGCGGCCTCTTTTACGTCCTGAAGAGTGAACCGCCTTTTCAACACGTCGAATCCAGTCTTGTCCTCACGCTTGTCGTATCCTCCAGTATCAAAGACCTTCAGATCACCGAGAAGCTTCTTTTCTTCAAACCACGATTTAATCCTCTCGAGGAAAAGAACACCCGCCAATCCCTGCGCAGGCATCTTACTAGAGTACAGGACCTTTGCGTCAAGTTGATAGCCCTCTTCAGCTATACATCCCATCATGCTGGCGAAAGGGTTGATACCTACGCCTCCCGCGACAAACACGACGCGGCGTATTTCGTCAAGAGGTATATCGGCTGGGGGAAAGACGAAACTGCCCCCTACGCGTACCTGCAGTTTGGATCCCAGAATTGTAGACGGTGGCTGCCAGAGCCATGCTGCAGGAGGGTTACCTGGCGATTCCTGGACTGCTAACTCGAAGTACGGAGAATCAGGGTCCGTCGCGGCTTTTGGCGAGGAGGTGATAGTGAAACCACCTGGTTTTGGGTTGTTGGGGACATATGTATCTAGCCATTGACCAGCTGAGAACTATGTGTCTTTAGCACTGCAATTAATCAAAGCTATGGGCAGTTGTGATGGCAAGAGATAGGCTACGCACCTCAACTGGCCCCGATTCGAGTCGCAGACGAAACAGCCGAATTCGCTCATTGACCTGATCTATGCGACTCAATCTCACATCCAGAAGGCTCTAAGTAGAAGACAGGTCAGCTGGAGCTCCAGTCAAAGACAAGACGAAACAGACATTATCTCGTGGTTCTTGTGCTGTCCTCTCCAGATGGCTAGTTCGCTGGGTTGACATTACTCTGGCGCACAATATGTTAGGCTTAACGACAAGTCTGGACCTCTGGCTCAAAAGGGACCGCAATTCCTCAATGGCCCAAGTCTGGTCGACATGGAATTACTGAAAGCTATTCGAACAAAGTGATTGCTGAGTATATCTTTTCCCAGAAAGTGAAGTGGTAATAGCAGCTTGTTATAGTGGGGTTGGCAGATCGTGGATAAACTCGAGGCATCATCAAGCTGAGTAAGGTAAGCATTGTCAAAAACAGTTATTATACCACAGCATCTAGCATGTGTGGGATATTGCACATTTGAAAAGGCATGGTATTGAACGATTTTCTATTGTAAGGAATAATGCTTTAACATCAGTTTTGGGATTCTATCTTCTCCAAGTCCAGCTCCTATAGTCCACAGCCGTGAGTTATATTATCATCTTCAAGGCAAAATCTGCCCTATCTGACTTCTTCATTTGTCAAATAATCACATCTAGGACTCTGTCCAGTTGACTTGATCCATAACCTGTCCAGCAGTTGGGTGAGTGTATCCAATTCTCAGTCGCAGACGAAGAGGCTATAGCAGTTATTAGCACAGGTATGGTTCAAAGACAAGAACGTTACTTACCCCCTTGCAGCCGGACACTCGCATCATCTGGGTGGCTTCAGCTCCAGGTCCGAGGTCCGACGAAGAAATGCTCAGCAGCTGCAGCTTCTGAGACTTGGGAACGGCAGCTTGCAAAGACACGTTGGACAAGTTTGCGGAGCCAGACGTGTTGATGAACTTGGCGGTGGCTTGGATCATACCCTCAGCATTGCGCTGAATCTGGAACGTCACATTAAGATCGTTGGCATTGTAGCAGGGGATGCCAGCAGGTGCTTGTGGCGCTTGAGGTTGAGGTGCTGATGAGACGGGTGACATGAGGTCGAGGTTTGATGAGGGAGGAGCGGGAGATGCTGTAGAAGATCCAGGAGCAGATCCAAACAGATCCATAATGTTTGACATGTTGGATTGAGGAGGCGGCGAGGTCGCAGACGGCGGTGGAGAGGAGGTACCGCCCAAGATATCGGCAAGAAGGTCGGTGTTGGTTGTCGAAGGGGCCGCTGGTGTGGCAGCGGGTGCATCCATAATGTCAAGAAGGTCTTGTTCTGTTGGCTTGATGACTCTTGACTTCCTGTTGGAAGCCTTCTTTTTAGTTGGCGCAGGTCCAAGCACACGGGACTCTTCTTTAATCTGGGGGATAGGCATCTTCTCAAGCACTCCACGTCGGACCTGGTCGAAGCTGAAGAGGTTGCCGTATTCGACTACTCGCTGCTGAATCTCGATATCAAGACTAGTCTGATGGTATTGCAAGAGTCGTCGAATCTTCTCGATTTGAGCCGGATCAGTAAAGCGGGTTGTCAGCTTCATCAGTGCCGTCACTATGTACTCTGTAGAAACTTGTGTGGCATATGCACTGTTGAGAATGAGGGAGAAAAGGTCAACAACTTCGTGCTCCTTAACTTCCTGTACGAGCTCCTCTTCCTCGTACTGTCCACCCTTGAGAAGAGCATCCGCATACTCACCAATACACCAGGCACCTGCTTGTGTAAGACTCTCCTGGGTAATGTCCTTCTTCAGGTTAATGTATAGTTTTTGCACGGCGTAAGTCTGCAATTCGGGGGTAGTAGCGACCAGTCGAACAAATGACGAGAGAATTTGCTCCTTGACGTAGTTGCCAGCCAACGACAAAACGCGAAGCATTGTGTCAAAGTGCCATCGTTTATTGGGCGCAAACTTGTCAGCAGCAATACCAATCTGGCTGGTCATTGTTGGCTTGAACTCGTTGTCGGCAACCTCCAAAAAGGCCAAAAGCTCGCGAATCAAAACTCGGACGTTGCCCTCGTTGATCAGTGTAAAGCTCAGGTCGAGAGCTCGTCGTCGGATACTGATATCAGGGTCTCTTAAACATTCCAAGATTGTGTTTCGATGTCTCTGGACAGCATTGGGCTCAATTGCGACAACCTTGATCAGGGTGTTGAGAGCCACATATCGAATGTTGTTGTCGCGGTTAGTGAGGAACTTGCCCAGGATATTGACACCGAGGACTCTCAAGCCAGAATCGGCCTCGATGTCGAGAATAGTGCGAACAGCTTCGTACAGAATTGAGTTGCCAACGTTTTTGGATGATTCGGTGTTGGTGGCCACCTGTGCCAGGATATCGTTGATCTGCTCGCTAGTCTCGGCGTCGCCCACAGCCAAAACTCTCAGCAGGTGTAGAATCTTAACCTGCAAGAAGGGATCGGTAATACCGGTAACATCGTGTTCGGGTGCGTAGCCTGAAGTTGCGAGCCCTTTCAAAGTCCTGACAAGTCCTGGAACGAAGGATCTGAACTTTTCAACAATTCCTTCTTCTCCGCCCTCCTCCTCATCAGCCTCACAAAGGCTTGTCACCAAGGTGAGGCCGCAGAGCAAAACGCCATGGTTTCTGTCGGAAAGAAGCTGTGTTGCCTTATCAATGAAGTGTTCTTGCAAATCTGGAACCTTGCGACATATGCGCATGGCGCAGAGGGCCGCCTTTCTTCGAATATAGGGGTTGGCTGTGGCAACGAGTGTTTCGATTTCGGGGAAGAGATCTCGTGACATTTCGATCGAGGCGATGTTTCCCAGCGTACAGAGCGCAAGACCGACGACATACTGGTTAGAATGTCCAAGATCACTAGACTCGAATAAGTACTCAGGAATTCTGGAGGACGACACGGGACGCTTACTTCTTGAGTGAGTTGGTTACCAGCGTCAGGACTTCTTGGTTCTCATCTAGTAGTAAACTTGTAGCCAGGTGTCCTAGACGTTTGTCGGCGAATCGAGGGGAGGCCAGGAGCTTCAAGCATTCGATCTGACCAAAGTGGGTTCGCTCTCCGAGTGTAAAGAGGTAAAGTAGCTTGGCGACATTGTTGCGACTGGCACAATATCAGTACATCCGTTTCTCTCATGACACTATCGCAACCAACCGGATATTGGGATCGTGGCTCTCCTCTCGGAAACTGGCGCGGATTGCAGCGCTCTCCTTCTGAATGACAGCACGCTCGTCTGCAATCGTCTTGGCCGCACGCACGTTTCGAATGAACTGTTTGACTATCCGAAGGAAATGTAAATGTGAGCCTCTGAAGTATCATGTCGCGGGGAAAGCTCGTCGGTGCCGTACGGGAACTCATCTTGGGAGGACAGACCCAGCGGTTGGGCCGTCTTGTCGATGCTTATCCAGGGGTTATGAGGGAGGCGTGGAGGGTTCGTCGAAGCTCAATCAGCTCTAGCACAGAGCAATGAGCTACCTAGGCAATGGGTCGCTGTGTGAAAGCCTCAAATCGAAGAGGTAAATTAAGTAGTTTGGTGGGAGCCTGTTCAAGGCAGCTGTATAAGGAGAAGCCAAGTTGCGCCGTCACAGGTCAGTCTCAGTGACGGTGTGCTGTCTGTATCTGTAGTGCTTGCTGCTTGCGTTGCGGCGGACACCTTTCAGACGTGGGGCACAGACTCCACGCCCGCCGAATTGGAACTCCTTGGCGGTACGTACTTGGAGGGTTAGTCATCAGGACAATGCTACTATTGAAGCTTTCATCACCTTCGTCTTCTATCATGTATTACACCTTTCTACCTTGATGGTGACACAAAATCTTTGTTAGAGAATAATAATTCTCATGATTTTTGGCATATTATAAACATAATAAGAATTTATTCGTGCACGCATAAATTATAGAGTATAAGAATACAGCCAGGGTCACTCATACAACGTTGAAACTCGTTCTCCCTCCATAACCTGCTCTCCCAACTCTTATTTTACATCAGGACGACTGAGAGGATGCGCCTCAGTGTTAAGCACCCACTGATCCAGGCTAATCACGTCGAACTCACTAAAAATGAGATAGAAATACTTGAGCGTTTCGGCTAACCAGAAACTCTCCATGCTATCCATCTTGGTAGGCTCCGCTTTCGTAACATCGTCGATTGCCGAAGCCGCGATCTCGGTTCTAGTGACCTTTTCAATGGTCTCAAACATTGTCCATGCCTTCTCCATCCACTGTGCGTCACCAGTGGTTCGGTACATGATGAAAATGGATTCGATAGCCTCCGGCCTTAGGATATAGCGGGGATCGCTCACATCAATCATGCCTTTGGGAAGATTGTGCTTCTTGACAACATCTTGCACCGTAGGTGCCTTCCATTCAGGACCCTTCATCGGAGGAGCCTTAAAGTCGGGGGCATGTTGTTCCTCAATAGCCTTGAGCCATCGCTCCTCGTTCCAGGTGCAGTCGCCTGTCTCCTTAATGTCGACACTGCCACACGAGATGAAGCTGAAGACCTCGGGACCAAGGCCAGTCTGGGTGGCTTGATAAGACCAGATGCAGCCGTCTGTAAGTTGAGAGGCAATCTCTAGATCAGCCGGGCGGTTGAATATCTTGCTACCCATTGCCATCATGCCACCAGCGAAGCAGGTCAGGTGCTGCCCTCGCGCTACAGAAGTGTACTTGGGCTGTTCTCCTGGCAGGTCCGTTACCTGATAATCGCCAGAGATGATGATGGGTTTATCAGAAGGCGTCAATGCTCTCTTGAAAAGGTGCTTGATAGCGACAGGGATGAAATTCTCGTACAGTCGACGGGGCTGTTCCAATTGACCACCAAGAAGAAGATACCACTTGGGAAGGTATTCGTAAAGTGAGTCGGACATACCGCCGAGGGTGAATTCTGAGCCAGCATGAAATGCTGGTGTATAAGCGTCAACGACCATAGGCCACATGCCAGGAAGACGAGTGTTGAGTTGCGTAGACTCAAACTGATCTCCGAGCCTCTTCACGGCGTCGTAGTACTTCATGTTGCCGGTGATTTGAGATAGTTTGGTGAGCTCTAGACTCATAGATCCCAACTCGGAGACGAGAGTCTCTCGTGAGGCAGACTGGGGCTGGCCAAACGCGGCTCTAAATATGTATAAGTAAGTAAACGATATCTATCGACCCACAAAGACTTACTTCTTCCACTCCAGCCGAGTAACTGGTATATGGTTGGGTGTATCAAAGGCCACCATGAGGAGATCTCCAAGCTCGATGGCCTTCTTGAGCAGAATAGAGTGAGCTTTTCCACTCAACTCGTATGCTGACAAGAAACCACCCAGATAGCGAATAGTGGTCTCGAAAATGTTGATAGTAGTCATCGGGCTTCTGGTGAAGTCAATGCCGTCCGCGGCTGCAACAGCCTTCGTGAACTCTTCCTTCATGTCCATTATCCAGAGCGTATCAAGGGCATCCACCAGTGTGGCAGCCCAACCACCGAAAGGATCCTTGGACTTGCCGGTCAAAGGGGTCACTTCATCATGCATCCATGCATAATTGGAATATCCGCTCCAACTGTGCTCGAAACTCTTCTTAACAGCGGCAAGACGTGCTAATCGTACCTCCTTTGCTGCAGCGCTCTCAACTGGCGCATTAGCTTGAATCTTAGGGACCCTGACATCTCCTTTGATCTCAGGCAACACTGCCAGTTTCTCCTGGGGAATCGGATATTTAGGTGGTCTCCGCGTCCAAGCAGTGGCGCCTTTTCCAGCAAGAGGGTCGCTGTTACCGAATAGTGTGAAAGTAGAGTCCGAACTTGACCAGTACCAAAAACAAAAGATCCAGATGAAGACGACGCCAATCCAGAGGCGGCCTCTCCGCAGGGGACCCGGCATTGGGTAGAGTATTGATGATGAGCGACACGAAGTCGAGGTGTTGGGTGAGAGTGATGGACAAGTAAATGCTTCACATTTCACACCCAAGATGGGGAAAAGAGTGATCGAAATTCAAAGCGTTGAGGTAAAGTGACGTGTTGTTGGGCTTTGGCCTCAAGAAAAGTCGGCGATGTGTCTCGACTCAAGGGGGACAAGGCTCATAGAAGTCAGATTCTAGCTTAGTACCTACTTTAGACAGGTCGGGCTTGAGAGCGGCTGAGCCTTGATAATAATGGTGGTTCAGGCTACAGGGATATAATTTCCCTTTGTACTGAAAGAAAGGAAAGAGGACCGAGGGCGTTGAGGGTAATTAATTAAGTTGATAAAGGGCGATTGCATTTCATACCCTCGATCAGACCAACGCAACTAATGACTGTACCATCCAGTCTGTGGCTGAGGTTTGTCGGCTCAGGATGGGACATTGGATGGAAATTGCGGCGGACGGCCAACTAACACGTGAAGGAATGAATGTGCCGTATCCATACCCATACCGCGACATTCGACAGGGTCCAGTCCAGTCCGGTCCAGTCCCTTTTTATCAAAACGCTGCCCTCGCTTGGCATTCATCCTTCGATGCTGATTTAAAGTGTACCTCGGTACATATTGTATTGTACTTATCTAGGTACTTTGCTAATATTTTTTATTTATTTAAAGTAGGACCAAGGTACCTAAACTTGATAAGTCTTCGTGAAACCTTTCCAGAATACCTACTTAGGTACCTGCTTGGTGTTGGGCTCGTCTCCAATGTTAGGTAGTCTCTCAGGCACCCGTTGACAAAATGCTACCTAGGTAGTAGGTTCTAGGTAAGCAGCAGCCTACAGGATACCCGCAGATCGTAGCAGGTCCCCTCCCTTTAAAACCCATAATTATACAATGGATCAGACAGTAAGCTGGCATGGATGGTATGGCCAGGCCGCCTTCTCCGACATGTCTAGTTAAAATAGCCCATGTAGGCTTTGGAGTTCCTAGATCATTGTGAGCCACTAAAATTCGAGCTTTCCCAGGGGACTCCCTCAATAAGCCAATACCCCTGAGATGGAACATGCAGTAAGTTACTAATGTATGAGTTAGCACAACCACTTGTAATAAACATTCACAATTCCGGGCAAAGGGATTTTCTGCCTATGCCTATCTGGACCCATGTTGTACCCAGGCACATATTCACTGTTCTCTGTATTGCATCCTCATTCAACGACATGGTTGGGTCCGTCCCTTGACGAGGCGTGCGCCAGCCGGGGTGGGCTGTAGGGCTGATTGCAGCCTTGTAGGCTACTCCTTACATGGGCCCCTCGCTCAGCCATGAAATTGGTTGAAACGACACATTTCTTTGACCGCCTACTCCTTGCCCCTCACCCAAAATCGCACAGTAGGTCAATCACGAAAACAATCAAAAGTTTAACCATGTCACCATTAGAACGACCAAGTGGAAAATTTCTCAGTTGCTAGAAGCCATGCACGTGGAAATCCGTGATATAAGCCGTGGAGACATCAAGTACCACGGAAAGCAAGCCACTGCACTTTATAACTATCAGTCCAACCAGTCCAAGATGCCCTCCATATCGCTTGCAGTTTTGCCACTAAGTAAACAAGATTCAACCTACTCCTCGTGATGCCATATGTATTTGTCGCTCATCGACTAGCGAGAGCATAATAACTGTAGGGCCGAGGAATTGGTTGACGAGGTATCAGATTATTAATCCCTTATTTTTGCATCATAAGCTGGACGAACTCGTTGTCTATAGGTGCAGTCAGCGACAATGTACGAGTGGCATTTTCGTTATCCAATCTCCAAGGAACTCACAGTCGATTCGGCCATCACCATCCTGGTCAGCCTCTCGGATCATCTCATCAACCTCGTCATCGGTGAGCTTCTCGCCGATGGAGGTCATGACGTGTCGGAGTTCGGCAGCGGAAATGAAGCCGTTGTTATCGCGGTCGAAGACCTTGAAGGCTTCGCGGATCTCCTCCTCAGAGTCGGTGTCCTTCATCTTGCGCGCCATCATGGTGAGGAACTCTTTTCTCCAGTATTAGTGTTGTCGCTCTTCAGGCAACTTGGGAAATAACGCACCAGGGAAGTCGATAGTGCCGTTGTTGTCGGCGTCGACCTCGTTGATCATGTCCTGAAGCTCGGACTCGGAGGGGTTCTGACCGAGAGAGCGCATGACAGTGCCGAGCTCCTTGGTGGTGATCTGACCTGTAGCGAGTATTTAGTTCATGTCCGAGGGTATATGTTCATTCGATGCTTTGCTGAGGCAACTTTGGATATCGGATTGGGCTAACGAAGGCATGTCGCGAAAAGGGGAGCATCACTCACCATCGCCATCCTTGTCCTGCACAATGAAATTAGCAACTTCAAGCAGATAGAAGGTACAGGGAAAGATTGACTTACAAAGAGGGAGAACGCCTCCTTGAACTCGGAGACTTGCTCTTCAGTAAGTGAGTCGGCCTACAGTAAGACATCTGTCAGTTCGAGATCCCAAGACAAAACATCGCCAGAACCATCAATACGATAAAGCCCCTCTCCCCAAACGGCGGCGGGGTCAATGCTCTCTGGCGGTAGCGCCATAGGAAGAACACAAAGCGGTAAATCGAGAGAGTGTATATACGCAGCTGGATCAAGCAACAGAAGGACTCAACTTACCATTTTGGTTGTGTATGGTAGTTGAAGTAGATGGTAAAAAGGTGGATGTCGATCGCGCGAGAAGGAAGAGGATGACTTGGATAAGTTCTGAGGTCGCGGGGTCTTGAGCCAAGAATGTCGGACCTTTTCGTTTGGTTGGAGCTTTCGTGGAGAGAGCCAAAGGTCAGGGGGAAATCGGTACCTAAGGCAGGAAATGACATACACAAAGAGGAAACAATGCACTGTGTTTTCCATACTTAGGGGGTCTGTGATCATATGGTCAGTGGTTGGAGCTTCCCATGGTGCCCCTCGCACACTGTGCGGCTTCTTCCCGAGGCCGTTTCAGGCGGACACTTCGTTCACTGCAAGCTCCCGCCGTCCTGTTCCACGGATCCAACCCGCTGATCTGAGCCCCAAATAGACCTACACGTTAGAGGTACCGGCCGCCAACCTAAAAGGAAAGGGTGACTGGACACTGGACTCGTCGACCCCTGCCATCTGACCAACAGGCCCAAGTGGACTTTCCGCTATCCAGTGTCGTAATGCTCCCTCCCAGCCGAAGCCAGCTATCAACCACAACCCGCATCGCATCGCATGCCATCTCGACTTATCGCGATCCTCTTACTCATGACGACAATACCTTCAACTATCGTCCCATGACGCTTACCTCTACGACGCACTCAATTTCCTAAATTCTTAAACCATTGCTTGTATTGACGATAGATTTGATCTCGCATTTGCGTCCGCCATGTGGCGAGACCGCACCAACCTGTACGATACCCTTTCTAGCTTGCTGCTGCCCATGGCTAGTTTACCCCAGCATATTACGACTTTGTGCTGATATAGATTTGAAATAAAGATACATTTCCTACCGGCAGTCTTACGCGCACCATCCCACCCAGCGAAGACCTTATGGGCCCGGCGCCACTGCTTCTGGTGCCCTTGCCGACGACTATACCAGTAGCTACCCGAACGATGACCGCCGTGGCCTTCTCTCACAAGGCGCTTTTGAGGACGATGGCGATGCTGTGATTGAGATGGACGTGTTGCCTCCAAGATGGACTGAATTCTCTGATACTATTACCGACCTGCTCGCTAATATTGCGACAAAGGGCCAGAAATTGGATAAGCTGCACCAGAAACATGTACTACCAGGTTTCAATGATGAAGAAGCGAAAAAGGTCGAGGAGGCGCAAATAGAACGCCTTACCCAGGAGATCACTAAAGGCTTTCACGACTGCCATCGCTGCATACAAAAGATTGAACAGATGGTGCGCGACTCTCAATATGCCGGTACTATCACAAGGGCAGAAGAGACCATGGCCAAGAACATTCAAACCTCGCTAGCTTCGCGGGTTCAAGATGCAAGCGCTGGCTTTAGAAAGAAGCAGAGCGCATACTTGAAAAGTCGGTTTTTTTCAACTGCTGCTAGATGTGTGCTAACCTGTATTCACAGAGCTTCGTGGAATGGGTGGCTTTGGCGCTATGAGCCCGGGCGAGAGATCCAACACTCCCCAGCCAGGCTCGTACCTTGATCCATCTCTTCAAGAATCGGATGCCGACCGATCGTTTTCGCAATCAACTCTTCAGGCAACACAACAGCAGAGAGTACTTCATTCGAATGACGCGGCCATTGCTCAACGAGAGCGCGAGATCGAGGACATCGCCCAAGGCATTATCGAACTGTCTGATCTTTTCCGCGATCTTCAGAATATGGTAATCGACCAGGGCACGATGCTTGATCGTATAGACTATAATGTTGAACGCATGAATACCGACGTTAAGGCCGCTGATAAAGAGCTCGTGGTTGCTTCAGGCTACCAACGGAGGACGACTAAACGCAAGATTATTCTCCTCCTCATTCTTATCATATTTGGCATGATCATTCTGCTAGTGATCAAACCTAAGAAACACGGGTAGAAGGCGTTTGAGCAGCGAAAATCTTGGGAATACCCGCTGTCTCCATAGAGCTTTCTAGTCTGAGCATGGAGACGGCCTCTATTATAAACATGTACCAATACAATGTAGGGCAGGTCATCAGGGGATATGCCATTGATGTGTTTGGAGTCACGGCTTTTTGTCTATTTTTATACTTCATTAGGTAGAGTCATTTTCATAATGGTAACTCGCGGCGTAGACGGAACGTCAACTAGTTTCGTCTTTATCATAACTTTTTTCGAAAAGCTTAGGAAAGCTCTTCCATAACTTTGGTTTCATGTTCTCGATCTCCAGAGCCAGCTGGGTCTCGCTGGGGAGAATCGGAGAGCCCCACGCCTCTTCCATCAATTGCTTTATGTTTGCGGGCGACAGCTCCCTACTGTCTCTCGCCCTTGCTCTCGCCCTTCCTGGCAGGCGTGCAACTGCGAGGCGCTGGATAATCGCACTGCGCACAACTTGTTGGTCGATGTAGACGCCCTTTTGCCTTAGTAGAGCCAACAGACGAACGCCGCATGCCAAGTCAAAGTCCGCAATGCCTCCAGGCTTGACTTTCGCGAGAGAAAGCTGGACCGGCTGTTGCCCCAGTGTCTGGTCGAAGCCCCATCGAAGGATGCCACGTTGCAGGCTGATATCGAAGATCTTTTGTATGGGATGTTGCCTATTAGTAAAGGGTAGGTCGGCCGGTATGCAGAACACATATTCGGGATCGTTTCCTTTGTTCGAAAGGTCACCAGACTTTGTAACAGTTTGTGACCCTGCAGGAGGAACAGTTGTTTCTTCGTCAGCCAAGCCTATTTCAGCTCTCCAAAACTCTTCTCTGAAATGGCTTATCTTCTTCTTGCCGTCAGGGAATGAGTGGTACTCGGCCCATCCTCCAGAGTCGCTGTTTGACCTCTTGGGTTTCAACTTAGGTTTCGGCGGCATATCGCACCGGTGTACTGGAATTAGCCCTCCAGGCTCCGGGCTGTATAGTTCGCATATCTGATGGCTTAGCTCCTCCAAATCATTGAAGCGTCCCAGACGTCCAAGATTGTAGAGCAGGATTTGCCAATATTTGATTGGAATGGCAACCCCATGCCGTGCTACCCGCAGCGACAAATGTATAGCTCTGTCAAGCTCGGGATCCTCCTGATAGCCATGGAATTTCTGTTTACTCATCTTGGGATGATACCAGATATCTTCAAACAAACGGCCAAGAAATATCTCCGAGTTCTTTTGTTCGATACTGACATTTAGGTTATCCATCTTATCGAAAACGCTCCTCACTTTCGCCAGTCCTTGTGTTGACAAAGCAGCACGGAGGTTCTTGTTGAGCTCCTCAGAGAGAGTTTTGCGCTTCCTTGGTGTCGGTCTAGCCATCAAAGCCTCGATCTCTTGAAGTAACCGCTCCCGCCTCCAATCTTGCTGTTTGGCAGAAGCAGCAAGTAGCATAACTCTGGTCTCTGAGTTATCAAATTCGTCTGGATGTATATCGCAATGCAAAAGGTCTCTGAGCAGCTCGTCCTCTCCTCTTTCAGCAAAGGATATAAGGGCCTTGCAATATATTGATGAGGAAACAGTGATATCCAGTTTTCGGAACTGTGCCAAACGGTCATTAACTCCCTGAGTATCTTGTTCTCTCAAAGCAACAGACTGCAAGGATTGAGGGCCAATTTCCCGAAGACCAAGTTTATGCATCAGATTGATAGCAAATTCAGATGAAGTCCAAGAGCTGGCGAACCATCGAGCTGTAAATCTATCGCTAAACATGCCCTGGGGCTTATCCGAGCGGGTTTCGTTGTTCGCTGTATCCGATACGAGATCATCACCAAGGCTTGCGTCTCGGCGGAGTACCGATAACTCTTCTTTGGTGAGCTGTATTTTGGAGAAGTAGCGGGACAGAAAGTCAAGAAATGGCATAGACTTTTGTGACCTGGCATGATCATTGAACAGAATGAACCGCTTTCTCCAAACACGAGCTGCATGTGACTGACCAGATTCGAAAAGAGCTGGTACAACATAGTCATAAAGCTCACGGTAAGGGTTAAAGACGTATATTCTTGTCAGAGTGCTCTGAATGACAGGAGAGAAGTCGACGGCAAAGCTTGCCAGAAAAGCTCCGAAGCTATCCAAATCAGGACGGAAAGTGGGCATAAGTTTTAAATGCCAACGGAATGCAGCTTCGCAGTCGCTCTGGGCCAGATAGAAATGAACCACTTTCAGGTATAATTCGGGCCATTCGAAACCGTAGGTTCTTTGGAGCTCCTGAGCCAAGGTGAGAACCTCCTCCACTCTATCAGGGTGGTTCAATGCCGCCCTCAAAATGTTGTCTCGCAGAAATTTGGCTCGAGGTTCAGTCACAAGACGCACGTCACCTTCGTTCCGAAGCTGAAAAAACATATCCCAAGCTCCTTGATCTCCATGACTGTGACGGATTGCTGCGAGACGACGTTCCCACAATGATACTTTGTCCGAATCGGTATGTTGGCTGGATGAACATGATTCTTCAGCTCCAGTCAGGCGGATACCCAATGGAACAAGCGATTTGGTCCTAGACCGTCGTCTTCGACCATCCTGTTCTGCTGCTCGTCGCTTGGAGATAGTCGACTCAGAATTGTTCTGCTTCGTCGTATTCTCAGCCACTTGGTTAGAATGTAGATGTTTTTTGTTATTGAATTGAGTCGTAGCTGCGATGGTTGACGTTGCAAACTGAGGTCGATTTCGTCCCACTACATGGATGCATCGAGAGTATAGGTATTGGTGTACTCGAAATGTTGTTTGAGGTCGATGCATGGCTGGGTAAATTCGCCAGCTTCAGCTGGTATCGTATCATCGCATCGGTTCGTATCGAAGAATTTGTGCAATAAACGTTGTGATCGCCCCAAAACTGAGGCTTGACGACTGTGACCAAAGCTAAGCCGTATCTTAAATCCCCGAATCTTTTTTATTCGACATCATAAGTGCTCCATCACTTGCAGAGCGGCCGGGGGGTTCGCGCTGGCACGTGCTTACCCACCAACAAGAACGATGAGAGCTATGCTGAGTCATACGTCGCACCCGACTCCCAATCAAGTTATGGCCTCATTTCTTTACCCGAACTTCGACATTCTCCGTTACCAATTCAACCACCCCACACGAAACCAACCATCGGAGCCTCGCAGAACTCTCCTTAACCGACTTCAAGATGCCGTACGTACAATTGACTCACGATCGATTCTCACGATAGCCCGGGCCGCCTTTTTCGACGTCAATGGGTCATTGCAAGCCTCGGGCATCGCGCAGAGCATCAACATCACATCATACGAGAATCCGTCACTGACGCTCATCCAGTCTCGTCAACGCCAAGAACCCCGTTCCTCAGAACCAGCGTTACTACCAGAACGCTTACAAGAACCACACCCGTCTTTGGAAGATCGTACGACCGGATTGACTATTCAAGCTATTCTGAGCTTCCTGCTGACCGACCGGATAGGGCCCTCGCAGCCGCGTTATGATGACTCCCTACCTCATCCTCCTCTGGGGTACCCTCGGCGGTAAGTCTTTATCGACAAACTTCACAGATCGGCGCCAATACGAACTCGGATACTGATAAACTTGAAGCTTCCTTCTACGGTGCTGGCCGCAAGGTTCTCGGCTACAACTCTTACTTCGGAAACTAAGATACGTGGGCTACCTGGCTTGCAATAGAGCTCGATATCGATGGAAGGCCATGTGATCAGTATTGAGTGAATAGAAGGAGATGAATCCAACTTGATATCCTCACGGAATTGTCCTTTATTTGTATTCACGAAAAACATGGCAAACTCCCAGTCCAACCGTGCCTTCTATTCACACATCATTGCCATTAAACCTGGACTCCTAAACTTGAGAATACATGAAGAACCCAGAATATTGCATGCATCAAAAAGTGACGTCTAGTGCTCCGCACCGACTTGCAGCTCTCCATCTGTGGATAGATATATCAACCCCCAATCGGACTCGCCTTAGTAGCCTGTAGCGCCGGGCGCCTTTTCGTCCTTTCGTAGGCTCAGCAGCAACTCTCGGAAGCGCTCCTTGCCTGAACCAGAAGCACCTCCCTTGGCTCCCTTGCCGCTCACATCTACCAACTTGGCGATTCGGTCCCAGCTGGTACCACCAGATACAGTGTCCTCTCGGCTTTCCAGGAACTCCTCGGCTTCCTTTCGTGTCTGGGCGATGCCCTTCTCTTTCTTGTTGTTGTAGTTCTCATAGAAGTCATCGATGTTCTGCTGAGCCTCCTTAATTGTCTCTTCTCGCTGGGCAGCGAATTGTTCGGCACGCTTAGCAATCTGGTTGTCTCGGCGTTCGCGCCACTCTCTGATCACATCAGGTTCCTGCTCCTCCTCGGCATGAGCCTGGTAACCCGAGTTGTAGCTCACAGAAGGGCCTCCAGTGATAGCAGTTCCACCAGAAACTCCAGTACCCTGTATTTTGATATGAGCTTCCATTTTCAAGATGACAGCAAGCGATTTAACTTACTGCTTCAGGGTTGGTCAGATCAGGGAACTGAGACTCGAAAGTAGATTGCTCATTGTCGCCAGCGCCGCCGAGAAGGTCATCATCGGCATCAGCAAAGGCAGCGGCGTCATTGTTGGTCGTGAACTGTTCGGCATCGTCTCCAAGGAGAGCCTTCTCACGGGCGAGGAAATCGTCAGTTGAGGGCTCAGCAGTTGGGTCTTTGATATCGGTTTGCGCTAGATTACACGTCAGCGTACGTCCCGCGCATGCGAACAGTTAATACACATACCCCCAGAATCGAAGTCCTCGAGTGAAGGGAATCGGTCGGCCATCTTGAATATAGAGAAATTCAGGTATCAATTGTTTATTTACGGGTTTGCGCCACTTCGTTCGAGGTCGTGAATGATGAAAGTCGGAAATCAAAGGGCTCGTATTCGAAGCGATAATCGTCAGTGAATGCTGTTGCTATGGTCCTCCTATTCAGTTACTGCCAAGTAGGCCATCCTAGCTGATGAGGTGGATTCTGCCGGGCGGTGAATGACCTGCAGCCCAATGTAGCTTGCTGAAGTGGGTCTGCAATATGAATTAAAGCATCATAATCATGCGTCTACAAGCTATTTCCACTTTATCAGATGTTTATGCTGCTTAACCTAGCTCTCAATCTATAAACTCTCCTTGTTCTACTAAAGAAAACATTTCGTTTCATCGCATATTCTCGTTGCGCATCAGTCTGATTCTCCCGGTATACTTTTGCAGACAAAGCGGGCCATAACAAGATTGCTGCTTTGTTTGTCCGCGTATAAAAGCTGGTTAGCAAAAGTTCCGAATATTATTCCTGCAAGTAGCTGTAGTAGACGTCTCCAGAGTGATACTACAACAACAGCTGCAAACAACGCTTAGATAATACTCGCGCCATCTCATTCATACTTTTGAGCTTGGTTATCAATTTTATTAGCTGTCGTTCATTGTTTATATGAGCCGACAAAATCGCTTTTCCTAGCAGAATGGCTTACAACGATGACTCTGTACTGGCGCGACTTTCATCGCTCAATGAAAGCCATGACAGTATTGCTACGGCTGCGCAATGGATCATGTTCCATAGGTACGCGTCTTTCATCTGTCAGTTTGTATCGACGATTAACAACAGGCTGCAGGCGGCACGCAGAGCGAACCGTACAACTCTGGATGCAACGTCTCAAAGACTCGTCAAGCACAAAACGATTGAGTTTGGTATATCTCGCGAATGGTATGTTTGTGTCCTGGCTGTAGGGGGTCTGGCTGACTGATCTTGCAGAGGTGGCTCAGCAATCCAAGATCCGCCATAAGGATGACTTTATTATTGCCTTTGCGCCGGTGATTGCCGAAGCTGCTGCTGTCGCTTACAAGGGGGCACCTGCAGAACTTCAGGCAAAACTCAAGCGTGTTATAGATGTCTGGAGAGATCGATCAATCTTTGAAGCGCCCATCCAAGCTGCCATCGATGCTCGTATTGGAGGTAAGTGCAGTGCGACAGGAAGTTACTATCAAATGAGCAACGGCTTATTATATAATCAGAACTCGACAAGGCTCGTGGCATGGCGAAACCTGGCTTTGGCGGCTCTCCTTTTGGTGGTGCTACCACTGCAGCTGCTTCTATTCCATCCGAGTTTGCTCCTCTTGTGACTGCCCACCAGCAAGTCACCAAGTTGAGCCCCCCTTTGAAGGCCACAATTGCATCCGCAAGTCAAGAGTACGAGAAACAAACGGACCCGTCCACACCTGTACCTTCTGCTCCTGTTTATGCTGCTCGTCTGAATGGTCTCCTCAAGACGCTGGCCAATGCCGAGAATGCAGTTGCCGAGTGCGTCAAGGCCAGGGAGGGCCTTGTCTCTGGTCTAGAGACGCTGCTCAATGCCAACCGCGCCGCATTGGAGCAAGAGAAGTCTGATCACGCCCAATTGAAATCCCGAAAGACCGAGATCGAAGAGAAGAAACAGCAGGTCGAAGTTGGCATTATGCGGGCCCTAGGCCCGGCAGAGAGCAACGGGAATTCAGGGGACGGAGAGTCTTCGAGCGCCCCTGCTGAGCCAGATAGACCAGAGATGGAGGCGCTCACCCCTCCGGCCTTTGAGCCTTTCGACGCGCCTACACCAGAAGCATTGACACCGGAAGGCGAGCCTGCTGTTGCTCCCGCGCCTGCTGCTGAAGAAGAGGCCACATCTTACCAGTCATTGCCAATTTCGACCAATGGTTCCAACAAACGTCGTCGTGTCGATACTGAGGAGTTCCCTGATCTAGGTGGAGATGATGGTATCGATGCTGATGTTGCTCAGATGCTTAAAGAGGGTTCGCAGTCATGATTGGAGTGTCAGTCTTGTTTGACAGGCTTAACCATATGTCTTCCTTGTGGATCTACTTTTCACCAATATGGTTTTGGAAGAAGCCCTTTTTGGACCGGTTGATACCAGAGACTCGTCTCTGGAAAGGTTCTCCAGCAGAGTGTATAATATCTAGGGCAGTCAGTGTTGGTTGCCTGTTTGTACTTTTAAGACAAGCTTGTGGTAACAGGTCGGCCGTCATTAATTTACGCCTATTCTCGTGGCTACTTAGAAGAGTTTATCGACCCAATGATTGATTGGTGATATTTGTTTCTACCAGCCATATCTCGTGTAAATATTGTAACAGAAGCACGTAGATATTAGGGACGTTCAGCAACGAGTAGGCATTTTGGGTTCAGTCCCACCGAGGGGGCGGGACAGGACAGGACAGGGACGCACCATAACCCACCAGCTCGCGACAAGTCCCCACCTAATTTTTTCGTGAGCATTGGACGTCTGAGCCCGTCGCAACTCGGAAGCTGAGAAATGCCGCTACGGCGATGACGGCATTACAAACCACCTCAAGTTCGATCCCTTCTCATTCATAATATCAGAGTACCTGTCAGCTTCACTTATTCTCCTGGCCCGCAGCTCAACCTCCCCTCTATTTCTCCGGTCGACAGCGCCGTTACTGAACATGCTACGCTGCGTCGGCGTTTGATCAATTCCCTACCGTCATCATGGTTTCGGGAGTAGCACGCCGCGTGCTGCTCCCACGCCTCGCCGAGCCCTCGCAAGTGTCTCTGGCTGCATCGCGAAGTCAATTAGGACCTTCATTGCACAAGACTGAAGCCCTGTCTTTTCAGACGAGGCTCTTCCACGCTTCCAGCACCCGTCAAACCGCTCTACCTCCGTTCTCAATCGCCGCCTTCCGGACACCGGCGAATAATACTCTATCCCGTACTCAACTTCCCCTGGCGAAAATCCGATCCTCTCCATATGGCCCGGTTTCGCACGCCTTGCGACATTTCTCAACAGCTCCCCGTTTACTCCAGGAAATCCAGACCAAGGTCGAAGAAGGCGCCAAGAAGCCCGCCGAGCTTGAAGCTAATAGAAAAATCGCCGAGGATGAACACAAGCAAGAGTTCACCAAGAGCGAGAAGGCCACTAAAGCTGCTCAGGTCAATTTAGCTGCCAAGCTCTCAAAGGAGGGTAAGCAAGCTGGAAAAGCTGGTTCGGACGAAATCGTACGACTTATCAAGATTGCCCGTCCCGAAATCCGCTGGCTTGGTATCGCATTTGTATTCCTGGTTATATCTTCTAGTGTCACCATGCTGATCCCTTTCTCCGTCGGTCGAATTCTCGATCTTGCTACCAAAGGTGAAGCTGATGATGTCCGTCTGTTTGGCTTAACTATGAACCAGTTCTTCTTTGGTTTGGGTACTGTCTTGACTATTGGAGCTATGGCCAACTTTGGTCGAGTTATCCTTCTCCGAATTATCGGCGAGCGCGTCGTTGCTAGACTCCGGTCCCAGCTTTATCGACGTACATATGTTCAGGATGCTGAGTTCTTTGATGCCAACCGCGTGGGTGATCTCATTTCACGACTCAGCTCTGATACGGTTATTGTTGGCAAGTCTGTGACGCAAAATCTCAGCGATGGTCTTCGTGCCCTCTTCAGTGGTGGTGCTGGTTTTGCTATCATGGTCTGGACAAGCCCCAAGTTGACTGGTCTATTGCTACTCATGTTCCCGCCAATTGCTGTTGGAGCCTTCATCTATGGTCGAGCCATTCGAAACGTCAGCAGATCAATCCAGAGGAACTTGGGTACTCTGACCAAGATTGCCGAGGAACGACTTGGCAACGTCAAGACTAGTCAAGCATTTGTTGGTGAGGTACAGGAAATCGGCCGCTACAACAACCAAATTCGGAAGATCTTTGCTCTTGGCAAGAAGGAATCACTCATTGCTGCCACTTTCTTTGCTTCAACAGGCTGGGCCGGTAACATGACGATTCTTGCTATGCTGGTTGTTGGAGGTGGTTTCGTACGCAGCGGAGCCATGTCGCTTGGAGATCTGACCTCGTTCATGATGTACACTGCATTCGCAGGTTCAAGTTTGTTTGGACTCTCGGGTTTCTACTCGGAGCTCATGAAGGGAGTCGGTGCCGCTAGTCGACTTTTCGAACTGCAGGATCGCAAACCTGGAATCCCACAGACGGTCGGTGTTCAAGTAAAGTCGGCACAAGGTCCTATCAGGTTCCAGGATGTGACATTTGCCTACCCTACTCGACCAGCTGTTAAAATCTTCAACGGGCTAGATTTCGAGATTCCTTCTGGCAGCAACGTGTGTGTTGTTGGCCCATCGGGAGGTGGTAAATCCACAGTGGCTTCTCTGCTATTGAGATTCTATAATCCCACATCGGGTTCTATCACCATCAATGGACAGGACATCTCTGGTATGAACGTCAAATCGCTACGAAGGCGCATTGGCATGGTTTCTCAGGAACCTGTCCTCTTCTCTGGAACTATTGCTGAAAATATTGCCTACGGAAAGCCTCAAGCGAGCCGTTATGATATAATTTCCGCTGCTCGACGAGCAAACTGCAACTTTATCAGCGATCTACCCGACGGTCTGGAAACCCAGGTCGGTGCTCGTGGTTCTCAACTTTCTGGCGGTCAGAAGCAGCGAATCGCTATTGCGCGAGCTCTGCTTAAGGATCCTGATATCCTAATTCTCGATGAAGCTACATCAGCGCTGGATGCCGAGTCAGAGACTCTTGTCAACGAGGCTCTGGCTGGTCTTCTGCGCGGCCGCAACACCACCATCTCAATTGCTCACCGTCTCTCTACTATCAAGCGATCTGACCAGATTATCGTTCTCAACAACGAGGGTAAGGTCGCCGAAATTGGCAGCTACAAGCAGCTTGCTGCCGACAAGGATAGCGCATTCAGCAAGCTCATGGAGTGGCAGATGAGCGGCGGCGAGGTTTCCAAGGAGAGCAATTCGACTGCCGCACGGGCGCACATCACCGAGGCGGAGGAACTCGAGGATGATCTGGAGAGAGGTGATGAGGAGGAGAACTTTGAGCATGATCAAGAGGCCAAGGACTCCAAGAACGAGGAGAAGAGATCTTGAAGCATCTTGATTGATATAGAGCAGAAGAACATTCCCGTAAAGACGTAATATGGTTAGGGTTACGGGATCAAGAAAGATTAGACGAATCATGTACATTATATATCCTGGTATCTATGTCTGAGTCTCTATGGCGGATGATTGGAACGCCAGCAACGGCAAAGAGAACTCCACTCGACATGTATCCTACTTTCATTGGCGTCTCTGGTTTGGTTATTTGATCTCCAAAAATGGAAGACATAGTTGGGAGGTGGTAGGATGGACGGCTATGCATAGAAAGCAGAATCTCAATTCATTTGTGAATCCAGTCTTTGACCTTTGTAGCGAGTATCGCAGGTTTCCATTGAGTCAAAAATTGGAGACAAGACTAAATCACAAACATGACATACGTCCCAGGATATTTTATCCAGTCTTAAATATAAGAAGAGCCATAATGAGTTTGCTACGAAACTAACTTATATTAATGACGTTGCATTGCTGTACAGCTCTCATGGTACATGCCGGGACTCTCGGAAGCAGAACGAAATGAAGCTGCCTGAGGTCCAATAGTCGTTGCTGTTCTAAAGTGACAGACAGACGGACCAAGCATCTTGTGCAGCGCTGACATGAGACCAGAGGCTACTGACTACCAATCAGTTGCATATCGGCAGCAGTCATGATAGCGAAGAGGGCAAAAGGGAAACTTTGGCGTGATAGTTGGAAATAGCAGACTGCGATGGTGCTAGGCTGACTTGGTGGTAGCATCAAACAAAGCTCTTGGTGGTGATTACGGCTGATGTGGCTACCATCAGCCTGACACGAAATGTGTTAGCCAATACGAGGATCGAGACGAATGTAATTTCCACATTCAGCGCAGAATGTACACCTCATAAAACTAGAATGAGACGGATGTTGCGAAGCTAAGCCTCATCACGATGGAGGCCAATAGCACAAGTACAGGTTAGGCTCATCGGCAACGGTCTGTCACATGTGACCCCATTTTGGCTCAAGCATGACCCCAGCCAAATCTTGGTTTGTCACAACAAGTTCCGATCTTTGTCGCAAAATATAGGCCTTCTTCGTGGAATACCATTTTTGACTCTGTTTATAGTCAGTAACTCTTGCTCGTGGTCTTACCAATCTCTCCCTTGCAAAGCCTGTTGAACTTTCGCACCATGCCGACCGAGGTTGAAGGAACCTTTCAGGTGGCAGACGTCAGCCTCTACACAAAGACCTGGACGGTAAGCATCAACCATGAGCAGCTGGCACTGACAGGAACTGATGCGACAACAGCCTGAAGGTCCCATTCAAGCCAAGTTGATCCACGTCCACGGTTTCAGCGACCACGTCAACTGGTACGATGACGTATATCGAATTTTAGCTTCCAGCGGCATCCAGGTGTTTGGTTTTGACCAGAGAGGCTGGGGCCGAAGCGTCAAGCAATCCTCCGACAAAGGAAACACTGGCTCAACACCAAGGGTAATTGCTGATATCGCGGCGTTCATTGAGAGCAAGCTGCCTTCGGATGTCCCGGTCTTTGTCCTAGGGCACTCGATGGGCGGCGGTGAAGTCCTTACACTTGCAGCCGACCCTCAGTACGCCAAGCTTGTGAGCCAAGTGCGCGGCTGGTTGCTGGAGGCTCCGTTCATTGGTTTCGCGCCTGAAGAAGTCCCCAGTTGGTTCAAGATTGTGGCAGGCCGGATAGCTTGCAAGCTCCTGCCGAAATTCCAGCTCAAGCATGAACTCGACGTCATGAACTTAACGCGAAGACCCGAGGTGGCCAAGGGTTTCAAGGAAGATCCTCTCTGCCACGACACAGGTACTCTGGAAGGCTTGGCGTCGCTTCTCGACCGTACCGCTGCTCTGCAATCAGGGTCTATAAAGTTGGGCAAGGAAGTCAAGTCTCTTTGGCTTGGCCACGGAGACCACGACAAGGCCTGTAGCTATCAAGCCGCCATGGAGTTTGCGGAGAGACAAAATATCGAGGACAAAGTCGTCAAGACGTATGTGGGAGGCTACCACGCGCTGCACGTAGACCTATGCCAGGAGGAATATGCGAAAGACATCACCAATTGGATCCTGGAGAGGAGCCAAACCGAGAAACCGATCGAGTCGAAGTTGTAATGAAGCTGAGGAGCAGGTAGTTCCGATATTGGGAGTTATAATTTGTTTTGACGGAAAAGATTTTTTGGGTATATGCAGGAAGCACTAGATTCAAGCACGTTCGTTTTTGGATTTGGTTGACTGGTTCACATCACTTGATGCTATATTGTCATCATTCTAACATTTCGCAGAAAGCGAGAGTGCGTCGATATTATATAGTAATGACAGGCCGACTATCAAATATTCGGACCCTCCGACTGTGGCTGACTGTCCTGTGCAACTGTCGCCGCTTATCTTTGGATCCATGTACCAAAGCGGCGATCAACTGTTAAACCAAGCCAATAGACTCAGCAATAGCCTCAGTTGCAGCTGGCTTGGCCTGCATGCTACGAAGTCCAGATCAGATCTATGGAGACAAACTGGAAATAGTGCAACATCAAAGCGGGTCAACTATCTGGTACGTACAGTATAGTAGCAGGGTAGCCAAGGCCCCATCCATGTCGGTGTTCCGTGTTCCAGCTCCGTAGATGCCCGAAAACCAGACGTTTCCAAGACGTAAAACGTGACGGAACGCCGAGACCTTCTCCGGCCGTTTTCTTGACTTATCGGAGCCGTATTTGAACTATAATTGAACGTCTGCCGCCCCTCTTTCTTTAACATCCGCTTCCATTGTGTTCCTATGATTCTTTTCCTCGGCCTTTTTGGACTTCCCACATCGGACTCGGAAATGGCATTCCGCTTATTAACATGCACTATCTCGATCTTGGCTCGCGCGGGGACTGGGACTCACTAATAGGCTAACCCTTATTGGTTGAGCATTGCGAATTCGTCGCTGTAAATCCTGCAGCTGATGATTTGAGTGATGAATGCCGGATTCCGATTCAAGCTTCAGCTGTTAAGGAAATGCTATCATACCCAACGGTGTCCTTAACAGATTATCGTGACTGCCTGAGGGGGCGATCTAAGGTCAGCACTGACTGAATCCTCCATTGCTCCTCCTCCACGTGGGAGCATGACTGGTCGAGCCAAAATTCGATAGGTAAGGTAACAAAGGAGATGGGATGATCTCTTTTAATCCATCAAACAACTTGTTTGCCTCGATCTCGCTCCTATACATATCCTTGCTATACTACCAACTTTATCAACTGATCGGTTAGCTTGCCGACTACACTGCAGTACATACAGTACAGTCCAGTCGACTACCTTATCCTCGGTCTTGCCTGACGATCAATTTATATCATTGCAATCCAACCCACACTCACACTGGCAGATGCTCTTGCTGAGGCACCTCCTCCACTCCTGAGCCCTCTTTGTTGGCCTCCCGTTGCTTTGTTATCTCTCGCTTACCGCCACCCGGCAGCTACCTTATTCACGTTATATGTTACAAAATATCGGCTTTGTACATTTGCTTCTCTGTTACATTCATATCACTTCCAAAAATTCGGCGCAGCTTGTTAAGCCATGACGCCTGATAACAGCAGCCACGCCGCTCACCATCCACAGGCTATTCACCTGCAATCTATCGAACGTGCACGAAGCAGCTCAAGGCACTCGACCGCACGAAATGGTTCCAGTACCGCTTTTGAGTCTGCAACGGCAGATGAGAACGAGACTATCGCTAGAAACGTCTCCCATATGACCGATGTCGAAAGCCAGCTTACCGCCACCGGACGTCGACAGCCCAGTCCCTCTGACAATGATCCATATGGCCTCTCTCGCGGCTACAAAACAGAGTCTGATCTTGCGGATATTAAAGCCAATACGTCACGGAAGCGGGATAGCCTCCCTGGACGCAACTGTATACCCAGCAAGTTTGAATCCAAGGTCAAAGCACGTAAGCTGCAGGGCTTCTACAAGAATCAGAATGCGGCAATTGATCGCATGCTCAAGTCGGTCGAGGAGCATCGTGATGAAGCTCGCGACCAACATGGTGAGGATCAACTGAAGTTCCGCATTGCCGTTTGGGGTTCCCTTGCAGCCAACGTTATCTTGTCAGCCCTTCAGCTTTTCGCTGCTATCTCTTCGGGCTCGCTTTCGCTTTTCACCACCATGGCCGACTCTATTTTTGACCCTCTTAGTAACCTCACCCTCATCTTGTCAGCTAGAGCCATCCGCAGTGTCGATGCTCGACGTTTCCCCGCTGGCAAAGCTCGTCTGGAGACTGTGGGAAACATTGTATTCTGCTTCCTTATGATTGCTGTCTCCCTCATCATCATTGCTTTCGCATGCCAAGAATTGGCACAGGCCAAGGCTGACAAGGACTTTCATCTTCCTGCTGTCATCTCGGTCTGCTGCGCTTTTGCCACCAAGTTCGCCCTTTTCCTCTACTGCTGGGCACTCAAGGACAAATACAGCCAAGTGAATATTCTCTGGCAGGATCATCGCAACGATCTTCTCATCAACGGCTTTGGTATTCTTACAGCTACTGGCGGTGCAAAGCTGGTGTGGTGGATTGATCCCATGGGCGCTATTCTGCTCTCGGTCCTCATCTCGTGCATCTGGCTACATACCGCTTTCGGCGAGTTCCTGCTTGTCGTTGGCATCACAGCATCTGTAGAGACGCAGCAGCTTATCACATATGTGTGCGTTACACACGACGATGCAATCGTTGGCATTGACACCGTACGTGTGTATCACTCTGGCCCTCGTTTGATCGCAGAGGTGGACATTGTTATGGAGCCAACACAGACTCTCCAGGAGAGTCATGATATTGCAGAGGCTCTTCAGATCAAGCTGGAGGATCTCCCCGATATCGAGCGAGCGTATGTTCATATCGACTACGAGACTACCCACAAACCAGAGCACGCATTTAAGAAGGATATGTAGGTCTAGCTTTGGAATGCGTTTTCAGGAGAAGTTTGAATTAGAAAAGGGCGTTTTGGGCGGTTGAGAAGGGGTTTGAAGCTGGCGTTTGGTGTGAAAAACAGGGGAGTCGAGACATGTACTCGGGCGGGTATAAGCAAGATTATGGCATTGAAGCCAAGAAACCTCTTTAGGATGACGAGCGCATGCTTCAATGGGTGTGGCGAGGCTTAAAGCAACACCGACAATCAAGGCTAGTTT
Organism: Fusarium chlamydosporum; assembly: GCA_014898915.1. Taxonomy (NCBI): domain Eukaryota; kingdom Fungi; phylum Ascomycota; class Sordariomycetes; order Hypocreales; family Nectriaceae; genus Fusarium; species Fusarium chlamydosporum. The sequence goes on along the minus strand of JAAVUD010000047.1, from coordinate 199,841 downwards.
TTTTGCAAAGGAACAAAGTCATCATTGCAACAATGGCTCACGTGGACTATGCAAGTAAGAGCGTGTGATGCATATAAAGCCGGTCGATACAGAACTGCAGCTAGGGTACAGAGTAAAGCAAGGCGAATTGAGCTAGGTCATGCAAGTTTTGCAGATCCCGGTACTGCAGGACTGTTGAACATCTGGGGGATACATCGGTTGAAGTAAGACAGACATAATGGTATCGGCCGTATGGTATGGCTGATAATGTACTGTAGTTTTCTCGCGTGTTTTTGTCCCGATCTCTGATGTCTCGGTGCACTATGCCCGAGTGGCACCCAACCTGATCTGCAAGTGTAAGACACTGAATCTACGTCACAGCCGTGGCTAGCTCTGATTTAGCTCTCGAGAAACGAGACTGGCATCTAGGTCGAGTCTTGGGAGATTTGAATGTCTTTATAACAGCTCAAGGGCGACATTGTAAAGGGGTCCTGCAGTGTGTCTGACATGATGAAATGACAGAGGGGAATTGAAATTTTTGTGCAACTTAAACTTAACCCAACAGCTTCGTCAAGGGACTGCAGGTTGGAATGGTTGAGATTAAAAGGACGTATTTGAGCGGCGCGTTACATTCTCGCAGCAACTTACAAGGGGGTGAATATGACCAGTTTCGGCTGTATGCAGGAGCTCGCTCGCGAACTTATCCCTGGATGGTTGAACGATACGAGCATCTTATGCAGGAAATCCCTGGCTTGCGTGCCGTGCTTTGTGGATAGGTAGGTATTGTTTGAGAAATAAACAGAGAATTGCGCTGCCGAAGTTGGAGCTAATTCGAAGCTAAGTAACTTGGCGATTTGAAGCTCAGAAGCAGGACTGCACTAAGACTAGAAAGCTATACAATTCCATCATCGTGCAGCCGTTGAAATTAGTGGCGATGGGCTAAGACGTAAAAATCCACCCCGATATACGGAGCTACCTGAGCAGTAACTTACTGTCTCCAAGTTTTCGTGCTGTGCAGTTGAATGCAGTGAACCCTCAATTTCTTTTTCTCTTCTTTTCTTTCTTTTTTGAATGAAACGTGGGGGCCGTGATTCAACAGAATTGAGCGCATTTTCAGTATCTATAATCCAATCCTATGCCGTGCTGCCCTTGGACAACAGGAGCATAAAGTCAGACCTCGGCGCTTCTAGAACAGCAGAGTTCCTCAGGGTCATTGTGGCTTGGGGTCTCAGTCCCCTTGGTAGTTAGAGTTTAGTACCTGAAGGGTTGGGTTAGTACATTGGAGACCTCTGAGTGTCAGACTCGAGTGGTGAACCGTCACAGTTCCTGGCCATGATTCAACCTACCTAGATAATCCATTGGGCCTTCCATTTCTTTTGTTTCTATATGGTAGTCAAGGTACATAGTTTACTGAAGCTTTACAGGCGCATGTTAGTGGAAACTGCCCCCGTAGTTATAGACCCACAGGAGCTTACTTGGAAAGTCCGAGCTCCATTGCGCTCTGTCCTGGGTTGAGTTAGTTTGCTGGAGCTGAAGCTCAACTGGGAAGTTACCCCCTCCAATTGTCCGGGGGGCCATCATCGGATCATTCATCACATACATTGGATGGAACACTAACATTACCTGCCATTCACATTCTCATTCTCACGTCACGTCACGCCTCGCATTGCATTGCCTTACCCTTGGCTTGCCTTCGCTAACTCTTTTTGCTTTGTCCCCTCTCCGAGTTTCTCCTCCAACTCTTCTTCTCTGCTCCAGACTTTATGCTCTAGCTGGACCCAAGCAAGAGCTTCAGACATCGCTAGAGATTCTGGCATCGTTTCAAGAAAAAAACATAACACCACAAATAGTCAGTGCTAACGCTTAGCTTCTACCGGGTACCCTTGCTAGACCGAGCTCGCTTGCCTTTCCCTCTTGTTGGCTTGGGCCTCTTCAAATCGCGATCTTGGACTCCTCCAGAGCCTCTTTCCATGGGCTGCTGACCGACCTCTTCAACCTGTTGTAGCTGACCTGGACAACCTGCGCCGAGGTCGTCTCACAGCTGGTTAACTACTCCTGCTCCTATACCATCATGGCTACTCAAGGTGCCAAAGGCGAGCAGATCTATGCTACGGTGCGTCTTCACTACGGCCATTGCGCTTGAATTTACCTCACTAACGAGTTGGCAGCTTCTTCTGAGCGATTCCTATCTTCCTGGTTCGTCAATTGACTTCAACGCTGCCTCAAACGTTAGCTGACCCTTCTCCAGGCGCACTCGTCCTCGCCCACTCTCTTCGCGATGCTGGAGCCAGTCGCAAGCTGGCAGTCTTGGTTACACTCGATTCCGTCTCGGCCGACTCCATTACCCAGCTCAAGGTAGGCTATTCCAAGTACCTTGCGCATCTTCGAATGCATCCCGCTGACTACAGCGTCCTCAGGAGGTCTACGACTATGTCTTCCCTGTGCCGCGCATTCGCAACGACCACCCAGCCAACCTGTACCTGATGAACCGTGGTGACTTGCACTCGGCCTTCACCAAGATCGGTCTATGGAAGCTCACTCAGTTCTCAAAGATTGTCTACATCGATGCGGATGTAGTCGCATACCGAGCTCCTGAGGAGCTTTTCGATATCTCCCACCCCTTCGCTGCTGCCCCCGATATCGGTTGGCCAGATTTGTTCAACACTGGTGTGATGGTCTTGGATCCCAATATGGGTGATTACTATGCCATGATCGCCATGGCCGAGAGGGGAATCTCTTTTGACGGTGCCGATCAAGGTCTGATCAACATGCACTTTGGCCAACGGTACCATCGCTTGAGCTTCACTTACAACGTCACACCATCTGCTCACTACCAATACGTTCCCGCCTACCGACACTTTCAGTCCAGCATCAACATGGTGCACTTCATTGGCCCGAACAAACCGTGGTTTACCGGCCGAGACGCACCTTCTGGCAGCGGTCCATTTGCTGAAATGATAGGACGATGGTGGGCAGTCTATGATAGGCATTACAGACATCAGGTAAGTTTGTTTTACTTCGTAGGGGCTCCTGTTCTCTAATTTGCTACAAAGGAATCTGCTTCTGGCAGTACCCAGTATGTTCAGTACTTTACGAAGGGGGAATGGCATCCCCAGTCAGTTCAAGCACAGCCCTCTGCCAGTGAACATCACGATCAGGGCTCGGCTTCTGCCGAAGGGCAGCATCATGAGGAAAAAGGCTCCGATCATCAGCACCACGACGAGCCTTCAGGTTCTGGTCCATCTCACCATGGGCAACATTCTGCTCCTCCTGGCGACCAGTCTGGTTCCGCTCCCGGGCATCATCAAGGAGCGACCTCACAACATCACCAGCACCAAGAACCTAAGAAAGAGCCACCGCCTATTACAATGCATGAATGGGATGCTCAGAGGTAGGCCTGTCTTCGACCGAGATTTCATTTTCCAATGAACATGAGATGCTGACTATTCAAGACACCCTCCTCCATCTGATTCGAAACCTGAGGCGATGAATTTCCCTTCCACTCATTACGAAATGTCTCGTGACACCGCACCATTCGTTCCTCCTGCACGATACCCGAGTCCTCCAAAGAACATGTGGTATGAAGTACCAAAGGAGAAACCCGCTCCGCGGTCAAAGCCTGCTTCGGAGATCTTTCCCTGGGAACGCAATCGGCCCCGACCTACGAGAACATTTGCTGGAGAGCCCGAACCAGAGCCTGAGCCTGAACCAAAGTCTTCCCCTGAAGAGTCTGGGACCGGGGCTTCAACGCGACTTTCAGTGAAGACTGAAGGTCTTACAGATTCCTCAAGCGTGACAGCATCAGGATCTGGAAAGAATGAATCAACTACCACTACCCCTATAGTACAGATTACACCATCGGACCCATGGACGACATACACACGCACAAATGCTTGGGATGAAGTACCTGAAATCGAGCGTTATGTCGATCGTTTGCATGGCGGCCATCGGCGTGGTAAGAGTTCGACCTCTTCGACAGGCCGCGTAAAAAGCCCAACAACCGGCGCATGGAAGAGCGACCAGAGTAATTTCAAGCTTCGAGGTTTAAAGCTCACCGATTTCCCCAGCGCTGTTGAACGACCCAGCTTGCCAGTTACACCCGCTCCTGTCCACCGACACTCGTTCTTTTCAGAAGACGATGCAGAACATGAAGACGAAGGAGCAAAGAAGCTTCCGGAAGCCGAAGGCGTGCCGACGCAATCCGACTGGGTATGTGTGCATGGAAGACGTTGGAGGCCGACAGACTGCCTGTGCAAGGTAACTGACTTGGTGCTGAATCGCCAGGATCCACTAGAACAGCTCCAGAAGTTGGCTAAGCAGCAATCGGACGCGTTATTGAAGAGACTCGGTGGTGATGGGGATGAGAGACGGGAAGGAGGAGTGAGTCGCGAAATACCAACACGCCCGTTGCCTTTCGGTTCGGGTGATGGGAAGTCACCTACTTATGTTGCGCAGTCCGCCGCAGGCGTGTTAAGCCCACAGCCGGTAAAAGGCGAGAGATCGGCAGGCATTTTGCGCGATATGAGCAGTGGCAGCCTCGACCCCGAGTCAACTTCAACTTCTCAACAAACAACGATACCCGAACCGAGCTACTCAGGCCCCGGCGCCGCATGGGAGAAGGGCGAAGATATACCGCAGCACGAGACACCCCTGCCACCTAAGGAGGATGAACTGGACGCTCTCAACGCATAGGAAACGACCATTCGTAAATCAGCAACCTCACCCGACTGGTCAGAAGATATCGAGTCTTTTGTCGTTGTTCATTACGGCACATGAGATGGAGTAGTCAAGAAGGAATGATTAATGCGTTACCGCTCCATGGCTATGGACGGACATGGTAATAAGTACGGATATAGTGAGGGCTCTTGGGTATTCGAGTCACGGACACAGGTTTATTCTTTTTCCTATCGCATTGTTTCTTTTTGGCTCCTTTGTTTAGCATTGCCAACGAGCTTCGATATCTCAACCAGCGGCCAACGCTGGGGAAGAGAAGGAAAGGTGTATCTTTGTTGGAATATGAACATTATGGCAGCGTCTTTATAGCCGTCATCAAAAGAGTAGGAGATTTGTTCCCCTGGACTTTTGAATCCGATTCATCTGCTCAGTCTGGTACCCGCATCATGCATGTTATTCTGCGTTCATATTTGTTATCCGTGTATTTATGGTTGCTTGGCTTTTGATCCATTTTTACTCGGCTCTCCCTCCATCAGCATGCCTTTCTACTGATTTCATCCGTCATGGAATGGCGTTTTTTGGGTTGTGGATATTGATGCAGCTTCAAATTGCATTGCTGGCTTTCACATTAAGCGTTCGAGTGTACAATAGTCGCTTTGATAAATCTGTATTTCACGTTTCAACTATGCTATTGTGCCATTGAGTAGTACAAAACTCCTCTAAACGCCGTGTCGCTATCTTCAGTAAAAACAAATGCCGTCTTGCTCTTCGTTGAGCTGATGGAAGTGGACGGGTGTGATACCTGCTTGTATAAAGGCAAAAGGTCAGGGAAGTAGATGATTTTTTAAATTCCGAGTATGATCAATCCTCCTTCGCTGTGTCCCTTTCCTCCTCGTCCTCAACATCCTCGACGGTCACAGCTTTGGCCTTGCCTTTCGAGGAGCTACTTTCTGGCTCTTCGTCATCTTCACTGTGTGATGGTGAAGATCCTTGTGGCGTATGTTCGGCTGCCGGGCTTGTCTGGGGTATGTCCTCAGTAGGGACTGCCTGATTTGAGCTGGCTTCAGTCTGTAACTCGCTTCGAGATCCAGATTCACTCTGGTCCAGGCGAGAACTGCTACCAAATAGTTGAGCTGATCCTCCCCAGTTAGGCATGCGAGGACTAGGCGCGACGACTTGGGGCGGATCAACGGCGCGCGTAAATTGCGTTGGAAACTGAAGGGGGCGCTGCTCAGCAGGATTCGTAGCAGAGGCATTGTCAGTCGGCTGAGACTCTTGATTCCGGCTACCAATTGGAGACGGTTGTCTGGCAGCGAATGAAGGTTGAGCCACAGTGATATTGTCTTGCATCGCTGCTTGAGGGCCTACCTGCGGTGAAGGTTGTGTTGAGGATTGGCTGCCATCGAGACGCTGCAGAGGCAATAGAGACCAGCCAGGTGGAATGACAACTCCTTCAGGAAGTTCAGCACTGCCAGAGGGTATAGGCACCGCATTGGGAGGGGCGCCATGCCGAGCCATCAAAGGACTTGGGTTTCGTGGAGGAATGCCGGGGAACTGAGGGAAGTTAAGGGGCATGGCCATCTGTGGTGGCACGGCATAAGGCTGAGGCATGAGGGGTTGGGCCAGGGGATATAGGGAAGGCGGTATTGGCTGTGTCTGGGGGATTTGTGTTTGTTCTGGGTTTTGATGTCTCTGTCTCAAACGTTGTAGCTCTGCCTGGAGAAGTTGAAGAGTTTGAACCTCTTGATGTGCAAGCAAGGCTGATTGCAATTCGCGCTGAATCAACTGATCTGCCTGGCTTAAGAGGTTTCCGGCTGTTTGTAAGTTGTCGCCAGTGGGAATAGGAGTCATGGGGGCAGTCTGGCCAGCGACACCAGGGGTACCAGCCCCTGGAGTAGGAGGTGCTAAGCCTTGTTGATTAAGAGCAGCTTGGGGCATGCCAAATTGCTGCGCAAGTTCTCTAACCTGCTGTCCGTTGGCTCCGAACCCAACACGGAGAGGACCTAGGTTGAAAATGCGTGGCTGGGCTGGTCGTTGTTCGGGTTGGGCGCCTCCATTCTGCAGTCCCTGAGCAGGAGCGATTCCCGGGTTTGCTGGTGGTTGCTGCTCCGCAGGACGTCCACCCCCTATCTCTATTCGAAGTCCAGCAGCCCGGTTCTGACCAGCGCGAGCGTTCTCGTTAAGGGTGACGGGGCTACGGCAGGTAGGGCACACCTGCTGTCTTTCGAGCCAGCTCTTCAAGCAGCCGAGGTGCAGAATATGTCCACAGGGGAGCTTCTTCGGTCGAATCCTATCCATCGCTCCGGGATTGTTCTCGGGGTCCCAAGGTCGCATTTCTTCACGGCAAATGATGCAAGTATCCTCTCGCGCAAGTTCTTCTTGGGTAGCATCTGGATAACGATTCATTTCTTGGATGGCTTTGCGGTATCGTAGCAAGGCGCCAAGTCTCTTAATGAAGTCGCGTGCAGTCATGAATAGATCTCTCATGATATGAATCGGTAGTCCGTAGAATGTGAGGAGCATGAAGAAGAAAACAATGTATATGCCGAGTTTAACCAGATCTAACGATGTCAGCGATGGTTTCAATATAACTGGGACGCAACATACCTGTCGCAAGGTCAAGCCAGAGAACAAACTCTCCCTTGGCAGACCAACCTGGCACTTCAATATCCATCTCATCGATATCATCCTCGTTCGGGAGGGGGTCGTTGGAGACTTCTTCTCCGGCGGCTGCAGCGGCTTCACGCTGTCGAATAATAGCCTCTCGCTCCTCTCTGACCTCTTGCCTCCTTTCGGCCAGTCGCTTGCGTTTCTGCTGCTCCTGGATATTGTGCTCCGTCAACGACAGTGCATACCGGGCTGCTGTGCGCCATGAACTTGTTGCCAACACTGCGAACTCAAAGAGAAACATAACCATCATATTGGGTCTCGCTTGTTGTATAACCGTATTGATCGTGTATCGGAGGATATAGATGTCGTAGATAAAGCTGAGTGTGAGCGATATGCTAAGTCGCAAATGGAACAGGCGCGGGTTCGCAGGCGGTTGTTGCTCGAGGATCTCGACTCGTCCATCACCGATCCATCCCCAGACTTTACCAGTAATTAAAGCAGCGAACATTACAAGGAACCAAGCTCCGATTTCTTCTCGGAAAATGGTCATAGCCAGGCATGTTTCCGTAATCGCAAACCAGGCACGTTCTGTAAGTTGTTCGACTTCGACAGCACGGAGGGGTCCGTAGAACAACCGTGTTAGACTGTAGATAAAACTACTGTAGGATAAGAGCGCAAAGTTGACCAAGACCTGCACATCATGAGTTCAACATCGAGATAGGAGGGGGGAAGTATCGATGTCAGGGACTGTGGGACGACATACCAATAAACAAAAGTTGCTTTGGGCGAGATACACCATTGCCGAATAGAAGTTGGCTCTCTGATAGAAAGCCGAGAGCACGACGGTGCCCGCGAGGGCCGTTGAGGCCTATGAAACAGAATGTCAGCATTGGGTCCATGATGATCAGCCATAGCTCCATATAGCTTCCCCCAAGCTCTCCAACCAAAGCAATACTTACCCCAGCATACCAGCCCAGGCGCATCTTGGGCATGGGAAGTTTTTGATGTATGGCGAATAATTCAGGTCGTTATCAAAAAAATGACAAAAGTAAACGATCACTCCCTCATCCCCATGGCTGAATCAGGATAACTTTTGATGAATGTACGTAGTTATTTGCAATCGCTGCTATCGACGAAAGCGAGCTTGATGCCACGTTAAGCACAGCGACACACGACCGATGACGCAGGGGCCGAGGCACGTGATTATGCTCTGACGTGAGTGAGGATGAGTAATCATGCGAAGCACCCTGGATGTGAAGTGGGCTACCCTGAAGCTAGATTGATAGAGTATCAGCTTAGTGAGAGACGGTATAACACTCGTAATATTTTATCATATGCGATATTACTATACTCTATCTCGCTTCTTTGCACAGCCATCACTTGATTCAGATATATCCCTCAGATATGGCAGCGATAACACCGATTCTCACGCCAGCATTGCTGGCCGCGATTCGCAAACAACCCAATCTACCACGAAATACATGGTACTTTATCACAGCAACAACCTTGTCAGCACTCAATAGACCAGACGAACTACCCAAAGTCTTGAAAACTGCACTTGAAGAAGATCCCGGTTCTGGTGGAGATAGTGTCTCAAATCGGGACGAGCAGTTACGCATATCCAGACGTCTTAGAGAAGCTTTGCTGAAAGCGTCGGCTGTCGGGGGTATGCCAAAGGTTTGATAGTACAAATCATGGGTGTTACACTTCTGATACTAATGTATCCATCAGACAATCAATGCTCTGTTGTCTTTGAAGTCAGCAACACCAGAAAATCTCCTTGACGAAGCAGGAACCGATGCAGCATCTATGAGATACAAAGACATATATGACACTCAACCAACAGAGATCCTCCGGCGAGGGCAAAACTTCTTTGATAACATTTATGGCAAGATATCAAGGCGTATAATGGGTCAAATGGAGCGATCAGGTGCGCCAGACCTAGGTCTGCTGGCAAAGTTGACATATGGGTACGTGCTCAGCAATACCGATGTACTTACACCAGTCGAAACCTCATTCGTGCTCATTGCCAGCCTCATTCCTCAAGATGTAAGTAAAGTTTCTTGGCAGCCACTTGGCTGTACGCAACTCTATTCTGATATTAATACACGAATTTCAAGGTCAACCCTCAGCTTAAAGGGCATTTGCGAGGCGCACTGAATGGAGGCGCCAGCGAAGATGAAGTGAGGGCCGTCAGGGACGTAGTAATCAAGATATGTGAGGCTTCTGGCATGAAGAAGCTCGAGGATAATGCTATTGGGGGATGGGGCTGGAGGAGTGAAGTTGCGAACGTATGAATGGTCTTGATTCTGAGCTTACCCTAGACCAACTCAGAATATTTACGACTTGGTACATGCCGACAGTTTTGGGTGATCGCCATCAGCAACACTCTCCTACGTAGTAAGTGTGATAAGCATAACTATAAGCGCCATGGCTTGTCAATGGTTATCATGTTCAACACAAGGCAAAGCGAAACCTCAATACTAACAGAGCCTCAATGCCATGTCCAGCGACTACAACTCCGCAAGCTACTAAATTATCGTTTCATGTCCCAAACAGCGCCTAGTCTCTACTGTATTGGGCGTTCTTGAACCGCTTGGCGGCCAACCTCTGTTCGTTTATGGTTTTGGCGAAAGAGGGGAAAAAGCGAGAGAGGTTGAAAGACGGAAAGTATTCCGCGTTTAGGCGAGTGTTGCGTTCAAGACCCAACAGAGGAGCAAGAGCCAAGTAGCAATCCGCTGTCACGCGCCAAAAGCAAGGGTAACAACCCGCCCGGGCCCCTTTAAAGAATGGCTTGCTTTACGAACCAGGGCCAAGGGTCGAGCGAGAGGAGCAGTCCTTGACTGTTTCTCAAAAAGGGAGAGACAGACCTACCGGGGGGGTTGTATCCGTGGCCCGGAGGGTGCATCGTACAATATGCCAGTGCTAATGCCGTTCTACTACCCGCAGATTTCGAAGCAATCGAGGCCAGCCAGGGCCTAATTTGGGCACGCCACGATGTACTGATCTGCTACTGCTCAACTTTGGTTCGTTACAGCATGCATCACAGACCAAGACCGAAGGTCCAAAGGAGCTTCCCGTGGCCAAAAGGTAAAATCCTAGAGCCTGTCTGTCCCCAGTCTGGGCTTGAATAATCTGAGACATTGTCTACTCTCTCACCATTTCCAAGTCTAGACTTTGCAACGGCGCCTAGGGCATAGCACCGTGCTCGCCACGTCAGAGTGATTGAACGGTAGGTACAGTAGGCAGAGATAAGGTGAACGCATGGTGGTATGTTCCGAGTTAAATCAGACTTCAACCCCGCGAGACAAGAAGCGAACGCGAGATCCTAGTCTGGTGTCCTCGGAGCTCGTACAATAGTGTGTTATGTTAGCCTCCACCCGATAGCTCTCATGATGGATACTCGTTTCATTCTTCGAGCGTGAGACTCCATTTTCAGTGTAGATCTCGCGGTGCGGAAAGGACTTGATCGCTCAATGTAACAGATAGGCGGAACAGAGCCGTAACCCAAGTCTCAATACAACCCATATCCATGTCAAGCAGATCAGAACAAGGCTCCCCTTGCGTCATGTCGAGTCTAGATACAGTACCTAGGCAGACAGGTCATAATTGTCTCGTCTTTGGTGGTTGAGAAAGCCTAGCCGTGGGGTTCGTGTTTTATACCGGTACTCGGTAGACAACTCAACCATTGTGTAGTGCGACCCTGAGAGCTTGGGTTACATTTTCTGCTTTTCTGGGTTGATTTAACGCCAGCATTGCTCTGGATTGAGCAATCACACCCTCTATCGAGAGGACCATCTTGGGTCGCACAAGGCGAGATTGGTGATCTGGCAAGCAAAAAAGGCAACCGGAACATCCACAATTAAATGAACAAGGCGTGCTATTCGACCGGGGAGAGTTGGAAAAGGTCGCATTCAACCTGGGTTGCAGGAAAGACTAGGATGAACTTGTCAGTATGTGTGCACAGTACTGTGCTACGAGCCAAACATAGAATATCAACATGCAGCAACAATCTCGGATGCATGACACTCCGAGGTAGTCACACACATATTGGTTTTGTCTTTTGTTTGGGTCTGTCCAACCAATTGCTAGGAACGGCCGACCATAACAAGCTCCAGGGTCAGAGTAACCTCAATCAACCTCATGATGGATTGAACATGGAGACACCGAGTCCTCCCGAAAGTCGTCGGAACTCGTCACGACAGGGCAAGGGTTTATCGGACATCTTGTTTCTTTTTCTCGTTGCCTTTCCCCTCGCCAACCTACCCTGCCAGTTTCAATCACGGCTCCCACACGTGGCCAAGATCCTTGAGGGCAGTAAGTCGTAAAGAGGGGCCGAAGACTCTCAATCTGGGTTGCTGATGCGAGTCTCTTGACAGGGGAGCGGCTCAGGAGCGGTAAGGCGCGCATCAATCCATTGTGTCGGGTCCTCTCGCTCAATTGAGTTCAAGGTTTGTTATCGACACGACACTATATGTGCCGTACCTGTCGTTAATACGACCGTGTGGAACGGCAGGTATATTGGCGTTTGTCGAACCGCACGCTTGAATTAGTGTCCAGTAAACCAGAGGGAACTTCCCAGCATGAGGATATTCTTCCTTCCGCGCTACGCTATCGCGCGCCACGCATTTGCTCACCAAAAGAGTATGATTGTTGAATCGAGATAGGGCTAGGAGGTCCCGACCACTGTTCCCTGCACTTGTATTGACTATGTTAATATTTGCTCTTGTAAACATATACGCAGGGAGCTGTGTGTTGGTATCTCGATGCTGGCAAAGAGGACACAACATCGAGTATTTTGAACCCGATGCTGAATCAGTCTGACAGTTGATAGATGCCGCAGTTATGTTGTATAAACGTACCCAGGAGGCATAGCTTCGCACAGTACGTCCATCGAACCGAATAGCTGGATCATTGATTCACGAGACTGCATTAAATAGCTTGCTTAGCTTCAAAAACCTAGTCCGACAGTTTGGATCGTGGCTGAATGGCGTCCAGGCCACCAGGTCCAAGTGCCGTCCTCAAAGTCTAACGTGCAGACATTGAGGAGAGAAGAGTGACATGCATCAGAATCCTATCAAATAAGCCAATTTCAGTTTTCAGAGCGCAAACATCGCACTAGACAGCAGTGTTTCTATTGAATATGGGCCGCGCGCTGGGCCGAATCTCAGCGTCAATGGCGGCTCCTAGTAGTTCTTTGGATAGTGGCATAAGCAAAAGAAACTGCCGTTCTTCCCTTTCTATTTTCCGTGTTCTGGGCCACGATCGAGCTTTCAACGGGCTGCTAGTCTAAATACTAGACCGGTGGCGCTCGCGCACTCGCGTAAGGCTACCGCAGTTGGGACTGGACCATCACAGGCTTTCAAGTCTACAAGGCTGTCCCTTGGCAAAAATGCTTAGACCGCTGCTAGTTTACCGGCGATGAAGGGAAACTCGAGCAGTTCAAGCTCTTGCTGTACGTGCTTGTTTCAACGGACACTAGACCCCCACACAAGCCTCGCAACCTGGCGGAGTTTGCTCTCGTGTTGTCGTCACGAAGGATGTTTTCATGCGCTAGAAAAATATTTCCCTCGCCGATAAATAGGCGTATGAGCTCTGGGGGGGTTCTCGTTGTCCGCATATACCTCCCTAAATGGGTCTTTCGTCGAGATGAGACAGTCTGCGGGACAACAACAAGCAAAGGGGAAAGAACAATGTCAATCAATAATAACGAACCAAGGAAGACTTGAGGCAGCTTGTCGATGACGTTTCGACGGTCCATCATCGGTTCTTAGGAGATTGATGGTCCGTGATGTTTCTCCATGATATGATGATGATGAAGGTGGATAGGCATGCGATGCTGGGGATAACTAAGCCGCTCATCAAACGCCATGAAGATCCAGTATAGCATATGTACGGATACTGAGTGTGTGATCGGCAAAGCACGGCCTCGATTGCTGGCGCGCAGGCTACAGTACAACAGTCCTGTTCGCCTTAGGGCTACCGCTGGCCTGATCTGTTCGAATATCCTCGGAATTCTATCTCCCGAGATGAAGCATGGATCAGCACCAACGCCCTCGGTCCAAGGGTTTGTGCGACATTACGATTCCCTACGAGAACCCGGTAAAATACCCAAATACAGCACTTCGTAAAGCAGGGTGTTGATAGACATAACTCTTACCGGGATTGAAGCAGTGCTGAGATTCAAAAGCTGCGATACGAGCAATGCGAGAGATCGTTGATGAGATGCATCTAGGATATTATTACGATTATAGAGGAAAGGATCAACGGTCTATACTGCCGCTAAAGCCAGATGCTGCGTAAAATGTTACCGTCTGAATTCGAACCGGGTCATTCGTGAAAGCACCGTGAGTCTATCTTTCAGGGTTGAAATACATACAGAGAATACTTTGTAACGGGATAGGTTGGTTTAGATCCGAATCCCCCGAAGCGCCCAAAAAGCAATGTCCGAGGAATGTTAGAGATTACTGTATCCGCAAGCCGGCATTTTGAATCCTCCGACTAGTGGTGTTGAGTAACTGCAAGTACTGTTGTTGGTGTCTATGCTGCCGGTGGGGGGCTGGTAACCAATAATCAGGTCCGGATCATGCTTAGTATCATGGTGCCAGCAATCAAGTCAAGAGACTTGGTCCTCGACGCGGAATGGAGGACTCGTGGTGAACGGAGTCTCCAAAAGAGGATACAGCGGAGCGCAGAGCACGGAAAGGCGGCGGAACGAAAGTCAGACTTTCAATGGTTGTTTATTCGCATCGGCGAAGCCGAGAGAGCTTGGCAACTCTATCGACTTACTAGTATCACGAGAACCAATCAGAGCCTCTGGAGCAGCCAGGGTCAACGGTCAGAGAACAGACCTCAAGAGCTTGGGGCGGCCGACCGCTGGAATGTGCTTCGGGTACCCATGTGGATAGCAGCGCGGGTACGTAACCAAGCTTTGGTTGAGAACAGTCAACCAATGCCAGAGCAAGGGAGGTCCCGAGCTGGCATCTCCATCTAGTATCGACACCTCACGCAATTTTGCTTTTTCTCCTCTCGTCTTGACTTTGCAAGCGCTACTTTGCGTTTTACTCCGCAACTCTGAAAAACACACACATGCCGGCCTTGTAAGGCCCTTGTTTTGGAAAGAAACTCCGTATTATGGTAGCTGAGGAATGCGGACTGGCTGCGTGAAGTAGAGGGCCTGGAGAAGGAGCCAGACAAATCATCGCATTGCATTTTGCTCTGCTGTCAGCAACAGGATATTATTGATGCATTCGTTGAGCGACACAAGTTTGAAAGCATCGTCATCGTCGAGGTCCTGAGAATGGGTGGTAATAAGCGGTCTCGCCTACCCAGCATTGTTGGCGGTGATGGCGGTGATGCTACGATGAATGGCTATGGCCTCGAGGAAGACAGGCAGCGCAGAGCCATTCAGAGGTAGCATCACGCAAGGCTACCGATACATTCGCGCTCGTTACCAATCTGGGCGTCTCGAGGCAAGAAGTGTTTGGATGCAAGACAAGGCAAGGTAGGGTTAGATAGAGTGTCACTTGGCATCTAGGATTCAGAGTCAGAAATGCTTGGCCTGGACGTCAGTCTGAGTCTTGTGTTTGCAGGGGAGGGCACACGCACTGTAAGGAGGTTTAATCTCTGACGGGGACGTAGATCATAGAGCGGGCACTGTTCTTGTTGGGTGCCTGTGCTCAGCCCTACGCGCCAGCCTGCTCCAGAGATTGAAGGAGCTCGGTTCTTAGTGCTGCTACCATCTTATTATTAGCGTCATCAAACAGCCACACCCTTCCTTCGCTCTGGTACAAAGAAGTGTAGCGTCACAGGTGGGGCTTCCCGCCAGTGAGGAACATACCCCACTAGGGATGGACAGGTGTGTAACCAGTAGAAACTATCATGAACCGCGGTGAAGGCACAGGTAAAACCAAGGATAAATAACAAGCTGCGTTGAGTTGTGTGATATTGTGTTCTGTCTTTGTCTCTGCGACGCATGTTGTTCGGTCCTAGCGATTAGAGTCCGTCAGTGCTAGCTAGGTGTCGTTCTTAGTAATCACCATTCGATATAGGACACCGACTGGGTATTGCACATGTCCATCGTGTATGCAAATTGCATATTGTTACTCTTGGTCGGTCAAGTTGACGAAGTCCGTGGTACTGCAATTTCGCTACTCGGCATGAACAAGTCAAGTCCATCGCGAACCGGTCCTTGGCCGTCTATATTGAAACGATGATGTCCTCCTTTGTCAACTGCCGGCATTGAAGTGGCGCCACTCGTACCATCTTGTATGGAAGCTGTGTTCTCAGGCGGCCTAGAATCGCAGGGTAGTATCATTGAGTAAGCCACCGTGTACGGGCGGCACGGTACAGGACTGTACATCAATACAGATGATTGCGTGGTGTATGAATTTCTGAACAAAAGAAAGCAAAGAACGAAGACAATGACATATCGCGGGTCTGGAACACCAAAGATTTGATGTGTGGTTAACGCCAAGGCGGACCTGCTGCTCGATGATTGATGCCCGGTGATGGTTGATAATGGATTCAGGGTCCTCTCCACTCCGACCCGAGGCTTCCTCCAATTAAAGCAGGGGTTAGGGGGTGGCAGCTGCCCTGACTGAACGGGAATAGCCGTCCTCTGGGATTGGGATTGGTCCTCGCCTTCCCCAAAAGCGAGCGAGCCGTCGTTTACATGGACAAATGAAGAGGTGCGGAAAGACGCGAGCGGAATTCGCGCCTATCTGGCAACAAGAGTGGTTGATTAACCTTCTTTCCTTCCTTTTTGTCGCCTACATACATGTACTCTGTACTGTATAGGTGGGTAGGTAGGTAAGTAATCTGAGCACAAACCACCTGCCTGCCCGCCATTTTAACGGCACGACTTGAGACAACCGAAGCCGTGGATGCGGCCAGGCACAGCACAGCACAGAGCTTCCATAGCAGTCTGAGATATCGGACAGCATTGTTAGCAGAGCGGCCGCCACGCGCACGGTCAGAAAAGATCAATTGAATCAAATTCAGGGTCCTCTTCCACTGCGGAGCGAATAAAACGGTTAATTTGTGGTTGGCTGGCTGCGACTGTCTGAGGTTGTCACCGTATTTACTCCAGCATGCCTACCTACCTATCTACCTAGTACCTACCTACCTCATCTTAGGTAGTTCACTGCATCTATTCGTGCCGTCTTACCACCTACCTCACCTTACTGAATGTACAACTTACCTAACTCTTGAATGGATGGTTAGTCTCGTATATATCGCCAGATTACTCAACAGCCTGTGGTCACATGTTGAAACTATTGGCAGGCTTGGCTCTGGTCATCAATTCTAATCGCATGCTATACTATGCTGATGCTAGTTAATAGCCTACATGTCAGGGCAGAGACTCGATAGGGCTGAGCATCCATACCCCAGTGCCACGTCGCGATGGCTGTGTGCATTAATATGCACATTGTGCCATACGGTTAGTGCACACACACATATAGATAGAACTGCGCATAACCGATACGGTAAACGCTCAATGGGTAGCCACCATCATTGGCTCCCAGTGTGCAGCGGTAAAGGCAAACCCTGTTAGTAGGGTCTCATCCGGGAACCCCTCGCTGCATATGGGTGGATGATTGGAGTGCCAGTTTGCTGGAATACAACACAGCATAGCACAGCATAGCACAGCATAGCACAGCATAGCAGACGCTTTAATGTTACTCGGTTTTGGCCGATGCAGGCTGACGACGGGGTTTCCAGTCAGCCACTGAACCGGCGAGCGGGAAATGATTCACCACCGGGATACAGCATGAGGGAGGTGAGGTGAGGACCTGGATGCCATCGTTATGCGGGTGAAATAATAAGAGAGCCTTCTGGCTGGGATCAATAAGACCAAAGCGAAATGCGATATGTAACAAGGATAAATTGCTGCGCTGACCACTGATATTGATCCCAAGGCAAGGGACAAGGCAGGTCAGGCCTATGAGCATGGAATGCGATAAGAGGAGCCGCTGCATCGGATTCTCATGTTTCTTTAGGTTCTCGTGATCCACTTATGCACCCCTGTCAATATTTATCGGCATCTTCCCCTTCTTCGCTACGTACCTGCCTACGAAGCATGAACATGTTCAATAGTGCTGGTCCTTTGATGCTACCTACGCTGATGATAGATGCCCAATCCTTTGCTTCTTTCCCCTAAAATTTAGGCGTTGATATTGGCACCTTTTGCTTCTTTGTCTCATCTATAATATGTCTATTATGCATCTTTGATCGTTCCAGCGCACTGGGTAGACCTGGACAACCCGTGCCACATCAAAACAAGGGTCGAGGATAAACTAGTGTCAGAATCTGAACGGGAAGGATGACAAGGTGTGCGTATTACTACGGAGTCATCATTTTTGCAAATTTGACCCCAGTTCAATATGATGGTCCCAGGAACAAAAAAAAAAAAGATTCTCAATATGAGACGAGTTGGTAAGCAAGCAAACAGGCATATGTTAAACCCATACCGCTAGTTTGACGATTACTGTGTTATGCTTAATGTTAATGTAATACAACGTAACAGCAAATCTGTGATAATACGGCACAACTTTACTCAGACTTGTGTCTAGGCAACAGTCATGTCATCCTCCTTTTACTCGCATGGGATCGGGATCGCGACGGCCTTGTCGACTAAGAGATGGGATCGTGGAGAAAAGATTACCTAGTTGAGAAAGTAAACCGCTTATCGATGTGCCATTCCCGGTGTCTCGTCTATTAATCCAAGTTGCTGTTACTAAAGATCCTATGACGTTGACAAGCATAATGAATGGGACAGGACTAATAAGGATCATCGACCGAGGCTCGATGCGTGATGCGAGCGCATACTAACGTGCTTGACCCAGCCAGCGTCGAGAACTCTCGTGCATCAATAAATCGCGGCACAGATGCGATAGATACCCGTCCTGTCTACGAACTTGATCAAGAATGCCTAGCCTAGTCTTAAAAGAGGGAGCGCATATGCAGGCAGATCAGCAGACTTGAAGAAGCCCATATCTCGTTAGTAAAGTTTATTACGATTATATTCTCCGACCTTGTTCTTTCGTGATGCATTGTAGTGGTCGGGTCGAAAACCAATCCTGAACCTAACTCAGTATGGGTGAGTTGCACAGCCATGCCGCTTCTTTTTTTAAACCCCCACCTACCTACCACGATGTTTTGACAAGGTCCGTCCAAGAGGGAGGTTTGCTTGGTGCACAGCATCCAATGAAAGGTGCATACCCGTCGATGATGGCTTAGCCTTGGCAAACAATCCACGCACTGCTAATGCTGGACTAAGACGGTTGCGTCCCTTCCCCGAGAACCAACTTGCACTGAACTCAACTGAACCACGACTCTAGAGAAACCTACGCAGGAACTCTACTGTACATACGCTACACAGCATGCGGTGGGAGCACCGTAGCTCGGGGGAGACAAAGCTTGTATTCGAACTTCCAACCTTGTCGAGACAAGACACCTCTCACCGTTTCACTCCGCCCCGGCATGGCGTTCGGGTCAAGGGCAGATCAGATCACCAACCTCAAGACCCAGACCTCAAACGGTTCAAGCCCCGGCGCCACGAGGACCATATTCTCCTTTGATCCTCATAAAGTTTACCTGTCAAATATGCCGTCTACTTGTTGGGATTAGATTAGTTGGGCTTGGAAACAGAGTCAGAAACAGAAACATCGATATCTCAGACACACGATTTCTGCTTTTAGTTTCTCATCTGGCTAAGCCCTACGAATGGTGGATGCCCCATCTCGAGATTCTCTAGCCCATTTCGATGCATATGGCACCGAGACACAGCCCTCAATATCGCAACACCTTTTCCTTTCCGTACTCGAGCTTGACCCTGACTGAAAGGACTTACACGAGTAAGGAAAAGCCACCAGATAATAATACAACCAGTAGCATGAAGAAATTGGGTTATTAGAATGCTGACATGAGGCAGTCTTGGTGGATACTGTAGTTTAGAGATGACATGGCGTTTCTAGACATGCAAGTTTTGATTACCTTGACGTATGGTAATAGAAGGTTTTCGTTCTTCATTTCCCTCGCGGATTCAGTCGTCAACATGGCTCCACTCATAAGAGGGACTGTTGATTAAATCAAACTCTGTTTGTAGTGTAATTTCTGATGGGAGTTTTATTTGTTTATTTTACATGCAAGCAACTGGTGCGGTGTACATGGTAAATATTTGGCGGTACATACGGCAACTGTTTGGCGGCGCTCCAACTTGAGCCGACGCCATGTGGAGTTTCGGTCGGTCTTTAATCCATCCATTATGTACGGAGTATGTACGAACGATATCGGCGTTTGGTTTGGTCGGGGGCATGGATGTTAAGCGTGTTTGTCGCTAAGCTGACGGTTTTGTTCCGCAATGCTTCTGGAGTCGATGATGGAGAATACTACACTGTACCGTACTAGCTTCGGGATGAAACACCTACCGCCGATGATTAACATTAATCAACTGCCAAGTCTTTGGTTGATCATGACGGATATCTGGGAAACTTGCACTTACGGATAGACCTTGCAGGGGACCGGGTGGAGGATTGACAGGCATGTTATGTTGCAGTGAGATGCTCAAATGGGAAAATCTTGACATCAGTGATCTTCCGGGCCAGCGAGACAGGGTCAGTCCAGACACGAGTGACCAGATTAGGAATAGCCAAGACGATATACAATTCCCTTCCCCGGGAGATGCAACGTGCGAGCCAACGACAAGGGCGCAGCGACCACGTCGGGAAACGGTTTGACGGGGGGGGGGACGAAGGGGAAGAAGCAGGGGAAAGGAGGGATCAGGGCAAGGTCCAGCCAGGGCTAGGTAGTTATTCAGTGCAGTCAGTCACTGTAAGTAAGTACCTACTAGGAGCAGAGCAAGGGGAAAGGGAAAAGATGGCGGGCAAGGCCGGACGGACTGCGCCCCCAGTGCTCGGGGCCGATTGAACCATTTTGGAACCGAAGCATGGGATTGGTTCTTTTCAGGTAACTCAGTGGGTGAGCATTCTAATTCTATCGGTAACCACGAAGGAAATAGATACCTTAGCACCTAGAGAGAGAGGCACAGCACAGCACAGCACAGCACAGCACATCTGATAAACATTGTGCATCGAGTTATTGAATTGATAAAAATATCTGCTAACCACGGCTATGCCATGATATGCTATGTCTATGTCTATGGCTCCACCAACTGCACTCATTGCATTTCGGGGCAAAGCCTCGCTCAACTACCACGTTTTAAGATACGCCTTGTCTCGCGGCTCCAGAGAATTGTAGACGCGGGATACCTTAGTAGTGTGTGTGTGTGTGTGAATATACTCTGATCCATACAATTCAGGGTAGGTTCATCGTGGCATTCATCCGTGGAATGCTGTGCATGTGATGTCTACTGACTACCAGCAATGGATGGGCTTACCGTCAATGTTACTGTTACCAATAACCTCTTTAGCCAATTGTCTATGTGCCGACTGCAAAAAAAAAAAAGGAAGAAAAGAAAAAGAAAGAAAACCCCCATGCTCACAAAAAAGCAACTCCGCTTTCGAGATCGCCAACTCTGGAACATGTCGCGAATGTGATATCAGGCGTATTATGATTTACGCCGCAAAAAGGATTTACAGCAATTAATCCATTGACTATCCTTGAACCTTGATGTTCACCGACGGGCTGGTCCATGTCCGATCAACTGCATCGACAATCGTCAAGGGGATCAGGAGGATTTCAAATGTTACAGTATAGTAAAGCAAAGCACAGTGTTGCGCTGTGGTGTGGTGTGCTGTGCATCATCATCTCTAGTAAGGGGGTTCCATCGACAAAAGGGAGGGAGAGAAAGAGGGGAAATGATGATAGGGAGATGATGCGGAGAAAGGAAGCATGACCAAAGCACATTCATCACTTACATTAACAGCCTGCAGTGCAAACAAAACCATACAGTAATATGAAGCGGATTGCGCATCATTGACAATGGTTGCCGCACCCCAAGCCAAGCCCCAAGTAAGTTTATGCTACTCTCTACCTTGTGCCGTACCGTATCTAGCATTAAGTTTATTTTAGTTTTTGTTTTTAGCTCCTCTTCCCCCCCTCCCATCTGAATCAAATCTTGCTCGAGTTGGTTCGTCAAGTACCGTACTGTACCTTACCTCCTGGAGCTTACTTTAGATCGAGCCACCAAAGTACTGTACAGGACAATGGGCTTTACTACGAATAGCAACTCAGTGACATCCCACTTCTCATCTCCAAGACATAGACCGTGAAGGAGACCAACGCCAGCGCCAGCGCCAGCGGCACCGGTCAACCGCTAAATGGGTAGAGAGTTGTGACGTGGGACAGCCCTGGGAGACCCCTGAAGTATCGACTGCGGATGGCGGAGTGTCCATACACGGAGCACCAGTACGTACTGACGATTTACATCTTGTAAGTAGAGTTACTCCAAGACACAACCCCTGCTACAGTAATTGCTGCTATCTGCCCTTGCAACTCGCCCCGTCAGGATGCCAAATGGTTGCTCTGAGCGTCAGAAAGACCCTCACTGCTGTATCAGTACAATGAGTACCAGTGGTAGATCAATCTGTTTCTCTCACGCACACACCTCTGCCGGGTTTGTTATGTTCTGTACTGTAACCTCCGCCTTTTCAATATGAAAGACAAGAGACAGACGTATCGTGAAGCCTTCATACCTAGTAGGAGAGTTGATACGTTTTCACTGTGTGCGGTGATACATATCCAATACAATACATGACGGACCACAACCAGATTCCCTGCTCGAAACAAGCCAGTCCACCTCTCCGTGGCAGCAGCAGGCGGGAGGCGATGCGCCTCAATCGTTGTCTCTTGAGGTGTTCTGTTCCTATGTATTCCCCCTCCATTCTTTGACACACTCACTCACTCGTTGATCGACTGATCAGTCCCATCCCCTTCCCGAAATCTAAGTCAATCCATGCCAAAGGAACCCCAGACATGGCTGCAGATTGTCTCTGAATACCGAGCCTGGAACTCAAAGCTGTCCGTATAGACATAGTCCCGTCCCTATTGTAGCTGTACATCCTGAGGCAAGGCAGGCTGGCGCTATACAAGCACAGTATAGCACTGAGCCGCTGGCTTGCCTTTGGATGTGATTCTCCAACTGTCCTGTCTCTATCTTTGTTTTAGACCATCCCCACGGCTGTGCAAACACACCCTCTCTTTATCCTTCCTGACCTGACCTGGCCAAAACCGGGCTTGGGCTTGAGCTTCATGGCTGGCTGGCCCGTGATGGGGTGAGATTGGTGGTGGACTCGACTCACCCCCTACTAAAAATTTAGGTCACATCTCTCTTCTCTTCCCACTCCACCCATGCTCATGTCCATTCCGCCCACACCCTTCTCCCCCCCTGGTCCCCTGGCCCGGCTTCAATTGCTGGGCCCTAACTAGGCCCTACAGGCAGGCAGGCAAGGCAACCCGGGCGTTGCTGCTGCAGGCTACGTACCGCCTGTACATGGGGGTTCTCTCTCTGAGAATCTCTCTCTCACTACCCCGGCAGCCTCTTGTCGAGCTTGTATCCATCCTGTCAATCAACTGGTGAAATCACGGACGGGGCCCGAATGCAGGTGTAGAGTAGTCTAGCGGTGCCTTGACTATATCTACGTTGGTAGCCCCCAACCCTTTCCTTGGGTCTGGTCTAAGAGCTCGCTACTCAACAACGGCAAGCTTATTCAAGGCCACTCATCCAGTGCTTCTTTTAAGAACATTGTCTCTGTATCCAAGAGACGACAAGATCAACAAGTGTTTCCTGCATACTTCAACTTGCATCAGTGCTCCTCCCAACAACACACCTGCCTACCGGTCTCCATCTCCATCTTCACCTTCACCACGGACACCATTGAAACAACTCTTATTCAGTTTACAATCCCATATCCCCCATTTCCCAAGGGTCTTCATTAGAAACGAGTTCCCGGAAAATCGACCAAAACAGGATCCTGCACCGTGTCTAAACCCACAACCACCAGAAACATCTCAAACCCTGCGAGACTTTGACTCACCACAAGCTTCTCCCTTCCTGGAATGTAAAGCGCAGGTAAGCTTTCACCAGGTTACGAATACTCATTCTTTGGTTCGACGTTCAGAAACATTTCCCGCCTCCGCCTCGCTGCGCTTCACTTGAGTTAAAAAGCTCCGGTCCTGACATATCTGGTGTTGTAGATAAACGTGGTTGCACCCCGAGCTTCTCAACTACAAGTACAAGCTCTTTCCTCTCGGTATACAACTCACCATCTATCTATCCACCTTCATCTCTCACATTACCCACAACGACATCATGACAACCTTGTCGGAACCGTCCTTCGCCATGTTCCACTCCCAACCCGATGCCGAGGACTATGCTCGATATGCCGACTCCAACGTCATCTTTACTTCAGGACCCATGGACGTGAGCATCCCAGCCGATGCCTTCGGTTTCCAGCACCAGAATGGCAGCCCAGATGCCTACGCTTCCTCAATGGGTTTTGTCGAACCCTCTCTGTACGCCGAGGGACCCAACTACATGCTCAACAGCCGCGCGTCACCAAGCATGTATACGGATGAATCTTCAGATATGAGACTTCCCTCTTCCAGTCTTTCAACAGCCTCGGCTCCTTCAACAGCTTCTTCGGCAATTGGATCTCCCCAATCTCACCACGGCCAAATGGGTGCAATGCCCGAGTGGGCTCCTCATGGCCTGGGTCTCCAGCCTACAATTGTGGGCAATGACTACATGGGATCTGACTTTGCTTCGTTTCCTGGTTCGGGAATGGAGGAGCTCAGCTTCGACTTTCCCACAGCAAAGGCTTTTGTTGGTAAGTTCAAAACCATTTCTTACAGTACTTCGGTTCGAGGTTCGGCGATCTCCTTTCCCCCCCTGCACTCGCGATGGTATTGGTAGAGAGGCAGAGGCTAGATGACTGAGCCCCAGTCTGAGGCCTCTCTTCCCCCACCACCATATGCTAGTGGTTTGTGAACCCCCTGTCCTGCTGCAGTTTCAACCCATGATGAATTTGTTTGTTATCCAAAGCTGCCATCGGGCTTCGGTTAGACGTAGCCTTGGTCGATCCTCATCTTGAGTCGAGCTTGGTTTATTTTCTTTTACGGATATGGCATTTGGAGTTTCCCATCTATCCCTTCTTCCCACATTTTCCCTTCCAAGCGATGGGTTAGCTTTCCCGTCAACTGAGACACACCATCCGTCAAACCAATTGGCGCTTGATGTCACTTTTCCGCTGTCAAACGATTGGCGACCTTGCTTTTTCCAATTCGGCAGTGGCTAGCTGGATACCCAGATTTGGCCTAGCTCCGCTCACTTGGTGTTGTGTTGCAATCGCCTGTCCTGTCCTGTCTTGTCCTATCCTGTACATGTCAACCTCAACTCCACTGCCTCTATTTCTGCCGCTACTTCAGTCTTTGGGTTGATCGCTAACCAATTCTATCATGATAGACCCTTCCCTCATTCACCCAGAGCTTACTCGTCCACCTATGGGACTTCCTTCGTATGACACACACTATCAACAACCCAACCACACATATCCCGCATCACCCTCTGCCTCTGTCTCCTCCTCTTCGCCTCAACCTCACATGATGAGGACCAATAGTTCTTCACCATTCCTCCAGGCCAGCAACTTCCAATCCACTTTCCCCAGCAGCCCCTACTGCGCACCAATGGACAACCAAAACCACATTCGCGCTCCAAGTATCAGCCAATTCGTCCCACCAACACCAGGCGACTACAGCAGCGATGAATCCAAGGAGAAGCAGAGATGCACTTGGCCTGACTGTGGCAAGACCTTCAAGGATCTCAAGGCTCACATGCTCACTCATCAGAACGAGCGCCCCGAGAAGTGTCCGATTCAGACTTGCGAGTACCACACTAAAGGTTTTGCTCGCAAGTATGACAAGAACCGCCACACCCTCACACATTACAAGGGAACAATGGTTTGTGGCTTCTGCCCAGGCTCTGGATCGGCTGCGGAGAAGTCTTTCAACCGCGCCGATGTCTTCAAGCGTCACTTGACTGCAGTTCACGGCGTTGAGCAGACTCCTCCTAACAGCAGAAAGAAGTCTTCTGCCAGTGCCAACGCGAACAAGAAGCTGTCTGGCTACGCCCCCGACGCTACTGGCAAGTGCAGCACTTGCTCCCAGACTTTCTCCAACGCTCAAGACTTCTACGAGCATCTTGACGACTGTGTGCTCCGCATTGTGCAGCAAGAAGACCCTGCCGAGGCCATCAACGCTAAGCGCCTTGCTGAGGTAGAGAACGATAAGGATGTTCACCAGACTTTGGAGAAGAACAACCTTCCTACCACCACCGACACTATCATGACAAAGCAAGAGGACGACGATAGTGGTGACGAGTTTGAGGAGAGCTCGCCTAAGAGCAACGCTTCCCCCTCGATGAAGAGAAAGGGCAACCCTGCCAACGGTGTCCAGAAGTCTCGAGGTGTTACTCACTCTCGTGGCGGCGTTGCCTTGGGAACCAAGTCACGCAGCCGCAAGAACCGTCGCGATTACCCCTCGTCGTGGGGATTTGATAAGGGTCAGATGACCATGAAGAAGCGTGTCATGGCTGTCTTTGATGGCCCCCGACGTCTTGCTAAGGACGATATGATGCTGTCTACTGAGCACGAGGTCCGCATCAAGCTTTCTGATGGCAAGTCTTATGTCACCGACCTCGACGTCCAGACTCTCAACCGAGCTGCTGGCTTCCACGGAGCCACTGATGAGGAGAAGGGCCCTTGGATCTCTGACGACCCCACTCCCGAACAGATCAAGGAGATGCA
The DNA here is from genome assembly GCA_014898915.1 of Fusarium chlamydosporum. Lineage (NCBI taxonomy): Eukaryota > Fungi > Ascomycota > Sordariomycetes > Hypocreales > Nectriaceae > Fusarium > Fusarium chlamydosporum. Next base: position 173,814 of record JAAVUD010000047.1, on the reverse strand, counting down.
GCAGATGCTTGCAAGCAACACCAACACTACTCTATAACAAACACACTTACGAAACCTACTGCAACCCTTCTCTCTTTTCAAGTACACGGACAAAACATGTCGAACAAAAAAAGCATTTCAGGCACGGCGTAAGCGGGATTGTATTAGAACCAGGGACCTTCCGCATACTTTAAGGTCAGGCGGTTTATGATGGGCTGGTAATCATGGATGGGAATGGGATCCGACCAAAGGAAAGGGAACGGAATTGGGGCCAAATGTTTGCGCCGTGGAGTTGACTTATCGATACCCATGTGTTTTACTCGTTATTTTTTATCTGGGTTTTGGACTGGAACCTTACCCCCTTGATGGCTAATGACAATAATGGACGACCTTGATAGCATTACTTATTTGAAAGGACTCAGTCCTAATATGTACATTTTTCAAGCACTTGTGCATTTCTTGCAATTGGCGTCTTCTCTTGGTTGAAATATTTGTACGATTTGATGAATGTAATAAGGAAGGAAATGTATGCATACTGGATCAACCCATGTATAGTTCTATCACCTAATTCAACAAACTTTGCCTTATTGCCACTGACTTCTTCCGATATCGTATCTCTTACTCCGATCTAAGTTAGCAAAGCACTTAAAAAAATGGTGATTGTTTCGTCGTCACTTCTAGGGTTGCCGTCACAGGGTGACCTATTATCGGCAATGTCCGTATTCGTAAATTCAATCTCTACATATCTGATCGGGAAACGTATTTGAGTTGGAGTTATCTCCCATCCGTATGAGCTTAATAGGAACATGAAGAATCATTTCGGCATTGAAATATGGGTTGCCCCCCTTCTTCCTCATCAAATACACTCAGAGATCCCTATATACTTCTCAACACATCGTAACATCGATACACCGGTATCATTTAACACAGTATATCTGGAGAATCCCCTATCTTGTTATAGACAAGAAGATAGGTCAGCGGGGCGAACACATTGAACCCAACCAGTGAGCTGACTTGAATATCTATGATGTTACATCTGCTCCAGTACCGTATCAAGATGGCGGAAGTTTATAAGGTATCATGAGGGGAGTCGGGGGAATCAAAAGTTATAGAGTGTAAAGGCCCGAATAAAGGGGCTGAAAGGGCTTGAAGACATAAGTGTAAGTGCTTTCACGACAGAGATGAGGAGTTCTTTTCTCTCTCTTTCCAACAATCGTCGACATGATGAACAACGAACAAGCGAGCAAACAGGAACAAGAGAGCTTGGCCCCAGTGGTGACGGATCCTCGAGATGTCGAGGTCCAAGCCATTGACGCCCCTGTATCCCACGATGCTGTCTTTGGTGACATCACAGAAGATGGACCCAACTACCGCGATGTAAGCATCTATTCGTTGAGTTACTGGGTAAGATACTGACATGGACAGGTTGGATGGTTAGGAACAGCGGCCCTGATGATGAAGACACAGATTGGTCTAGGCATCCTATCCATACCATCAGCTTTCCACACCCTGGGCATCATCCCGGGTGTCATCTGCCTCCTCATCATAGGATCCATCACAACATGGTCCAACTATGTGATCGGCACCTTCAAGCTCAACCACCGTGAGGTTTATGATATTGGAGATGCAGGTGGTATCTTGTTTGGACGAGTTGGACGGGAGTTCCTTGGCATGAGTTTTGCTTTGTGTAAGTAAGGATACCCAAGTTACGAATCCATCACTGACCAAGATAAGTTACTGTCTTTGCCATTGCGTCTGGTATTCTTGGTATTTCGATCAGTCTCAATGCCCTGTCGACACATGCAACTTGCACGGCTACTTTCGTTGGAGTAGCGGCTATCATTGTCTTCTTGTGTGCCAGTATTCGTACTCTAGGGCGAATGAGCTGGTTAGCTTGGGCTGGACTAGTTCCTCTTCTGATCGCAGGTAAGTTGCTGCCACTCTTCCCTAGATAATCCCAGTTGCCCAATGATACTAATAAACCCCCAAGTTTACATGGTCACCATCGCCGTCGGCGTCCAAGACCGACCCTCTGCTGCACCCCCAGCTGTTGCGGACGAGAAATGGATGTCAGACTGGAAACTCTTCGGCAAACCGACCTTCATCGATGCGATGGCCGCGCTTTCGACCATTGTCTTTGCCTACGCTGGCACACCTCTATTCTTTCCCATCGCGGCTGAAATGCGTGAGCCGCGCCATTACACAAAGGCAATGCTTCTCTGCCAGGGTGTCGCAACTGCTACATACCTCATTGTGGGAATCATAATCTACTACTTCTGCGGTTCCTATGTTGCGTCGCCTGCGTTGGGCTCGGCTGGAAAGACTATCAAGCAAGCTGCTTATGGTCTTGCTCTGCCAGGACTTATTGTTGGTGCGACCATCAACACCCATGTAAGTTTGCCTGTATATAGCAAAGCGTCCGGTGAAAAGACCACTTACACAACCTATAGGTAACAGGTAAATACGCATTTGTTCGAATCCTTCGAGGCTCAAAGCATCTCACAGCAAACACCGTCGCCCATTGGGTTACATGGTTGAGCCTCATCTTTGGCACTGCTCTGTTTGCATACATCATCGCGAGTGCCATCCCTGTATTTGGAAGTCTCGTTTCCCTCGTTGGAGCTCTGCTTGGTACTCTTCAAGCCTTCCAACCGTACGGTGCCTTTTGGCTGTACGACAACTGGAGTCTGGGTAAGAAGGAGAAATCTCTCTGGTGGATTCTCATGGTTGCATGGAGTGTATTTGTTATCGTTTCAGGAACATTCTTGATGATTGCTGGAACGTATGGTTCTGTTATTGGAGTTATCGAGTCTGGTAAGAATGGTGGTGGTCGTCCTTGGTCTTGTGCGGACAACTCCAACTCTGTCTGAGTTTGACACATGGACAACATCACTTGGAAGGGGTAGACTGGGGATATTGGGGTCTGCGTGTTTATTATTGATATCCGGAATTCTTATTTGTTAGACTGGTCTGAAGAAGTTATGTTGTTTGCTAGTACAGCAGATAGTCCCCATCGAAAGCGGGTCGGGATTGGCAAATTTTCTTGATGCCCCTCCCCCACCATCCATTACACTCGACTCATTATACCTTTTAACGACTATTTTTATCAAAGTTTTAGAGAGAAGATTCTCGTAACATATTTGGCGTTGGGCCTTTCGGGAAAATAGGACACCGTGACGTCGATTTCGTGGCAGTGAGATCAAGTGATCTGTTTGTTGTACAAGGCAGGTCGAGTCTGAGCGAGCTAGAGTCGGTTGGGCATCTACACCAACGTCGAGAGAACCTGAAATCGATATCGTTCTGGGAAAACACCAAATTAAACCATGTCTCTTACCTGGCGTATCTCCGTCAACGGCGAGGCCGATAGCCCTGAGGACTACCTTTCAACAGCACTGGGCGTCATCTTTCCAGACGACATCACAAACCAACATGGCGATGCGGAACACAACCTCTCTTACGCCTCACCTCATCTCCCCAAGCCACTTATAATCGACCTTGCCGATCCTGTCAAGGAAGATGACCGAAAGCTGTTCTCACACTATCTTTGGAATGCCTCTCTTCTACTCGCCGAGTTCATCGAGGCCGACTCACTGGGCATCCCACTAGAGAAGCCCCGCGAAGCCCAAGACAGTATTTCCTTCGACGTAAAGGGACTCGAAATACTCGAGCTCGGAGCTGGAACCGCGTTGCCGAGTATCATGGGAGGTCTTCTAGGCGCAAAACGTGTTGTCGTAACAGATTATCCAGCTGAACCTGTTCTCAAAACCCTGCGCACAAACGTCGAGCGCAACATCCAGCCCTCCTTCTCACCAGCTTCCGCCGAGGCAACACCCTCTTCTGCAGTATCCGTCCACGGTCATTCCTGGGGTGAACTCGAAGACCCCTTCAGTGTTTCAGGCGAACACGCATTTGACCGCATCATTGCCGCCGACTGCCTCTGGATGCCATGGCAGCACGCCAATCTGCACCGTTCCATCGCCCATTTCCTCAAGCGCACGCCCGAGGCACGATGCTGGGTCGTCGCGGGTTTCCACACAGGTCGACAGAAGATGAGCGGATTCTACGACGCAGCAGCGCTCAAAAAGGTTGGGCTCGAGGTCGAGAGGATCTGGGAAAGGGACTGCAATGGCGAAGAGAGACCGTGGGATGTTGAACGCGACGACGATATCACAGTTAGAAAGAGATGGCTCGTCGTTGCTTCGCTGAAGTGGATCTCGACATCGTGAAGTGGCATTATCTATTGCTAAAGTCGAAGAGTTCCCACTGAGTGAATGGGGAGAAGACAGCCTTTATATACCCATCATACTCAATCACGACCAGGTCTCGTCGTGGCGAAGTAAGACACATCTTCCTAGTTTTGTCTTCTTTACTCCACTGATTGGCCATTTTTTTCAGGTGATTTCACTACCGCCCGCAGGATGAGGCTGAGTACCGCTTTTGCGAGGGGCGATGAGATTGTATGAGGACAGACGCCATCAGAAGGGATGGATACGAGTCGAAGGTACTCGATGTTGGCGAAATAAGATTGCATGAGATAGGCGAGAAGAAATTCTTGGTTCTCAAAAGTTTGGCAGTCTAGTGCTTGTTATCACAGGATGTAAAATAAATGGGCAATGCCCCTGAATTACTTTAGATATGTTCTTAGTAAATAAGCTCGCTATGAATCCTCCTCTTATACAACCAGGAGGTCAGCCTGAATGATTATAATTAGTTCGGGGCTTCGATGCTTGGCCCCTTCTCCTCCACCTTAACAACAAGATCATAATTCACACGTAAGTTCTGCGCTCCGCTGAGTGCACGTGTCAGCATGGCTTCGTGTCTCTCGCCAACAAGACGCTTGAGTGCTCCCACGAGGAACCCTGCCACAATATCGACTGACCAGTCGTCAGGTATACGGCCAAGCACATCGTCGATCTCAAACCAACTACCGAAGCGCTCCAACAGTGCTCCGGTCTGTTCGATGCGGTCACTGACGTCTTCGAGGGAGAGGAACTCCTGAAAAACAACATTGAATAACTGACGCTGCTCCTCAAAAGAAGGTCGCTCTGATGGAGCTGCGCCTGTTGTTCCAGCCCCGCCTCGAAGACAATACGAAACAGCGGTGTCGTAATCACCCAAGTTGTGTATAAGAAGACGAAGAGCGTCGTTGTGTTTACGCTCCCGGCCGGCGAGAATGATGGTTTCGGGCACCAGAAGATCATCTGGCAGACTAGAGACCCGATCTCTTATTGCCGCGGCATCATAATCATTTGCTTCGCCTAGCAATTGAAGTAACCTAAGACGGCTGTGCCAGACCTCATTGTCAGGCGGAGCGTTGTCCCGAAGGAAATGGCTGTATGCAGGTTTGGGAGCTTGCAGCGCCCGGTATGCCTCATAAGTCGCCCTGACTATGGTCCGGCTTTCTTCAGAGGACTCGAGATCGTGCACAACTACATCCAGGTAGTATGCCATTAGATCGTTTATATAAGCTGTATGTCCCTTGCCAAATACCAAATGCTCAAGGTAGTATTTGACTGCACCAGGTGCGTCTTTTCGTAAGATCGCAACGGCCTGTGCTGGCTCGAACTTGGGCGCGCGTCCCTTGTCCTCTGCAAATACTTCAACGCCAAGCTTCGGGTTACGGTTCGCTAACCAGACTCCGTATTCTTGAACAAGAGCCTGGCTGCTGATTTTCGTCAGATATTCCCGAACGCGCTGCTCGCCTTCTCGAAGCTCTTGTCCTACGTCTTGTTCACCTTCGATGATTCGTTTCCAAGTAGCCAGAACATCGCCTGACAGCTTGCGGCTCTGATATAAACGACTCAGTACAAAGAGACGGTGGTATGTTTCGAGTAGACCGACTGCGCGGTCGAAGCAGTCGACACCCTTGTCCACTATTTCGTACAGCTCTGATCGCACAACGCCTCCTTTACCCAATCCTTTAGGAGAGTGCTGATCGATCTCGAGAAGAACGAGGAGTAGAGCAGCGTCGACGGTGTGAAACACTTCTCGCTCATCAGCAACACTGCCAAAGCCTTTCCTCTTCCGCCAGGTACCGAGAAATCTCCGAAGAAAATGCATTGTCCTCGGCTCAAGTGTTCCAATGCCATCCTTTGAAGTCATCTGGAACTCCCTACTCCGGAGATAGGCATCGGCGGTTCTTCTGACTCCACCATATATCCATATACCACGCGAGCCTTCAATGATTTCGTTCCGAACACTTGGAATCAGGGATAGCACTACTCTTGGATCCAGGCCGCTTTCAACTAACACTTCTTCAAGCGCCTTCGCTTCTTTTTCCGTGAATTGCCTGTCTTCAGGCGCCTTCAATAAGTTCGACAAGAGTAGTATGCCTGCTTTTTGTCGTATATATCCGTAAGTCATAAACTCCAACTCTGTTTGTGGCTCCCGGCCTCTGATCGAGTTGATAGTAGTAAAGATCGCCTGTCTGTCCAGCTCAGCGGGATTAAAAACTTCGCCTACGCATGCCGCCTCTAAGGCAGCGTCGAGTTGTATAAGGAGAGGGTTGCGAATAGCCCACCATATATGGCTCCCACTCCAGACTGCTAGTTTAGCATGTGCTTTAGCAAGTTGGCGAGCAAACTCTTCTCCTTCTGCGTTGCGATTTGCCTCCCATTCTTCTGGGAGCGACTCTTCATCTTGAGAGTCAATGTTTCTGTCGAATAGCTCTTTCTCTTTCGACATGTGTTCTATAGATAGAGCAGTCCTTGAATCGGGAGTCTTGGCTGAAGATGATGGATCAGGTGTTCCGGGGGAGATAGAAACAGAAAAGGGTGTGTATCGTCTTTGGGAAAGCTTCTGAACAATCTCCTCAAAGCGCGTTTCTTCAGTGCCGGCGAGAGAGCGAATGCCATACACCCCATCTTGACCAGCTTCTCTGGCTGTTAGCCAGTACTTTTGTGGATTTGGGTCTGATCCAGTATCAAACCGTTGGATCTCAAGACCATGCTTCAAGTTACCATCAACTTCTTTAGTCATCGAGGCCAAAACGTAGCCATCCTCTTCCTGCGCCAAAGACGGTTGCGATGTATTAGAATCCGAAGGCGGGCTATCTACAACAACTTCTCGAGGATATCTCGTAAATTCAAGCGTAGGTCGTGTAGGGTCACCATCTAAGTTGACAAACATGCCGATCCCCGGTTCCAGGGGGTCAGTTCCAGTAACCAGCAAGAATTCATCAGGAGTTGGTGAGGTGATGTGAGGCTTCAGAAATACCGAGCCGGGCTTGGGTCGAGGATTTGTTGTTTGTGAAGGAGTACCCGAAGGTGACGGTGCCGCGGGTAAAGGTTTATCTAGTGAAGGGTTTGGAGTTGAGGCTCGCTCCACAGATGGTCGCGGACTCGACGACAGCTGTGGCGAAGGGTTGCGACCCAGAAAATCTTCACCTTCATTGCCACGGTCTTGTCTGCGAATGCTGTCTAGTATTGAACCTCCCAAGCTAGTACTCCGACTGTGACTTGGAGCTTCGCTGGATGCGCGGTTTCCAGTGGAAGAAGAGCTTCGAAGGAGGCCACTTGATGTTTCTGTCCCAATGCTTTGAGCATGTCCAATCTCACTAGGTGAAGTCGTTTCTTCTAATGATGAAATGCTCATCAAAGGGATCTTGAGTTGCTGCTCTACATCGATAAGCGCATATGATTTGGAGTCCGCCACGCATGCAATTGAGTCTCTGCGTACTGATAGAGTGCTCCCAGAGAAGTCAATTTTCTAGAAACCGTTAGCACAGGTCGAACCCCTACAGTACGTTGGTGCTTACCTTCGTGACGCGAGCATCTTCCCCTACACGCACTGCCTGAATCTTTCGCATGAGAGAAAGCAGGATAGTAACGCCTCCACCTCTATCTGCACCATCATCGTCAAGCAAAGGCTCATTGAGATCAATGCCGCCTATCCAGCTACAATTTTTGACCAGTGTTGTACCGAAGACGGGGCTGAGCTCCGGCAGAGAGTAGAAAGTAACAGTCCAGTTGCATAGAATGCATGCTTTCCCGACGCGAGGTAATAGCAATATTTGTTGTACACCAGGTCGTGAGTTCGGAGTTCCTGGCGTTTCAACATATTGAGGGCACAATCGAGACGCAAGGATGTAAACGGGTTGTCCGGATCGGTCGTTCGGGTCAGGAGGGATCTGGACAAAGTGAAGTAGTTCCGAGGCCGAAGTCCCAACGTAGAGGTTCGCATCTAGATACTCATCGGTCAATGTCGGGCGCGTATAGTTGGGCCGTCTGCCAGAATGACCTACCTAGGTAGTCTACGCAGTTGATCTTGATATCGTCTTGAGAACCATCCGCAGAGAGTGGTACTTCATCCAGCAACGTTCGTAGCACATAAGGGCCAACTTCGCGGCTGGTCAGCTCAGGGCTGATAATTGGAGGCCCATCGCCTGAGCCATCTGGTGTCATAGCGGCGTTATTGTCAACAGCATCATCTGAGCGAGTAGCGCATGCCCTGGTCTACGGTCATATGTCGTGAACCGAATATCAGTTGGGCTGTATGGACAATCTCGAATGGCTGGCGCAGGTATGTTGACATCAGTAGAGTGAAATAGTGGATGCATACCTAGGTCTGAAGCTCTGGAAGCTGATGGGACCTCAAGTGGGTACGTAGATGCCTACGTACCTGCCCGCTGTAACATGCTTGTAGTCAGTGGCTGTGCTGCCCTGAACTGCAAGGCTGTGGGGGATCAGTCCATGGACTTACCCCTGCAACCTTGGCGTCAACAGCCTGACAGCTTACGTAGCCAATGAGCTTGGATGACACACCACGCAAACTGGCCCCAAGATACCAAGGAGAACGCATCCCTTTGCATTCATTCATGGATTCAATTTGACCACGGCAACAACAAGTCTTAACGCAAGTCCCGCTAACTACACCGACTGAATAACACTCACTTCAAAACGTCCGCGGCGTTCGAGGCTGCTACACACACTCCTTTGCGCCGCCTTTCGATCTGCAACCCGATACTACCATGACCGACGCAGCTGTTGAAGCCGCTCTGGCTTCCACGACTGAGTCCTCTGTGCCTGCGCCGACATTCGACGGGGAAAACAAGTTTCAGCATGCGATCTCAGCATGGAGGAGTGCGTTCAAAGACACAAGCTCATGAAAGTTAAATACTGACTTGCATAGCAATCGATCTCACGACCCTTGTCTCGAATCTAGATAATACAGCTTCTGACATCGTCGCCTACCAACGGGACTCAACCGTTCAACGCAAAGAGCTCGCACAAAAGACGAAGGAGTTTCGCAAGCTTGATGATGCTTCCAAGTTGTCAGAGATCAAGGGCTTGTTAAAATGTACTAGCAGCACGACAATGTAATCCTTCAGCAGGCTAACCACATTGCAGCTTATCAGACCTTTATCGATCTTCTGACGAACCATTCCAAGTCTGTAAACTCGGCTTTCTTACAGACATATGCTTCGTTCTCCGATGCTCCAGACCCGTACCCACTTCTCGAGGCGTCGGTCGATTCTATGCTCCTTGCTGAGGATACTTTACCGAAGATTACAGAAGAGAACAAACACCTGCAAGAAAATGTCACAAACCTCACAAGTCAATTGGAAGAGACCGAGTCGAAGCTTCAGAATGAACGAAAATCCCGGAAAGATTTGGAGGATAACCTCGAGAAACGTGTCAAGGAAGTTGAGACATCATGGACCGCTGTTCTAGAGGAGAAGACAGATAACTGGGAGGCTAAGGAGAAGTCCTTGGAAGACAAGCTGGAGAAACAAGAGCGCTTGTTAACCGAGATGCGCGCAAGCTACGAAGTGAACCAGCGGCTGGGCAAGAACGGCGACGAACAAGAGGCTCAACGCAGTCAGGTCTCAAGTGCTGAACTTGAAATGCTTCATGCAGACTTGGATCGTACAAGCGCTCGTCTTGCTGAGGTCGAAGCACGCAACGAGCAGATGCGGTTGGAGCTTGCACAGGCCAAGTCATCAGCCCAGCAGCAACCTGAAACAAACCTTGAAGACGATCCTGGTTATATGCGTGTGAGGTCAGAGAACCAGTCTATGATTCGCAAGCTGGATGCCGCTCGTGTGGAGAAAGAAGGCCTCAAGCGAGAGTTGGATGGTAAACTACGATCTATCGATAGAGAGGTGAGCGCTCTAAAGGAAGAGAGGGATACATTGAAGAGCAAGGTTCAAAAGTGGAGCGACTACGACGATATAAAACAGGAGCTCGAGGTTTTGAAGAGCATTGAGTTCTCCACAGGTGATGACGATGAGGTGCGAGAGCAACTTGAGGCGAAGGATGCGGAAGGCAACTCTTTGGAGAAACTTCTCTTGGCACGAAACAAGAAGCTTGGTGATGAATTGACGGTTCTGCGTGTCTCGCATAACGACTTACAAAGCCGTCTGGAAGATCTTCAAGAAGAACTCTCAAAAACAAACGCAGAGCTGGAACGCTCTCAGAAACTCAACCAGAAGTTGGAGAGCGATCTGGAGACAATCCAGGAGGAGGGGGCCAATGCATTCCCCTCCGGAGCTTCCGTTGCTGGAACGTATGTTACTCGGGCAATGGGACGTAAGAGTGGCAGAATCTCGCCGACATCATCGATCATCAGTGGTATGGATCCTCGAATGGGCGGAGGCGAGCCTGGCGAACGAGTCTATGGAGGTGGCTCGGGTATGCTGCCAATGGTCACAGCTCAGCGCGACCGCTACAAAAAGAAGAATGCGGAACTGGAAGAGGAGCTATCCAACACGCACCGAACAGTATCACAGCTGCGTCAGGAGGTCGCGGCGCTGCAGAAGGACAACCTGAACCTTTATGAAAAGACAAGATACGTCTCGACATACAACCGAGGAGGCGGCGCGGCGACATCATCAGCCTATGGCGCCAACCCTAACCCGTCGACCGTGTCGATTGGTGAAACAGGAAACCCTGGGATCGCCATGGATCGATACCGCCAGGCATACGAATCAAATATCTCTCCTTTCGCAGCTTTCCGCGGGCGGGAATCTGCTCGAGCCTACAAGCGGATGAGTCTACCAGAACGGGCAGTCTACTCGTTGACCCGTACGGTACTCGCTTCGAGGACCAGTCGAAACTTGTTCGCAGCATATTGCGTAGCACTGCATCTGCTGGTGTTTATGTCCTTGTACTGGATGAGTTCGTCGGACGTCCAGCGGGTAACCCATCTGGAGTCTGCCGCGGCGGCGGCAGCCGGAGTGGCCGGGGGTTCACTTGGCAGTCCAATGGACGGGGCGCCTAAAGACCCCGCCAAGTAGAAGGCGATGCGCTGTCCTGTTTTGGGAGTGTTTTGTTCAGGAGCTCGAAAAGGAATGTGTCAACGAATGTCCTCGACAGAAGGGACTGTATCATTATCAGTATAAAGGTGCATTGAGATCGGCCTGGTAGTGGAGTAATTGGATATTTGGGATCTTGTGTTATGTATATTTTGGGAGCAAGCGAGATCTGGCATCACTGTAAGCGAGGTGCCAAGATGAATAGTAGTGCAATGTTGGTGGTATTCGCGGATGATGATATCCCATGCTTGTGTTGTGTTGGAGCATAGCATGATCCACCTAAGCAACCTCTTCATGATAAATAAACCAAATATGTGACAGACCTTCCGTACCGCTAGATATGCAAGTCATGATGGAAGTGTGGTTGTGGGATCCGTAGGCTAATGGGTGCGAAAATAGCCCGTCCCAATAAGAGGGGTTCTTTATTATTATTTGACATTGCGCGGGGCCGGTTGCTATTTTCTACAACCGCTGGCCGCTTATCGCGGCCCGTCGACAAGCATGGCCCGCGGTCCAATCAGAATCTTCGAAGCAGGCGTCAAGTCTGTCAGTACCCTGTATGCAATTTACGCTGTTCAAGGGACTTTGTTTCTGGTTTCTTGCAAGGTCTTGAATGTTTTAATACTGGATCGAGGTTGGTTCGTGAGTGGCGCCGAGAGATCTTTGAATCTATTAAAGGACCCAGTTTGGACTGGAGATGGATGGATATGGTGAAGAGGCTGGTGTGTGACTGAGATACAAGGGTTTCTGTGATATGGTATGTCCTCGAGGCATTAGAGACAGAGGAAAGGCATTTGAGGTACATCAGTGTTAAAGTGCTGGCATTAAATAGAATCCAGCCCACTTGTAAGCCATGCAGTAAATGTTGGGTGAGACTCGATCAGATCTCCAAGTCGATATCATCATAGTTCTCGGTAATCAGCCAAATCTTCCTTGCCTGCATATTGTGTCGCATGGCAATGTGCAATGTCCAAAAAAGCGGGATTGTGGTTGTCGTGACATTCTCATGTCTCCATCTCAATCTCTAAACGCCCATGCACCCTTATGCCGGTGCCCGAGACAGGCGCTTAAACTACCACTTTAACCAATCACAACCCTAGCAAGTACATCTAGAAACCTAATGATTGGCTCTCGTTGACTGATCTGCTTCCCGCATCACATATGAACCAAGGTGCATCTTTAACGTGGGAGAAAAGGGCTGGTATTTATTTTTACATACAGATCTTGGCAAATGCTCCAATCATGATCATTTGCTCAGACTTACCGCCCGAACGCTTAGGCGCGTGTACCAGGGTCTTGGCCAGAGGGGAAGGTTGGTATAATAAGAGATGATGTTCGTCCGGAGGAGTTGAGAAAAGAAAGAGGCAGGAAAAGATCTCTTTTGCATCTGTTATACAATCAAAGACGCTGAGCGTTCTTTTTTCCTTTTTGTTTTCCTTTATTTCCTTATATCTCATTTCCTTATTTCCTTAGGGTCACAAGCCTTCTATCTCAAATCTCGTTTTTGGTCGATCATCTCTCTATAAACGTTTCTCTTGTTTCTTGGGTTCTATTTCTCGTAACGACATACGTCTTGACGACTGAAACGATACCGATATACTCTATACCCTCGACATCACTCACATTTACACACATCTTCAAGATGCAATTATCAACATTCGTCGCAACCGTCTTTGCGGTGACTGCTTCTGCAGCCCCTAGCTTCCCTAAGCCAACCATTACCGATGCTCGATCTGCCATCGACACATTAGGGTCATTGTCTGTTTACTTCAACCTCGTTGGGGAAAAGGCCAAGGCTGCCAAGGCATACGGCGTGGCTCCCGGCTGTGATCTTTCACAAGCGCAGATGGCTCTTGGTATGTCACATCGCCTCGTCTCCTGTCTCTTCAAGTGCTAACCTACAACAAGACGGTCAACTACTTCCTCCATCCAAGGGACTTACCCTGAAGCACGTTGCTATCGGTCGTGGAACACAAAACTACACATGTGACACTAAGGACCCCTCATCGGCCCCCGTCGCTTCAGGAGCTGTGGCCACTCTCTTCAACGCCAGCTGCGTCGCTGCTATGTACCCTGACCTTCTCGAACGCCTTCCCGGCATGGCTGTTCACTTCCCCTTGTCAACCGCTACCAGGCTGGGCCCTGCCACTCTGCCCGAATCTGGTCACCACTACTTCACTGCTGATGGCGTGCCTTTCTTCGACCTCCGCACACCGGAACAAGATATCGGCGAGGCACCTTGCGCTAAGAACAGCAGCGCTCCCGCTCCATCACTCTCGGCCAAGGGCCAGCTTGGAGAGGCTGCTGTACCCTGGCTCCGACTCTTCACTGTCGAGGGTGCGACTCACGACATTAAGCAAGTGTACCGAACTTCGACAGCCGGTGGTAGCGCCCCTGCCACATGCAAGGGCATGGCCTCTGAATTTGAGGTTGAATACTCATCACTGTAAGTGGCTCTCATCTGTAAATGATATGTATCATGCAGTAACTAACATGGGATACTAGATACTGGTTCTGGGCTGGTAAAATTGACGACGAGGCTTGAAATTACCAAGAAAGTTTTATGTTTTGATCTTGTCTGTGAAATTAATTTTTCTTATAAACGTAGATAGTCTTGTTTTTGTGATGGTAATATCCCCTTGATGGTAGCGTGCGTCGTGGAGGTCAATAATACAGCTTGTGACTTGGGCTTTGAACCTATTACAGTCGGTGAACGATATGTGTGTAGAGAGAGAAACAAAGAAATTGGAATATCCGGATGCCGTGTCACAGTGATAGGTGTTGCCATTCATGCATAAGTTCCCGATTTCCCAATTACAACATCTGCATACCTACATGATTGATCATTAACCTCCGGTCTTCTCCGTAATCAAGCCATATGGTTGATACTGCCTCGGAGTAACGGGAAACTCGATTCTGACCGCATAGAGACGCAATTGCCTTAGCCGCATTGTCAGGACATTGAGCGGGGGTCATACTTGTTTCCTTTCTGCAACAAGGTCCATTAGTTGTGATAATGCGATGGTGATCTCCCCATGGGGGTTCGCGCGGGGCTGGTCCCTGGAAAGGCGAAGCTTCAGTGGGAGGACCGTGAAAGCAACGCAATATATGAGGATAGTAACGAGGTCCAGTTTCTCCTAAGATAGACCTACGATGGGTGACTAGAACACCAAAATAAGTAGAGACGGAGAGAAAAAAAAAATAACAATAATTCATTACTATTTACTGCCAAATCGACACAATCTTCGCCGACCCTCGAGTGCAATACCCAGTGAATCAGGGTAGGTAGGTGCCGTTGTGGAGCGACGATCGGTACATGAATTTCAGTTGCTTCGCGGTTTCGTAGGTATCTAACCGCCAGGAAGCCTCTCCTGCAGCACGGAACCTGACCGGTGCACCCACCAAGGTTAGCACTTTCCCCACGCCTTGGGGGACCTGAGCCGCCTGAACTAAACTTACCTTAAACATGCCATCCCCATCTTCAACTCATTCTTTTCTCCCTTCGGAGCCGCAATCAAGCAACTAATTCATGGCCACCATCCAATGGAACACCGTACAAGGCCGATCTACAGCTAATCTGTCTACCAACTACCGGGAGACGAGGGACTGTTCCCCTTGTATTCCCAGTTTCCCCCAGACGTTCGCCACTGACCGCACCGATCCGACCCAACCCGTTTGTTCAGCTGCTGCAGCATTGAACTGTAACTCACTCATTCAACTTCCTCCAGCCCGGTCTGCATTCTACAAAACCTTCACTCTCAACAATTGATAGCATAACCGCTTCACCGTTCTCTACAAATACTGGCTTCTGTCATATTGCAACAATATAACAACTTTTACACTGTCGCATTCGTATCCCCGCTAACGTTACACCCCGCCAATTGAGCAACGATATCTCCAAATTTCCGACTGAATGTTTACAACAAGCATCACGCATTCGCCCTATTGCGTTAATTAACCTTGTTTCCTCGAATACAACACCGAGTCCTGTCACCGATCGGAACCGCCCAAAGATGACTTCCAGCTCGATTGACGTTGATATGGCTGATCCAGCATCGGATCAAAGGAGGCCAAGCACTGCACCTCCATCTTGTGACGACGAGATGTCCGCGATTCCCGAACGATCAGATTCCCACGAATGGAGCCATCAGAGTGCTTCCGTTCATTGGCCTAAAAATCAAGTTCCAGTTGAGATATTCGAAATCATCATTTCGCACCTTTCACGTCTCGAAGTCAGATGTCTGCGACTCGTTTGCAAGGAATTCGAGGCTAAGGTCTCCGCGCAATATTTTCGGAACGTGGTAGTTCCCTTCAAATCCGAGCTTTATAGTAAATTGGATCGCCATGAGAGTGGTGTTCTCAAACGCACGTCTTCTGCTCTGCTTTCTAACGGGATGCGCATTTTCCAATCTTTTGGCCCGCATATCCGGCGCTTTGCGCTGTCGCTGGAGCTTGACGAGGACACACTCTCATACCCCCCAATCAAACCGTCGCAGGAAGCTGTGCCATCTTTCTGGGGTATATATCGCTGGCCACATGGGACCTATCACCGATATACCGACCTTGAGGGTCTCGAACAGACCGCTGACGAAACTGAGGCTATGAAGGAGGCGCTCAAATGTTTGGTTGAGGTCTCAAATCTTGGGCTTTGTTGTGATGCTGGTTTAGGATTTCTATTGGGGCCCGACCACATAGCACGCAACGCTGCTACTATTCATCCCGTTTTTGCAACGCAGAATTGGCGTGTTACCGGTCCTGAACCTCAACATAGGAAGCAAGTCATCGTTAGCTTGTCAGATTTTCATGAATTGGTGAAGGATATTAAGACGCCCGTCTTCGAGAATCCCATCAGTTTTAAACGGAACGTGCTGCAAAAGATGGCGTCTGATGCTGGATATTCAGGTGACCAGATCCACGATGCTGTGCGCATGATACTTGACACAGAAGGCACCGATCTTAACACTATCGACTTCGACGAGAGAGCGTCCCTACTTAATGACACGGAGTCTCGACCGCCACTGTCGTTTAACAACCATCGTGCCGACTTCGAACCTGTCATTGCAGATGCGGCAGGTTATGCACTGATCCCTTCCAGTCTTACGAGAGCGCAAAAAGAAATGCTCCTCGAGCTTGAGTGGGCTCATAGAGCTATGATCCAATCCTATGTTATCGGTCTTATCGACAACGCTCGAGATGGTTGTTTCGCGAATCTGACAACACTTACAATTGCCAAGATACCAAGTAGCCATGTGTATATCTTCAATCGCCATGACCTTTGGCAAAATCTGCCATCCCTCAACAATGTATCTTTGGGCGTGATTGCCGACTGGCGGCGCGTTTCTAAACCAGCCCCAGGATGTGTGGAAGATGCACCCGTCTCTCCTGTTGATGCTGTCGGGAAGGTGTTCCAACTACTTAACAGCTACATTGGTGCACAGGCTAACATTGAGAGCCTTCACTTCGAATGGATCTGTGGTGGAGAATTTGCACCGTCGACATTCCAGCGAAACCATTATATTCTTCCGGCTCCTTTCTTCGAGGATCCTCAGTTCATGACACGGGTGGATAGCCCTAGAACTCATCAAAAGGATATCCTGACATTGCCTTTCATCAAACATCTATCTTTGAAGAATTGCTGGGCTTCGCCGCATGTATTTCTTCAAACAATTCGAAACATGGCTCTCTGCGCACTCGAAAAGCTTGAATTGGAATCTGTGTCACTTTCTGGTCCCCCAACTCTCACTCCACAAGCTCCTCTTCAAGGGCACATCACCAACGTGAATACTGCTCACCTACTGGGCCTCATGGCTCTTCCACCGGGAGCCCAGCTACAACCTCACCCTGTTGGTCCAGCAGCAGGCCCTGCTCCACCTCCGCCACCACCGATCGCTCAAATGGCTCAAAATCAGATGCAGCCTAACAATGCAGCGACAGATCCACTGGCTACACCATCAGAGACTTTACAGCAGCCAGAGATACTGTCATGGGCAGGCATTATTGAACACTTCTCTCCTAGTATCAAGATTCAGGACATCTTAGCCGCCAGAGATGAAGCTGCCCCCAATTCTGCTGACCAACTTATGCAGAACCAACCAGATCCACTAGGCCAGCACATACCATCACCACATCGCCTACATTCTGACGAGAAGAGATACTCTCTTAAGTGTCTTTCATTCAAATCATGCGGTTACGTGTCGATTGATGTGGCAGCAATTAATACGAGAAGCATTTTGCCCTTTGGCACACAAGGCCTCGCTGGGAATGGGAACCCCCATAGCTCGAACCTGGGGCCTCTGATGCAAAAATGCCGTGACAGGCTACTGGGCCGCATTGCACCTTTCTTGCGAACCCAGGAGCTATTCCAGCTCACCAATGCTTTTGGTCTGGATATGGGATGGGAGACTTTCTACGATCAAAAGACAATCGCTGATGCCATAGCTGATGGCGTTGAATGCCCGGGAAGAGGGCGTTTTTCGGGAACAATTGATGCTGCCAGCATTGCAGAAGCCAGAAGTGGAGGAATTGCAACGAACACGCTCTTCTAGGATGAGGCGATGCTACAATCCTTGAATATTTAATGGCCTATGTTCGGCTGCTGGGAAGAATGGGAAAGGGTGTTTGGTCTTTATTTTGGAGCAAAAAACTGGTATGAATTATGATACTTGGGCACAACAGGACTGGCGCGAAGATAGCTCGGGAGGGGGACAAACCCAGCTACAGGAAACGTGGGTTTCCTTCGTATGCTGCCAGATGGAGGGCGGGAAACTCCTCAGAATATTCTCAAAAGCGGCACGAACAGCGTATATGAATAAAATAATAGCAATACAATAACTAATCCGTTCGACTGCAACTAGTAAAAAGTCTAATCGCACGTGGAAAGGTTGATTCTCGGCGGTACGGCAATATTCGAGCCTCATGGGAGGTGTGTCGAAGTACCCATGTCGAATATCCCGAGTCTAGGTAATGTCAACCCCGAGGCATTCTACAAGCAAACTACGTCACATGGTTACCAGGCTTACAGGGAAAATGTAGGAGGACTTGAATGATTTTATTTCGTCAAGAAACCTTGCGAATTTTGCATGCGTTTCCCTTTATGCCATGCTTACCGTAGCCTGCCATACACCAGATAGAAAGCCACGAACCACCCTCGCAAAAACCCTAGAACAATTGATCGAGTTTTGTTTGTAATCTTGGTGTTGTGTCTCTTTCTTCAAGAGCCTTGTCAAGAGTCACACAGTTACAACACAGAAGATGCCCGACGTAAACCCAGTTTTCAACCAGCGCTTAAATTTTGTCTATTTGAGAAGAAGGTTGTTGATTGGCTTAAGCAGAGGTGATAGCCTTGCGGAGGCGGGCACCACGCTGGCGCGAGCTGAGGTGCTCACGCTCAACAACAGCATCGGACTTCTGGACAACCTCCTCACCCTCGGTCAGGATGAGCTCGATGTGGCAGGGGTTGGACATGTAAGGGTTGATCTGGAGTCATGTTAGATGAATGTGTTTCAAATCGGCTAGAATGGAAAACATACACGACCGTGGGCACGGTATGTCCTTCGTCGCTGCTTGGGGGCCTGGTTGACCTGGATGTGCTTGACAATCAGGGCACCGGTGTCGAGACCCTTGGCATCAGCGTTGGCCTCAGCGTTCTTGAGGAGACCGAGGAGGAACTCGGCGGACTTGATGGGCCATCGAGCCTTGGAGACACCGAACTGCTTGCCTATTGATTAACTCCATCAGCGTTTTGATCTCTTTCACATTTCCCACTCGTCTGCGATCCTCCGGGTTTCTTCAAAGTCCATCGCTAACGGGTCAAGATTCTCGCAAGTGTCGTACCTTGGGCGGTGCGGCCAGTGGAGCCGGCGTATCGTCGCATGGGGACGGCCTCCTTGTGCTCCTTGACGTTCTCGAGGAAGGTAACAGCGCGCTGAAGCTTCCAGCCGTTGATGGCCTGGGCGGTCTCGCGAGTGTTCTTGAAGGACACTCGGAGGTAGGCACCGCGGGCGCGGGCCGACTTCGAGGGCTGGATCTCGGTGGCAGCGTATCGAACCTGTATGAGTGGAAAAAAGCCAGAGTCAGCCATGGCACATCCTCGAAATTGAGCCCATCACCACAACGCATCGATTTCGGTCATGCCAAAGTTGACGTTTCTCGTCGAAAATTGCACCAGCAAATTTCTGATAATTCGTGCAACAGCATTATCCTCCTCTTTCTCATCATGGCGATCGACTGGGGGCGTATTTACTCACCATCTCGGCGACTTGGGTGGTGAGTGACGGTTTCGACGACGGAACGTGGGTTGGCGGGCTGAAATTGAGAAATTCTGAAGCTCTTGCCCTAACAGGTCGGAGGGACCACAAACTCGCTTTCCCCACTCCTTTGGGAAAGAGGCCTTAGGGTTTGACTGCCCTGTTTGTGCGAAAGACAAAATTCAACGTCAAGAGTCGCAAATAATTCGCAGAAATTCGAGGGAAACTCTGAAATAGTAGAGATTGGCTAAAAGAAGATAATTGACATCTTTTGGCACTTTTAATGGTCGTCGTGATGTGATTTTTCACCTTAGCTACGGCACTACGATATCAGTCATATCACCTGACTCTTATCTTCTATCACCACGTGATTTATGCATGCATCAGAGTTGCACTAGCCGCTTTATCCCCGGACCCATTTCGGAGTCGGAGAAACTTGCATATACTAAGTGGGCCTGAGCTTCATAGAGCTTCAAAAAATTCTTTCTCAAAGACTCCCAGAACGCCCAGCGTCCCCCAGGCAAGGCTATACAACAGACAAGTTTGGACTTCGATCCACGTCCGCCTTTACTCGACAATCTTTCCGCGCGTGGAATACTTCTCGATATCGACTTACTGTCGTTTCTAATTACTCCAACCCTCTTCAATTCCTCTCTAATCGAATAAGATGGCTCCTTTCACTCCTCGAGGAGGTGCCCGTGGTGGTCGTGGCGGCGCTCGCGGCGGAGGCCGTGGTGGTTTCGGTGGTGATCGCGGCGGCTTCGGTGGCCGTGGTGGTGCGCGCGGTGGTTTCGGTGGACGAGGTATGAATTGCGCTCTCGCGACGTTGTCGTCGTGGTCTTCCTGAACTTGAAAACTGACTGTTCGCAAAGGTGGCGGCGGCCGTGGTGGTCCCCGAGGTGGTGCTCGCGGTGGACGAGGTAAGCATTACTACTACTCAGAAACAACATGACCACAATGCTAACAAGATGAAAAGGTGCTCCCCGTGGTGGTCGCGGTGGTGCTGCTGGCGCACGAGGTGGTGCCAAGGTCGTTGTTGTATGTTGAGCCTCAGCCAACTTTTTTTTTCTTTGCGAAGTTTTGCGATCTAACTTTTTTTTTTCTCACAGGAGCCTCACCGTCACCCTGGTGTCTTCGTCGTCCGTGGCGGTAAGGAAGATGGTCTTGCTACCCGCAACACAACCCCCGGCGAGTCTGTCTACGGCGAGAAGCGTATCTCTGTCGACGAGGTCGTCAAGAACGACGACGGAACCACCACTACTACCAAGATCGAGTACCGCATGTGGAACCCTTTCCGATCCAAGCTTTGCGCTGCCATTGCCGGTGGTGCTGATGAGATCTACATCAAGCCTGGCTCTCGTGTCCTCTACCTTGGTGGTGCCTCTGGTACTTCCGTCTCTCACGTCGCTGACATTGTCGGACCTACCGGCTACGTCTACGCCGTCGAGTTCTCTTCCCGATCCGGCCGTGATCTCATCACCATGGCCTCCAAGCGACCCAACGTTGTTCCCATTGTTGAGGACGCCCGTCAGCCTGCCCGTTACCGCATGATCGTCCCCATGGTCGACGTCATCTTTGCCGATGTTGCCCAGCCCGATCAGGCCCGTATCGTCGCCATGAACGCCAACTGGTTCCTCAAGGTTGGCGGTGGTGTCCTCATCTCCATCAAGGCCAACTGTATCGACAGTACCGCTCCCGCTGCTGAGGTCTTCGCCAACGAGGTCCAGAAGATGCGTGCTGAGTCCATCAAGCCCAAGTTCCAGCTTACTCTGGGTATGTTTACTTCCCTTAACAATTACTATAGATCCACTCAACTGACATGTTCACAGAACCTTTCGAGCGTGACCATTGTCTGGTTGCCGGCGAGTACCAGCGTTACAAGTCCTAGATGACCTAAGGAGTCATGCTACTGTGTATTTCGCTTGAATGAAGATTGCAAGAGATGGTCTGCTTTGTGTCATGCGGTTTCCCAGGTATCTCACGGTTCCCGGTAGACTTATTTGTCTTCAGCTTGTTGCATCAGGGAAAAAATGGTTGACGGCTTTTCTTCAACAACGGCGAGGGGCGTTCCGGGTGGGTTGGATCTGTAGTTATCAAATGTTTGTCCGAATCTTAAAGCCTTTTTTGGACCTGCGCATCCCCCAAAAAAGGCACATGAAAAAGAAACGAGGATATCAATCACCATTTTGTTTTTTCTTCGCAAGACTACGGGCCCATTTTGTTTTCCAGTCTTCCAGCTGCACCCGCACCTTTGCCTCAGCCCTTTTTGAATACGTCGTCGGTTTGTTTATTTGTTTGTTAGTCGGTCGGAGAGAGAGATGGCACGGGATCAAAGAGGATTGCACGATGCTATAAGGCCAGGTTAGTGGCTCTCGTCGGTCTGGCCTACGACTTCATGATACCCCCCACGATAGCCACGCTCGGAGTCCCTGTGTTGCGTCTTTGTTAGATTAGAACAGTTCGAGTAATGCAAGTCGTATCCTTTTCCATGTTTTGTGTTGCACTTTTATAATGGTATCGTTGAGACAACTTGATAAATGTGTAGGCCGATAGCTTTCACTGGAACTAGATTTATTCTTGCTACGATCAATCTCTTATTGTCCAGTTGTGACGCATCAACATTGTGCATCTACTAGTCTATATACTCTAAAATGTAATATACTGGGTATCAAAGTATTGGCGCTCATCATTCTCGTTCAAGCTGCCAGTGACCTTCGTCGAAACTCTAGCTCTGTGTCTGGAGAAGGCGCCTTGGCCATGACAATACCCATAGCCTTTGGTCGACTCTGGCCCGCCTTGAGACGAATATCATAGTTGATGAGCAGATGCGCCAACACAAGCTTCATCTCATTGTTGGCAAAGAAGCGCCCGGGGCAAGCATGCTTGCCCGCACCAAAGTTGGTGTATGTGTCGTCCAGAGAGGTGAATTGCCATCGATGGTTGGCTTCGCTCGACTCCTGTCGCAGCTTGTAAAAGCGGAACGCATCAAAACGTTCGGGCTCAGGGAAATAGCGCTCGTCAAGAGCAATACCGGCTTGGGGGGCGAGGACCTTTGTGCCTGCAGGCAGCTGGGTACCGTCAGAAAGAGAGATGGGTTTCATGACCTTGCGGATAAAAGATGCTGCATACTGGTTAGCTGGATGTGGATATGGATAAGTGGAACTGAGAAGGGGACTCACTGATGTTTCCGCTTAGGCGCTGAACTTCTCTCATGAAGCTGTCAAGCTTCTTAAGCTTGGCCATGCTCTCTTTCCTCTCCCATCCCTTCTCTACCTCGAGAATTTGGTAAGCTTCCTGGCGGAGTTCTTCCTGAACTTCTGGGTATGCTGCTAGATCACAGAGACACTCGCAGAGCAAATTGTTTGTGGTGTGGATAGACGCGGCCGCAATGATGAGCTGCAACTCGGCCTGTGTGGTAAGGTCAGACTTCTCGCTCTCGGGCAGAGCTTCAAGAAGCCATTGGATCATGTCATCAGGTGCATCTTCGCCGTTGGACAGTTCCATATCCTGCAATCGCTCCTCGAGGATGGGCTTGAGCAACTCCTTGGCAGTCTTGATATCCTTGCGAATCTGGCCAAGCTCTGAGACGAAGTACTGGCCAACAGGTCGAGCCCACTCAGGAATGAATTGGAGCTTGACACACGCGGTGAAGACATGAACAGCGAAGTTGATGGTAGTGTCCATCCACTTCTCGTCTCGGTTGAGGGATGGGCCAACGAAGGCCCTGCCGCTCAAGCGGGTGATCGCACGAAGACTGAAGGGTTGCCATTTCACAGGCGTCCAGTCTTCGCAGGCAGGGAACTCTGTGGCCAGTATGTACTCTAACTCTTCCTTGAGACGAGGCACCACTCGAGTGAGGTTCTGTGTCAACTTTGTTCGAATCAATAGTGCAAGGGTTTCGCCGTTGTGGCCTGGTGAGAACTTTGTGTACTTGCTTTGTAGAGCCTATTGATATGTTGGTTAGTATATTCTGCCATTGGTAGCTGAGTAAGTAGGTTATGCTTACATCTGACACTGCTTCTGTCGCACTAAGGACATCTTCTGGGAGTCCCTTCAGTTCGCCCACCAGGCTTGCGGGTATCAAGACTTGTACCCCCTCTGTAGCCTTGATTTGATATACTCGATCGCGAAACTAGTACAGCATAAGTATATGGGGTGTTTGGGGAAGAACTGCAGGACAACGAACCTTTGTGTAGCTATCTTTAATTAATGCTTCGGCATTGAAGATCCATTTCGTCTTGGAGGCCTTGTAGAAGGGAACCTCGAGTTGAGATCTTTGCTTCTTTGGTAGTATGAACCATAATGTGAGGACTAGTAGAGTAAAAGTAGTGATGTAGTAGCCGGTACGTCTCCCTTCTAGGACGAGTTGAGGATATTGAACGTTGACGCCCACTGGTGAGGCGGGTAGACTGGAGGTGTTCTGCATAGTGAAATATGAAGAACTGAATGGTTGATTGGAACAAAGAATAAGGAAATAAAGAATGAAAAGAGACGTTTTCGATAGATATCAAAAGGAATGTCTTTTCTGAACTCTTTGGTTTCAAATTACGAGGGCGATACCATGAATATGGAATACATATATGGTGTAGGTTATAAGTGATTGGTATCAGCAGTGTATCAGAAGGGCGTTCTCCACCACGAAAGGGAATGGATGGAAACTTGATCAGGGATCAACAAAAAGAAACTCGGCGATACTCGTGCTACTAAACGCGCGAGATATAGAGAAATTTCCGAAGCGAATCAGAGGGGAAGAAGTAAAGAAAGGGATTATGTATTGGTGGGCTAATTGTGTGTCCGATGCAGTTGTTGATATGGATGGAAGAAAAGATGGAGCCAAGACGGAAGCCGAACGGGAAGAACAGGTTTTCTTTCTTTTTTAGTTGTGTATTTCTAGTAAAAGCTGGTCTGATATGGCACTGCCCAAGTTAAGCTTTGACTGCGAGGATTCGCTCTGTGTCACTCATTGAGTGATATCTGTGTTTGTCTGAAACAAGTTGGGCATTTTGCTTTGGCCCTTTTGCAGAAAGCATATACAGAGTACACACACAGACAGTTCAGTTCTCTCGGGAAGAGCCATCTCCGGCTGTTAGCTTGGCACTGGTGTAAGAAGTAGCGCGCATAAACTTTTCCATTCTAAGCCAGTAACGTATTGGGTTAAGAAAGGATCGCTGATGATGATGAAGAAGATGCTGCTAACCCTGTTGACAGTTGACCTGTTGATGCCGCCGGCACCGCCGCCGCGCTCAGGCACTGCATTCTGCATTCTGCGTCAAGGTTAAAAGTGAGATGTGCATTTTGTTCCGCCCGTCTTTTCCGATGATGAAGAAGATCATCCATCATGATTGGAATTGATTGGGATGAGCAGCCAATGGATTGGCTTCTACTAGAGTAAATACCGAACACGGCTAATGGTATAGTATCGGCACTTGTGGTTCCCGGAACCGCCCTTTGGATAGCTTCAATAACAACAACAGCAACAACCTGGGGTTGAAGAAAGAAAAGGACTCTTTTTTTTTCTTTGTGTTGTAGCGATCCTTGACCCTGACATCAATGACGAGATATTGCCTTTATACTTGTACTTGACTCTACTATTCATCTTTTCCATAGTACATGATCAACGAGTCTTGCTTGATACCTACTCCTGCTCTGCAGATTGACTCAACAAGGAGAATAGAATAGAAGCAATTCTGGAATGGGTCCTAGCTCTCGGATGTCGGGTCTTCCATTGACTAGCGTCATTGACCAACAACGGAAATGTCAACTTCCGTTGCGTTGCAGCAAAAAAAGAAGGGCCCCTGCGTGCCTGAGACCTGGTCGGTCATCTTATGGATGATCTTTATTCTATTTTATTTTATTCTGCCCTACGGTTACTGATAGATACAGTACAGTACCCCCCAAACCATCGGCCAACTAATCTATAGATGATCGATCCCCTCTTTTTTAATCTACTACAGCGACCGTGTCATAATCATCCCTGACTGACTCTGACTTTGAATTTCCGTCGTTCCGTTACTCCGTTTCTCTTCAGACGCGACGATACGACACGAGCCGCTACAACTTTGGCGTATCAGGTGTTACATCAACGTCGCCGACATGCTGGAACAGGGTGAACTTGAGACTCGGACCCCATATTTCAGCTTCAAACCACCACAACATTGCCAATAATAAACCTGCTAAGGGGCAGGATTCTCAGCATTTCTCTATGTCTTCAATCTTATCTAATCAACTTCTAAGGCTCCTTTTTGAAACTCATTCATCAACTGTCAGCTTTATCTCATCAATCGATATTTCTCCGTACTAAATCTTGAATATATGCATATTTTATAGGGCCAACTCTGACCTTATTTCAAAACACCACCGCAACGAAAGAAGCTTGCTTGACATGGTTGCTGAGACTACTTACTATTCAGGTTTACGGGTTTTGGTGAGAGTTCCGACGTACAGGATATTTTGGAATTCCTTATGTGGCCATGAAACGCGAGCTCAGTCTCCGGGTCTCATCCAACGGCACAGTTGCATAGGCCCATTCAAGAGCACTTATCTCTGCTCTTTCAGTCCCAGTATCAGCGAACTCGATGATGCTCTTATTCATCAAGATCGATCCATGTTGCCAAGCCTCCAACTATACAGCGTCTCACAGCCCATCAGTCGTACGAGTTGCACATCAACTCCAGTGTCACAAAGGTCGAATTGCCCAATCCAGCCGAGTACATGTTGCAGAATCTGCACCCCAGAAAATGCAATGGTTCGCCCACAATCCAACACAACCTGTTCCTGTTCCTCGATCCGCTCCGCTCCTCCTTCTCCTCCTCCTCTGCGTCCCCCACGCGCCGTTCCTGTGCACTTCTCACTATGAGGCAGTCCTCAAGAACCAATCATTATAATCAATGCTTACCCCAGACGCCCGTCGATGAAAAGTTTTTCACATCACCATCTTGGAAAAAACCTTGCTTTCAAGGATCATTTTCGTACTCTTGTTGGCCCGTCCGATTTTTCTTATCATATAGATACTGCGTGCGTTTATGCCTTGCCAGCACAGCAATCTGGGCGGCTCGAACGAGGCAACCACAGCCACGTCCATGGATCACAAAGTAAGCTGGGCGATGTTTAGCCAATATGCGAACATGATCTTCAGTTTGTTGAGGGAGCCAGCTGCATCATGGAAAATTTTTCACTCTCTCTAGGGGGGAAGTAACAACAAGTGTAGGAGGAGTTGGTTGCACATTCGTGAAGTTGTTTGTTCATATATTGCCATCAAGCGTTCTGTCTCTCCCAAGTTTAGTCTCGTAGTTCATTACCCTCATCAGTATCCTTATCGCTGTAGAATTTTATCCTAGCGCGTGAACATGGCCGAATTCCATGGAGTTGGAGCCAAGTTTGACGGCTTTCAGAGCTCGACAAGCGGCAGTACATCAAGTCCGTTCGTAGTAAGTACCAAACATGATATCAACCGACCTCAGTTTCTCATTCGAGCAGCAGGCTTCTGATACATCGTCTCATACTTCGATATCCCTCAACTCCAATGTGTGCCTGCCGCCGCTATCAACTCACGATACAGCAAAGTCTCAACATCACATGGAAAACTTTGAGCGCTTCGTCGAGGAACTCCAGACGGTATATACGTTCTATCATAATTTTGTTAATCTGTCACTTACAAATCTCAGTCAGCAAAAAGGGCATTTCCCAACTCAGCTTACTCCCGATACAGCGATGTACAAGTCCTTCTGATACAGTGGGACGAAGACGAACTTCACGTTGAAGACGAACTCAACGAACTAAGACGGGTCTTTGGCTTATACGGGTTTGCTACTGACAAGTTCTTTATCCCCACATCAAACTCCCATCGCAAGCTCAACCAGAAAGTATTGAGTTTTGTTGAAGACCATGAGAACGAAGATACTCTTCTTATCATCTACTATGGTGGGCATGGTGTCATCAACAAAGCACGGCAGTCGACCTGGTCTTGGTACGTTCCAGTCTTCAATAACTGTATCTGTTCGCTCATAGCTGACTGAGTTGCATGACAGCAAGAGCGACAAGAGCTACGCCACGGTAGAGTGGTCTGCAATCCAGACATTGTTCGAAACTGCCAAATGCGACGTCCTTCTTCTTCTCGATTGCTGTGCCGCTGCAAGTGCCGCCCCTCTGACCGAGCGAACAACCTATATGATGGAGACAATTGCAGCTTGTGGCTTCGAGGCGTGGACAGCTCTCCCGGGTTCCAAGTCGTTTACGCATACCTTGATCGAGGTATTGAAAGAATGGGTTTCGCAGCCCTCCTTCTCTGCTGCCATGCTTCACAGTGAAATATTGACTCGGCTCAAGCACGCGCCCCCCGATCGCTCCTCACAAGGTGTATTGATCGAGTCAAGGAGAACACCTACCTACATTGTCTCTACATCTAATACACACGCTTCTTCCATTACACTTGGCAGGATGTTCGGAGAAGAAGAAGAGTCTGTCTCGGTTTTATCGTCTCGAGCAATTCCTGACGCAAGCCTTGCCAACTTCACAGAGAGAGTACAATTAGATAGCCACTTCTCGCACGAGGACCGCATGCAGTCCCTGCTGGCAACGGATACCAAGGGACAGCGAGCAGTGCCGCATGTGCTTTTGACAGTTGCATTGGAAGAGGACCAAGTCTTTGACGCCTCGAGTTGTAGCCGATGGTTGAAGCAGTTTCCACTACTGGCAACGCATGTAAGTGTCGAAGCTGTCTATCGCAGCTATTCGACTCTTCTGATTTTGTCTATACCGGTTGTCATATGGGATCTACTACCGGAGCATCCGGCAACCCAGTTTGTGGGATATGTCAGAACTCGAAACCTGCTGTCCAAAGAGATGAATAGGGACGGAGCAGCAACTCCGATTCCTATTACAGGACATGCTGCAGGAAACAAAACTGACAACCCGTATGACTGCACTTCTCCACTGAGGTCGGCATCTGGGCTCAGCAGTCTTGACTCGGGATATGACTCGTGCCTTTCGCGGCCTGGGAGCTTGGTGGCACTGAGACAGAACCGATTGCCAGTAGATGGGACGTTCAGTTCTCTTGCTAGCCAGGTACGAATGGGTAAAAGGCGAAATAAGCCGTCTTCGGTCGAACTCTTGGGTTCGGATCGGCCGACTTCGATGCCGCCCGATACACGCTCCAGCCTCAATCGAAGATCCGATCCAAACGGTCGGGGATCTAATCGTTTGGTTGTCTCGATTGGCGAAGCAGACTTGAATGGCGACAGAATTGGGCATACATGCGTGCTGTGGTATGGATATGATGTTCAGCAGAGTCGACCCGCTGTGAAAGCGACGCCAAAGCCAACGTGGTGAGTAAAATAGTCCTAGAGCCAGATCACTAAGTGGATATGGTCAATCTTGAATCCTTAATTATGAGGAGTTTTCTTCTCCAAACGAGCCATGAATATTGTGAAGCTAACATGGACCTAGGAACGAGGACTTCAGGTTTCGAGTGCATAATTCACCGATGTGCTGTCACTTGAGAGTCTCTGTGTGGGGAGCCCAAATGCTTAAGCTCATTGGCGAGGTGTACATCGACCTGTGTGAGCTGGTCACTGGGGGACGACTCCCGAAACTCGAGACATGGCAAACTCTGCGTTGTAATGGGGTCAAAACGGGGTCAGTCCGCATCAGCCTGGCATACCTAGATGCGAGTGAGGACGATAAACAGCAGAGCTTGGCCACCAAGGTGTCAGCTGCAGAGCGGCAGGAACAGCGACAGAAGTTGGAGCAGCAGGGGAGTGATGACGGGCAGGCTCGGGTCCATCAGATGGATTTTCAGGTTTGGTAAAGCGCGTCTACCTCGGCATTGACACGGATTCAAGGAATAGTCGACCACTCTGTTCGGTCTTGGTAGACGCCATGACATTTCAAGGAATGAAACTCACCAAATACTGTATGTATGTCGTTAGTCAGGAGTGCATGAGGGAGTAGTCAACGAGTCAACTCTCAAGCCATTGGACATTACGAGAGACACCCCTGTTGAGTACTCAGGTAGAAGGTAAGTACTAAGTGAAATAGCCTGTATTGATAGACCCCACAAAACAAAAAGTAAATATCTTTTCCATCTTATCTGATCGTGGTTGACAGTCTGACCCATCGACCTAAGCAAGGGCTGACAACGGCGCCGTCTTTTCAGTGGGACAAGTCAATGTTGAATTGTGAACGGCATCCCAAGAAAAGCAAGCTTGTTTCCCTTGATCCCTGCTCAAAAAGGAGCGTCTTTAGGCAACATAATGGCAAATTCTGTCGGTGAAAGGAATCCCTGACAAAGATTGTGTTCGTTGTTGGGGATATGGAAGTAAAGGAGGCCTGGTTGACGCAGACCAAGCCACTTAGCATAGAGCATCAATTCACTGACTGTTCCGTCTGTGTGTTTTGAACACGTGAATACTGTGATGGACTATATCCATATGTGCTGCATTAGCTGACCAGCATGAGTTTGCAACTGCCAACAAAGCAGCCCAACAAGAAGGAGGCTGTGGGTATTTCAGGCATCAGAAAGATCAAAATTTATTTGTTCATTAAGGAGTTCCGAGATCGGTAGTATTGTCATGTACATCGTAATTAATTAGGTGCATCTAATTTTACCGTACAGTCTGTAGATGTCAAGGGAGGCGGCCCAAGATTAGATTGGATTGATAAAGGCCAATCCATCTGATAACTTTTTTCATGACTTGTTGGGGAGATCCGATTGGTGGGAATGCGCCATTTGACAAGGAGAGAAAAGAGGAAAGAGTGTCCGGAGCCAGGGTATCCAAGTTTGTGAACAAGCTAGAGTCGGAGCTAGAAGAAAGAAACAGAATCAAGACAGTGCAGCATATTGTGTTTTGGTGTTTGGTGTTGGTGTATCAAATTGAGTCGTTAGTAAAGAATATATGTGACTCCTTACCTAGAGACGCACCCCTCATCCCATGTCTTTTGTTCCTTTCACAAATCGGCACTTCTACACGAAGAATATAGACTCTAGAGTACAAAGAGCAATGAAAACATCCAGTAGCAGGTTGGGGTCACGATCTGTACGGGTGTGGGGCAATCGAAGCAGTCATAGATCATTATTGCCATTACTACTCATTACACTGTATGTACTGTACCATTCTTAGTGCATCTGTATCTGCATCTTCATCGGCAGGTGGGTTGCAAAATAACCTGCACACGGCAAAGGCGTGACAGAAATACTAGCCCAAGCCCCCTAACTAAATCGCCTAAGGCTATCCTAAGCCTTTTTGTTATCCCTTATTCTTTAGTATAATGACAGGGCTGGTATGCGGATTATTTCCTGAGCCGCCTGATCGGCTTAGATTTCGGAATTAAAAAAATGGAGAGAAGTATAATCAACCCTTTAATTCAAACGAATCTGTATCAATAATGCGGGGAGAAGGATGGGAAGCAAATGCTGCGAGTTCGGTATTCAGACTTGCCTATGTACCATGCCTAGGTAATGACGGATACTAGACTAATCTGATAACAACTCAGTCCAGAACAGTTTAATACGAAGCGGAAAGAGATAGCGCATTCTTTTGGTCTGCGGGCGTCCGTTGCCGTCGGTCCTTCAGACGGCGATTGATTTCCTGTCCTTTTCCTCGGGACGCCCCACGGAGACGCTCGGTTCGGACAAGAGATATCCGCTTACTACAGTACATACTGTACATTACATAGTACGCTGAAGGGTCGGCTGTGGATCGGATCCCGAAGAATGGGTGAGAGGAAGACAATTTCGGTTCCTGTATTCCGGTATCCTTGATGCTACGTGTATCAGTATGATCTGATCATGAGTACTCGTTACCCCAGCGCAATTGTACCTAGGTTTGTTTTAATTATATTTAACTGTTGGGAAGTTGACATGCCACAGTCGCGGAAATAGGCGGGCGCCTTTGGTGGTTATAGTGCCCGTGGTGGCCTGACCTGCCTGACCTGACTGACCCGAAGATGGGAACCGTTCCATCGGATGTCTTGTTAACTCGGTTAGATAAACGCCTGCCGTGACTGGTCGGTTCCAGGTCCCGAACCCTTGTTTTTTTTTTTTTTTTCCCTCGCCAGAGCTTACTATACACAGGTAGGTAACATAACCGGACAGAGCCTCATCACTTTAATGAGTGGCCGTGTGCGCTTGAAGGGATGTAGCACTGGCATATGATTAACGAAATGAACCGAAAATATCCGAATAAGACACAGCTCGTATGATGTGCATGCGTGCGCTGACGCTTGAGTCCTAATTTACAGCACGTATTGATCTGATCATATTCAGTTAAGTGTCAATATATAGTACCAAGGGAAAATAAGGATTCAAACGTCCAAGGATATGCCGATCTCTCTCTCTCTCACTGTGAGAGATGAAATTTTAGTGGTGTCGGCGAAGCCCGTTCGATTGTCAAGTTATGTATGCAGGTGTTTAGTTCTTACCCTAGAACCAGTCTTGAGTTTTCTAGTTTTTCTAGTTATTGGTTTCATTGGCCAGATTCTCTGATTATAGGGACACTATCAGTAAATACGTTCAGCTGATCAACCATTAGAGCATTCTGCACCATCATATTAGCAAAATAACTGATTTGAACGTCGGACTTTGAATTGGGACAGCTGGTGACGCCGTGGAGCTGTTGATTGCACAAATTATTACTGTACAGTGGTCTTGGTGTGTCAGAACAAAGAATTGAACACTGAGTGGCTGATTGAATCAGATAAGGGGGTTAGTCCTGATGAACCAATCAGAAAAGACAATTGTGCAAGCCGGGTAGTGTTGTACAAACCGGTCACTGGATCGGCAAGCATTAGATCATAGCCCGTCATGGAAGAGAAACATAGGGAAACCCTTGGCCCACTATCGATAAAAGATAACAAAAGGTGCATAATTGATGAGTTGAGGGTGCATATTTCTGAGCTTGTGAAAGGGTAGCTCGAGCAGTAGCTACTCACTACAGCATGGTACTCTACGGTATATCCTGAGGATGCAATTAAGTCAAGGTCCAAAAGGGAAACAATTGCTTGGTGGCTGACCCACGTGTACCCTACTGCACTGTACTGTATAGTAGAGAGATTGATTACAACAGGTGAGACAAAGCACTGACTGATTTATCAAGGTGGTTGATTGATTAAGCATTGATTGATAAGGCAATTGCAACATGGTCTCGGAAACCACACGATTCAGTAAACTCTCCTGTTTCGGAGCTTGAGTTTAATCAAGAACCATGAGTAAACTCTCAAGCCCCTTATCTGATCATCATTTCCAAGCAATTACCATACAATTTGTAGCCATTCATATTATTGTTCGGCATGACCTGACGCTGTGCTGTTGGGTAAATGTGCACCAGCTAAGGGGGGCTAGAATCGCTTTGGACCGGACAGGGGCTCGCTCGAATTCGGGTTCTTTCGTCCTGGGGCTGAACCGGACTCTCAGCCTGGGGAAAGGAGAATAACCGGATGATTGGATTGCGACGTTAGCTAATCATCGCGTGTACCTGAGATGAGCATGATGCTGTGAGATGATACTACCGATTCTTAGACTCTCCTACGAAGTGTACCTACTTGAGGTTTATATGTATGATCAGACATTCACTGTGTATGTTGATTATTTGTAGAGTTCAACAGACCAAAACTGATAAGATAATCCACAGAGCAGCTAGGAAGTTTCTAGTGACACGCCCCCCTCGACAATGCCCGGGTACAGCACTGTACTGTAGGACAGTGCCAATGCAAAGCACCTGATAGCCCCACGGTGGAGATTCCCCAACCCGCATCGGGGGGCGCATCCATGGCAATGGCAACAGCAGAGCTCCAGAGAGCGAACAGAGGCAATGGATTGGATTTCTTAAAACCTCCCGCCCGCTCTCGGCCGCTACTTCTTGTATTTGAGTCTTTTGCCCCCTCCAGCTTTCCCAAGCTTCTTCTTTCCACACAACCAAAAAGACATTAAACTCTATCTTACTGCAGTATCTTATTGATCAATTGCACGAACCCTACAAACTACATTCCTACCCAACTCTCAACTACAGTACTCACAATCCCTGTCGCTTGCTGCATCGTCATGCTTTTTGAAACCTGACGTCGTCTTCTACAACTCTGCTCGACTGGACCCGAACAATACTACGGATAAACCACCAACAAAACCGTCACAATTTATTCGCTGCGAAGAGCTTTTCAACAACACCTACACCCGACCCTTCGGTTACTCAACAACAATCTTCAGCAGGCGGCTTATACACGTTTTTGGCCCATCATGACTGCTCCTGCTATTCGAATTGACGGCATCGTCAACCCCGCCGCTCAAACTCAACCCGAACTCATCATGGCCGAGGGAGCTCCTTCAATTGCACCCTCGTTGACCTACTCAGACGATTCCGACTCCCAAGAAGATGAGCCCGTTATTCCTCTCGAGCGCCGTCGTCGCGCATCTACACGCCTGATTGCCCAGAATGCCAGAGACATTCAGCGTATCACTGGTGAGACACCAGCTGAGTACATGGGTCGATGCTGCGGTGGTGCTTGCTGCATGAGTGATCGAAACAACGTTGAGTACGAGGAGATTCCTCTGCCCGACAACGACGCCTTCAAGTCTCTCGGTCTTCGACTCGAGAAAATTCCGGCCAACCTGACTGGCATCATCCCTATGCCTGAGCAAACTGCCTTCCTCACATCAATTCCTCGACCTACTTCTTCACCTTCCGACTCAGCTATCTCGCTCGGATCAGACTCCGAGTCTTCTCCTACGTCGTCTTCCCCAAAGAACAACTATCTGGTTCCCGGTCCCGGATACGAGGGTGTCGACACATCCATTCAACCTCCTCGCTTCGTCCAGCCTCATCCTCCCCACAACGTGTACCCGGCCAAGATCCACAACACCCGTGAGCTCACCAAACCTGGTGCCGAGAAGCGAACATTCCACTTCGACCTCGATATCACTGATTATCCTCCCGAGGAGGTCTTCGACTTCAAGGTTGGTGGTGCCATTGGTGTCATGGCCCCTAACGATGAGATTTCAGTGGATGAGATTCTCGATGCTCTCATGATCCCGCGTTTCCAGCGTGACAAGCCCGTTCTCTTGAAGACAACCAAGGGCCGTTGGCCTACCGTCTGGGGCGATGAGAAGCCCCGTGAACTTATCACTACCCGCCGCGAGCTTCTTACCTGGACCACCGACATCCAATCTTACGCTCCCACCAAGGAGCTTCTCCGTGTCATTGCGGAGCATGCTACTGCTCCCAACGAGAAGAAGATTCTTGAGTATCTTTGCTCTAACGAAGGTGCCAGCATCTTCTCCGACTTCCGCGGTGGTCCTCATACCACCCTCTCTCAGATTCTTAACGCGTTCCCTAGCTCTCACCCTCCTATGGACCAGCTTCTATCCGTCCAGGCCCAGCTCATGCCACGATTTTACTCTCTTTCCAACGATCCTACCGAGTCGTACACCCTTCGAGAACATGCTCAGCGCCGCTTGATTGAAATTGCAGTTACTGTCCATGATTCTATGGACTGGCGACGTGGTTGCCGTGCTGGTGTTGGTTCTGGTTTCTTTGAGCGACAGGCACACAAGTTCATGAGAGCCCAAGCCGCCGGTGAACGTTCCCCTCAAATATATATCCCCATGTTCAAGGGTTTAATGGCCAATCCTCTGGCCAAGCAGTTCAACTCTGACGGCCCTATGCTTCTGATCGGCGCAGGTGTTGGAATCGCTCCTTTCCGTGGTTTTGTCCAACGCCGTCTCAAGCAGGCCAACTGTGCCAACAAGGTTTGGGTCCTTCAGGGCATTCGAGATTCATTAGTGGACGAGATCTACAGTGGCGAGTGGGGCGTTCACGAGGAGGAAGTGAAGCGCGTTGTCCAGAGCCGAGTCGGTACCGGCAAGTACGTACAGGAAGAGGTCATTAACCAGTCTGACCTGGTCTGGTACATCATCAACTCTTTGGATGGCCGTATCTTTGTGTGCGGAAGCAGCAAGGGTATGGGCGAGGGTGTCGAGGATGCTCTTTGCGACGTCGCTATGGAGAAGGGTAACCTCGAGCGTGAGGAGGCTCGTAACTTCTGGAAGCTTAAGAAAGAGGAGGGCAAGTACATTTCCGAGACGTGGTAAAAGTTCTCAATTGGCCTGTTTATATTACAACGAAACAGATGGGGCA
This sequence comes from Fusarium chlamydosporum, assembly GCA_014898915.1. Taxonomy (NCBI): domain Eukaryota; kingdom Fungi; phylum Ascomycota; class Sordariomycetes; order Hypocreales; family Nectriaceae; genus Fusarium; species Fusarium chlamydosporum. The sequence continues at coordinate 138,211 of JAAVUD010000047.1, read as the reverse complement.
TTGGAAAAGCCGGGATATGTCTGGGTCATGCGATAGGAGAATTCATGGTGGAAAGAGTATTGTACCAAAACTGAAGATTGCGGGCCGACACAAGTTAGATAGCCGCTGCGCAAGCGAGAAGGATAGCATATTGGAATTTTCTGATTCGAGACGAGAGGAGCATTGGGCATGGTAACGGCGTTATATGGTTATGATTGGGTGGCTATCTGCTCTTGCGGATTATATACGGACTATTTTCTGTACGGAAAATACCCTCAGCGGCATTCTGGCTGGGATACGAGTAAAGCTTTTGGTCTATCCTATCGAGAGATAAAACTTACAAATTCAAGAGTAAAAACATCGAAGTTTATGTCGATTACAATCACCAGTGATTTACGATTTGTTGTTGCTTCCCGTCTTACTTTTTCAGCAACTCGACGTTGGAAAACCCCGCGTCTCAACCATGAATGCCTTTTTGACAGCACAACTTCTGTTTAGAGATATTCGTTATACGCTCGCCAATACCTAGTAGGTACCTACCCAGGTTTACAGACGGATGAGTCCACGGTTACATGAGGTAGATATCGTCAGCACACAGCAGGTGCACAATCCTATCTTTGTCAAACATATCACTTCAGGACTGCAAGATTGAGACGTGTCACTGTCTTATGCCAGGCCATAACGCCAGATTTCCCTTTCTGGCAACTGATCCAGTCTGATAGGCTCGGCACTCGTTTGTGGCAGATGTACGACATACAAGGGTTGACAACCGTGTTTATGTCAGCAGATTTTTCATTCCGCTCAGTCTCTTATCAATCTCCACCTCGCGCGCGCGTATTGTAAATCACAGCCAGTCTAGGGGAGGTAGGAAAACTTAAGACAAAAGTTTAGGGTGCCACAAATAAACAGCCTAAGAGCCTAGGTAGCCTCTCATAAAATGACTAAGTTATTTTGTCTCTTATAATCGGGGGCTTAAGTTTTTTATGATCCTGGAGCCAGTCTACATATATACTACTAAGGAAATCTGGGACTAGGACGCTAAATCTTGATCGCGTTTCTTAAAAGCATGCAAATTCTGGCAGTATTACTCATGAAGGGGGAGGATTGCCGAGGAATAAAGTTAGAGTTTGCATGGGTGAAGGGCCCGAGCATGTCCTGTTGTCTGTAACGTTTCTATTCGTTTCTATAGACGGGTTCTGTTTGTTCTGCAAGAACCACCGGCTAATAGTGGGATGTCCGTAGCGGTGTGATTTGTTTGTTAGCTCTTGATGCAAGAACACGAGTAAATCAAGCTTCTGGTATCAGTTCGGCTGCGTATATGTCATGGCTGATGCTACCATGAGAATAAAAGTAAAACATACGATGAGAAAATATGTGTTCCATAAGCCCTACCACATATCATCCATCATCAGAACCAATTCCGTACGACAACCTTACAAACTCGTTCCATAAAAGTATCATGACGGCCAACTTCAGGGTAGCCTTGTATTTCCGGCGCTTACTCTTTTCGGCCTCATCTATCCGGCTGAATAATGCTTCTGCAGTTCCATGAAGCCTAGCGCGCGCAAGCTCAAGTGGCTGACGGACAGACTAACTGTATGGGTATAGATTTAGTACCTGAACTGATGCAATTCCGAATTACCGCATTGCAACATTAGTCAGTGGGGGATCGCTGATTGCAAAGAAGGGTCTAATACCTTTTTCTTTCTTGCGCCATTGGGGATCAAAGGGTGCCAGTATGGCGGGGCAACGTAGATGAATAGGTAGTTTATTAAAGATTTAGTAATTGAGGCTACTGCTATATATTGGAGTTGCTCCCCGTTGTTCATCCTACTTCGTCATCAGCTTCTCACTAAACTCAGTACCACTTACACCTATATCCATTCCTATACAAAATAATAACATCACTCACAATGGCCGCCAAATTCTCTGCCAATGCCCTCATTGAGCTGGCCAAGAACCGCCGCTCCATCTACTCCCTCTCCAAGAACCTTCCCATCTCTACCCAGCGCATTACCGAGCTCGTCAACCAGACCACTCTCGAGACTCCCTCATCATTCAACTCCCAGACCAACCGCCTCGTCGTTCTCTACGGCGCCGAGCACGACAAGCTCTGGGACATCACATCCGATGCCCTCCGCGCCATCGTCCCCGTAGAGACCTGGGAGAACACCGCCAAGCGGATCTCCGGCTTCAAGGCCGCTGCCGGAACTGTCCTCTTCTACGTCGACAACACCACTGTCGAGACGTTCCAGGGAAAATTCGCCATCTATGCCGATCGCTTTGAGCCCTGGGCTGTTCAGTCTGCTGCTATCCAGCAATACCTCCTCTGGACCGCTCTTGAGGCTGAGGGTCTCGGTGCCAACCTCCAGCACTACAACCCTCTGATCGACGAGAAGGTTGCTGAAACCTGGAAGATCCCCTCCACATGGACTCTCAACGCCCAGCTCGTCTTCGGTGCTAAGGAGAGCGAGGCCGGCCCCAAGGAGTACGCTCCTCTCGAGGAGCGTGTCAAAGTTTTCGGCGCTTAAAGTAAAGAACGTGAAAAGTCAATTGGACTGGGATGAAAAATTGCATTTTAGCGAACAGCATTAGAGCATTAAAGCATAGAAGCTTGACGTTTCCTTAATGAACCAATTATTATTATCAATGTCTTGAAGATATCTGTTGCAATCGAGTAACCTGTGAAACGTGATGTACTGTCAACTTAGGTATTACACGCAAAACACACGCAAAAATGGTACTTTAAAGGTCTGATCAACAACCACCATTAAGTTGCAGCAAATCTGTTAAGTGGAAAACGCTTCATAAGCCTATGCATTATATGGAGTGGTATGCAAATATATATATAGATATCCAAACGCTCAACTCAGTTTTTGATCTTTGTACACAAGGCATTAATTTACTCAATGACCCGTCCCAGGGCCTGTCCCATCTTTACCTTCTGCCCCTTCTCCACGGCCCACTCCCAACCGGTGTGCTCGTTGTTCTCACCCGCTTTGTTTGCAGGTGCCTCAAACACGAGTACGATGGTGCTACCCAACTGGAAGCCACCCATTTCCTCACCGCGTCGAAGTGCATGGCCCCTCAGAATGGGGCTGGCCGCCTCGTATGTTGCTTCAGCAAACCCTTGGTATACCTCACCCCTGCTGGCCGCCTCCTCTGCTGCTCGATCGGCTGCCGTGTCGGTCAACAGACTGTTGGTTCGCAGTTCCTTATCAAAGTTGACTACGATAGAGCCAACGTTGGTTGCACCGACTGGAACATAACTAAAGAAACCCCACCGCCAGCGACCTAGAAGCACAACACGCTCGTTGAGAGTGAAAAGTCCGGGCAGGGTTCGCTGAAGATACGGGGACACGCTGTAAAGCTCTCCGGCGAAGTGGCGACGGCGATCAACAACCCAGTTCGTGGGAGAGTGAAAGCGATGGTAGTCGCCTGGAGCTAAGTAGATGACTGCATAGTAAAGGGCTGTAGCCTTATCCGGAGATACAAGATCGTACCAAGGTCGTTCACCCAGAGCCAGTTCGGCACGAACTTCAGAGACTGTAGCGGGAGATGCGGGCATGGACTCGTCCTTTGCCAAAGGGGCCCGTTTTCCAGCGCCGGAGAGGAGATCAGGTAGAGTATATGAAATGCCGTTGACCTGAGCAAACTCCTCGTCCTGCTTCACAAGAGCCTCCTCGTCGGACACATCAGTGGACGCTACGCTGGTCGCCGGTGTAGAAGTGCCTGAAATGCTTGCAGGAGGCGTGTTCTTTCCAAGGAGAGCATCAATACTGTAAGTCATACCCTTGACTTGCTCGATGTCACCGCCTTGGATCTGGCCGTATTGAAGGACTTTGCCATCGGAGGGGCAGACGAGCGTATGGGGATCTTGGTCGAGTGGTCGAGCACCGGGCTTAAGAGTACGGTAGAAGAAGGATGCGAGGTTAGGATAAACATGGAGATCGGGTTCGGCGACTTCGTCAAGACTGAGCTTATTAGCACGAGTTTGATACGATTGGTTCAGGCAACAAACTTGACACCGAAAATCCAGGAATATAGCTTGAAACCGGGAACTCTTAGGTAGTAAGGAATGGTCAACTCATTGAATCGACCCCAAAGTCTAGAGATAGCCTTGAGGGGCAGAGTTGACATGACCTGGACTTGCCTGGACTTGAGTTAGTATTGGCCTAGGTATAGGGGCAGAAGAATTCGACGCACCAAGGACCATCAGGGCGAATTCTGGCACGCTTTTTGGGCGTCCTAGTACCCTCCTGTCCATCCTCAATCTCGAGTCTCTCCCTCTCGCGAGAAGAGACCTTATAAAACTGGACGAGACCGAGAAATCCAATACCTAGACCGACAGGGATCTGGTACCATTGGATTTTGGTGTTGCGCATGGCCTCGCCGAGGCGCTGAGAGAATCTCGGTCTCTTGCCCGAATTGGAGGCGAAGGTTCGAATTGAAGAGGCCGAAGGCCGTGATAGGCATCTCGATCTTATAGAGGCTTGGAGCATGTGTTGCGAAGCAGATGGCGGTCCGCGGGTTGCATAACGACCGTGGGTATAGAATGAGTTGCGGAGCATGTGACTGCCGAGTTGGGAGGAGCCATGACCAAGGGTTGGAGCCATGCCGGGCAGAGACGAGCGACAGCGAATAAACGCTGCCGACTTTGAGCTATTATCTATCTGTCGCAGAGCAGATGAGTTGAATTGAGGCAGATGAAGCCTCTCAAAGAGAATTGGGACCCTTTTTTTGACGGATGTTGACGTCAAAAACCTGCTATGACGACGGGCTGCGACTGCTCAAGCTTGTTACCTGTTAGCCGCACACATCTTCTTTGGCGGGCAAGGCAAGTGGGTTGCAGGTCTCGGATGCAAAAGACGCCGACCGCCGAGATGTCTTCTCGAATAAGTTTTGGGTGGGAAAGGGACGAACAGAGACGGGTGGAGGGATGATATATATTGACCAATCAAATGTTCCTGTGAGCGATGAGCGACTCCAACTGAATACAGGAGTACGTACCGACGCGACACCGCAATTGAAGTGCTCCCCCCGGTGTCGCAGCTGGAGGGCCAGCGTTACGTGCTCAAACCCGCCCGTACCTGAGCTTACCTGAGGTACCGTGCCGTAGCTTCCTTGCCTACCTAGTTGCAGGACCCCAAAAGGCAAGAGGCCACCCTGACCACTATCGAGGTTGATGAACCATAACTTTTATCACTCCTTTCTCACCTCAAAAGCATTGCTTTTTGAGACTCAGTTCTGCAGACACACATATTTTTCTGATCGTTATCACTGCTTCTACAGCGTTTTCTATTCACGACCCTTTGCGCATCGTATCGTATCCTGATCTTTGCTCCATTCGCCGCCACCTTCTCCCTTGACATGCGACCCGTTTAGTTAGTAAAACGACACAAACCGACGTCAGTTAACAAGTCGGTGCTTTCCCTCAACTCAGGGACGTGTGCTCTCGTAGACCGACAGCCACGACTAGGGAGGGGCGAACTCTCATGTTGTCTATTACCGATATATGTTCTGCACCATAGTTTATTCGACGTCGATCCGTCGCACCCTTCGTTATTAATCGCCGTTCCTTCACCCCGACACTTCGGACTACTTCATTCACCCCTAGCTTACTTTGGCGTGGCATGCTCTTAGCTTGATCATTATGGCTTCTATGCCTCCTGCGACTCGTCCTGAAGACGACAAATCTACCACCGCTACGACTTCAGCAGTCGAGGAACCGATCGTAAACGTACAGGTTCTGTCACCGTCTGTTGGCGTGACCCGACCCTTACTTTTTCCCAATCTTGCAGCCAACACCACGGTCAAGCAGCTCAAGGAAAAGATTCGACAGACACTTCCCTTGCGCCCTGCCGATGAGAACCAACGTCTGATTCATCGCGGACGCGCGATCGTCCGCGAGTCAGATACCTTGGTTGATATATTTGGCGCAGATGTGGTATGTTTCCTCAGGGTAGTCATCCTTTACCATAGGCCATCCTACTGATGCTTGATTTTCTCCTGTTACAGATCCGCAACCCTGAGCAACAGACGATCCATCTTGTGATTCGCGATGTGCAGGATAGCCAACCTCTGGCTTCGACTACACCTTCTGTGCCTTCCTCCCTTGCTGCTTCTGTTACAGCACCAGCGCAAGCGCGAGATCCCAGCCCGCCGACCGCTTCTGCCCCGCCAACGAATCCTCCACGAGTACAAGCTCAAAATCCCAACGGCCATGTCTTCGGATACCAGATGCCTTGGCGAAACTCAATGCCTCCGACTTCCAACCCGTTCCCTCAGCCACGTATGCCGTCACCGTCCCCGTCTCATACCCCTGAGCAAGCTGCGGCCTTTCAACATCACCACCAAAACATGACACAGTGGCTGAACAACATACAAAGAGAGGCCATGACAAGAGCTATCAACCAGAACCAACGCACAAGAGCTCAAATGGGAATGCGCGGTGTCGGAGATAATGGTGTAGGAACTGTTCCGACAGGCGACAACAGTGGGCGAGCGAGCCCAGCCCCGGGTCAAACCATATACCGGGAGCATGTTGGACCCAACGGGCACACATACCAGGTCGAGACTATTGTACGGACTGGAGGAAGTGGCCAACAGGGGCACGGTGGTGCTGCTGTCTCTATATCACCACTTGATGTGCATAACATTATCCGGACTGCTGATATTAACCAAGCTACATCAGCAGCAACCAGTGCAATGCAGCGGAGTGCTTCTAGCACTTCTTTGTACAGTCGCCCCATGGCACAACCCGGCATGGCGACAACTGCTTATCCCCATGGATATTCGATCATGTCTAGCAGACGAGGGACTCCAGAGCCCGGTTCTACTCGACTTGCGCCCACCGGAGCTTCTGGAAGTTCTCAACCTAGGCAAGGACCTGAGGTTTACATTCTCTCATCACCCGAAGGTCCGAGAGCTTTGTTATTTAACAACACCAGTTCTGAAGCTTACTATACCCCACGTCTTCGAACCCAAACAAGTCTCCCCCAACTGCGACAATCTGTACTCGGTGCCTTTCAGGAGCCTGCAAACGCGCAACTGCGACACAGACATCACCACCACCATCATCACCATCCCCGTCCGCATATGGTGCCGAATTATTTGGCCCAGTTTCAGCAGCAAGGACAACCTCTTTATCAACAGCGCGTCCAGCCTGTGCCTCAACAGCCTGTGCCTCAGCAGGAGCCTGTACCCCAAGGCCAGGGTCAAGCTCAGGTTCAAGGCCAAGTTCAGAACCAAGGGCAGGAACCAGATCCCGGAGCGTTCATGCCCCCTTTGATGCACCGGGGCAATCCACCCATGGCAGCACTTCCGCCACTACTCATGCAACTATGGCCGCAGATCTGGCTTTTGTTTCGTTTAGCTCTGTTTGTCTGGTTCTTTACTTCTCCTAACGCGAGCTGGTCCCGATGGATCACTATTATTGTGATAGCTGTGTTCATCTTTGTGCTCAGCACTGGAGTTTTGAACGGGGTTCCAGACCACGTTTGGCGACCTCTAGGACGACACCTCGAAAACCTGATTCCCCTAGATCCAAGGCCTCAACATGGCGGTGCAGTACCGGAACAGCGAGACCAGCAGAATCCACAGGCTAGACAAGACCCCGATCCTACTGAGATGGCAAGACGACTTGTCGCGCAGCATCAAGGTCCCGATAGTTGGTTTCTTTCTCAAGTCAGACGTCTAGAGAGAGCTGGTCTTTTGTTTCTAGCGAGTATAGCACCGGGTGTTGCAGAAAGGCATATTGCCAACCTGGAGGCAGCAGCGCGAGCTGAAAGGGAGCGCATGGAGGCTGAGGCGAGAGAAGCCGAGGCAGCAGCGGCGGCTCAAAACGATGAAAACAACGAAAACCGGGTTGAGGATGGAGGTGAAGCGACGGCTACCGGTGTTGAGACAGACCAGGCCGAGAGGACACCAGAGGATCATGAAGGACCGCAAGGAGAGCAAGGAGCTCAAGAAGATAATCAGCACGGTGAACCACTTATTCACCTGTAGGCTTTGGCTCAGGAGATGATTGTCGATATCGGTTGAAATGTGTTGCATGTGTTCAGATGAGACGTGAGACGAGCGGAAAAGTTTATACCACTGCCGAATACAGCAAACGCTGGATCGGAGGGAGATACTGGAGTTGATGGTGTTTCATTTCTTTAATTTTGTCTTTTTCTTTCATCGACAAAATCCCCAAAAGGCAGTCGGGCGCAGGCCCTGTGTTAATTTGACGTCTATTAGCTACCTACGCTTAGATAAAGCTTGCCTGGGTATTTTATAATCTATTGTCATGCTGGTAACTGAAAGACCAGAAAGTACCTACCCATGGCGATTGATTTTGAAGCAAGTAATCAATAATTTGACTCGCTCAATTGAGATGCCAGCGCCTCTTAAATCTAACATAGGGCGATCATAAGTACATAGGAATGCTGGGTGTGATACAATGTGATGTCGTAGCTTTATTGTTGCCTCAAATTCCTTATCTTATCAGTGGGGGATGATATCAGATGTCGTGTGGCTTTGAGCTTCGTTCTTGGCTTTTGAAGCTTCAAGTTCGTCATTCACTCACTCTACGAAGCATTTTTGCACAAATCCAATACCCCGACTTCCTACATAGTGCACTCAATACCTTTTCGAAGAGCAGAAAGATATCATCATTTCGACCCTTCTACTTCACAATCTCTGCAACCAGCTGGATCTTGCTGGGAAGCGCTAAACTTGTCCCTACAATGAGTGGTGGATGGAATACCAGTCAGTCACCTTTCTTGCTCTGTACATACCAAAGTGCTAAACTGGATTACTATAGTTGAGTCCGATGCGGTACGATTCGATCCCTCGCTTGTCGACTTAACTAAAAGCTAACAAAGAGCTAACAGGGTGTGTTTACCTCCCTTATCGAGAACCTCGGCGTCAAAGACGTTCAATTCGAAGAACTCCTTACTCTTGACCCATCCGAGCTTCTCACCCTCCAGCCCATTTACGGTGTGATCTTCCTCTTCAAATACCCGACCGATCAACCATATGCGACACCCGAAGGACCCCGCGACGGCTCCTTCGACCACGCGGCCTCTGAGAACATCTTCTTTGCCGCACAGACGATCCAGAATGCGTGCGCTACACAGGCCCTCCTAAGCGTGCTGCTAAATAAAACAAAAGATGTCGAGATAGGCGAACAGCTAGGAGACTTTAGAGAGTTCACCATGGTGCTGCCACCCGAGTTTCGCGGTGAGGCGCTCAGCAACTCTGACCTCATCCGTGAGGTACACAACAGCTTCGCTCGCAGCAGTCCTTTTGCCGACGAGACAGACAAGACTGGCGCAGAGGCGGAGGACGCATTCCATTTCATCGCTTACACGCCCATCAACGGCACACTCTACGAGCTCGACGGCCTGCAACCCGCTCCCATCTCACACGGTGCATGTAACTCTGAAGATTTCCCTACCAAAGTCGTCGATGTCCTTCAGCGTCGCATTGCACGATACGATACCACCGAGATTCGCTTCAACCTCCTTGCTATGTGCCGGGATCTACGACAGCGAGCGCGCGACTTTGGCGACGAGGAGCTATTGGCTCGGGAAGAGCGCAAGCGCCGAGACTGGATGTTTGAGAATGCTCTACGAAGACATAACTTTGTCGGGTTTGCGGGTGAGGTGATGAAGGGCGTTGTGCGCAGTAAACTCGCTGAGGGCGGTGATGCCGCTTGTGACAAGTGGGTGAAGGAAAGCTTGGAACGTAGGAAGAATGCGGAGCAAGCTTACAGAGGTCGAGGCGGCGGCGGTGATGGTGATGGAGATGTCGATATGGGTGCTTGAACTATTTAATGAACCTGTCACGGTGGGAATAGAAATACCATGGCGACTGGATTTATGAACGAGCAGAGGTCAGGCTAATGGCCGATACTTCATGATAGAAGTTGTGCATTTGAGAAAAGATTCCAGTTCATTAAAGGCATTGTGAAGACGATAGTTACATTTCATATCTCATTTCATACGTTGATACATGACGTTTAACATTTCAGGTCCGGCTCTCCTGATGTGCCGCCCGTCCCTTTCACGCCATTGCTTTATCTTGTCGCCATCAGCAATGCGTTCATGTACTGTTTTACGGAAATTGTCATCAAACGCCCTGCTGCTCTCTTCCAGAAGCAAGACCTGTTTTGTTCCACAATTCCAAAATGAAGAACTGCCTCTCCTAAATGATTGATACAGAGAATGGGAAATGTCAGGTGAGTGCAGTGTCTCTGGCTGAATTAGCGTACCCAACGATCAGGAGGAGGGGACATTTGAGGCTCATCTTTGCCAGTAGAAGCAGCTGTAGTGGAGCTGCTGTGGTCGCGGCGTTCGGCGTAGTTGAGGTCAGTCATGGCAAGGTCGAGTCCAGGTGCATGGTCGTCTTCATCTTCGCTGGGGTTCTGGCGGCGACGGATGGCGCGGACGAACCAAGGTGCACGACCAGAGCCTTTCCAGGTCCAGTACTCTTTGAGGTCGTACTCGCTGGGCTCGATGTAACCGCGAGAGACAAACACAACAATGCCGACAAGACCGTTGAGAACGGCATAGACAAAGACACCGCTGGCCAAGATTAGTGTATGCCACGAGGAGGAAAGGAATAGACTTACGCAATAAGACCGTAAGCTACACTGTAGCTGAAGGGGATGAAGGTCATGACCACAAAGGAAGGAAGAACATCGCCGATATATCGCCAGTTGATCTGGGTGATTTGACGGATCATCATGCAACCAACCTGCTCACACGATCAGTTTTGCCACCAGTAAAACGAAGAGTCTGGGTGGCACGTACTAGAATCAGGGTGCATCCCGTTGCCCAAGGTGGGACAGACGCAAAGATGGGCGCAAAGAACACCGCCACGATGAAGCAGATCCCAGTAACCATAGCAGTCAAACCAGTTCTTCCACCCTCAGCAATACCAGCACCACTCTCAATGAAAGCAGTGACGGGAGAGCTTCCCAACAACGCACCGACTGAGATGAAGGCAGCATCAGTGCAGTAAGCAAGAGTCGAGCGGGGAAAATCGCCGTCACGAGGGTTAACTACACCACAAAAACGAACCATGGAGTAAAGAGTGGCGGTAGCATCGATGATGTCGACGTATAGGAACGTGAATAGTGCAAGTGCGAAGTGAGAAGCTGTGCCGCCAAAACTCCAGTCGAGTACATTAAGGGTCCTTTCGATGGGGTGCCAGACAACGACTTGCTTGAAGAATTCGAACCGGCGGTCTCCATCCGCATCATGAGGGAAAAAGGTAAAGGGAGTGTTGCGACTGTGTAGCTGTCAGAAGGTGTTGGGAGAATAGAGAGGAACACATACGGCCACGAAAGGATGGACACAAGCGAGATGCCAATGATGAGGGCGTACTTGACACGGAACGCCATCAGAAAGGCTGTGACAATGCCACCACCGAAGACTGCGATCCAGAGCTACTTTGATTAGATCATAAGCTCAGATCAAAGTCCGTTTAACTTACCTTAGGGCTGGTCATTATTCCTTCTTGACATATGCCGTTCTCATCCAATATGTTCTCAGGACAACCTGCAAGAGTAAGAGGAGTAGACTGTCCGCCAGTAATCGCACCGATTCCAGCAGAGTACGAAAGGCCGATTTCAGTAAGGAAGAACCCAATTCCAACACCCGTGGCAGTCTTGATGGTTGCTGGGATCAGCTTGACGAGCCACTGGCGCATGCCTGTAAGTGCAAGAAAGATGAAGACGAGGCCTTCGACGAAGACGGCAGTAAGGGCGAGACGGTAAGAGATGGGACCACTTCCATTGTAGCCGACGACTTGGAAGGTGAAGTAGGCGTTGAGGCCCATACCAGGACTGCCAAAGAGTGAGCATAAGTTGAAAGGTGCTTCAAAAGAGAATGACTTACGCGATGGCAACAGGGAGGTTAGTTAGAAGGCCGAAGGCGAAGCTCGCCATGCCTGAGACGGCAGCTGTGGCAGTAATGATATCTCGTCGTATGTCTATCATCTCAGTCAGTCGTCGTTTGTGACATGAACAATATGGAGCAGATCGACCTTCTTTGCAAGCCACGTAAGACTCGATCTCATCGCACGCCTTTCTGTCCACCAGGTCGCATTCGCAAGTGCCACCAGTTTGTTGGAGCAGCGCCGCCTAGAAAATGTCAGCAAAAATTTCAGTAGAGAGACCAACGTCGCATACGTTGACGGCAATAATGTATGCCATAGTCGCAAAGGTAGTCAAGCCAGCGCGACATTCTCGGAAAAAGGTCGACCCGGCGATTTCCTCGGGCTGAAAGAAAGGATTAGTTGATGATGTACTCGGAGGAGAAGCGAGTTCCTTACGTGACCACTACCAGAGAGGTGAAAGAAGTGACCAAAACGCGAAGTGGTGATATAGCCATCGAGATGGTCAAGGAAGTCGCGAAAACCGCAGAAACGAGAACGACTGACGACTTCTTCTTCAGCGAAAGAGCGCTCGTCCTGGGGCGACATCATGCCGTGAACTGGTGGAAGGGAAGCCATCTTAGGGCTCGAGTGCTGTGCTGTGTTGATGTTTTGGTGATAATATGAGGCGGAAACGGAAATCGAGGGATCAGACAAGAAACCGGCCTAGTGGAGAAGCACAAACTGATTGTGTGAAGGAGAAAATGAGAGAGTGCAGAGGACAGAGAAAGGAGTGACGAGGTTGGGTTGTTTGGTGACGCCAGTAACGCCCGTGAAGAGGAAAAGGTGACACCAGATGAGATGAAGAAAAAGAGATGCTGTTTTGCGGGAATGTCCAAGAATCCGAAAATTATATTAGACCAGCTCAGATCTTATAAAGTAAACAAGAGTTTGGTGAAGGGAAGAAAACGAGAAAGAGGGAGAGCTATAATGCGAAGTAGGAAGATAATCACAGCTGCTAGTTGATAATTAATTCCCTGACAGCCGCTGCCACTGCCAACAACCACTTCTCTCCTCAACCGGGCCCCAACCAGACCTCAAACCAACTCGAAGACACTACTGAGGAACTTACACTCTACCCTTTTCGTCTAATTTGTTCCCAAATTGCTGGTAAAGAAGGTATGCATCTCACAGGACTCGAACTTCGAGTCCAAGTTGCGAGTTGCGCAAGATGGAATGGATACTTACACACACACATACATACACAACGTACAAACACACGCACAGCATAAGCGTTGTATGCAGAGAAATCAAACAACGATAGAGGGGGAAAAAAAAGGAGAGAGAAGTATAAAAGGCCGCGAGTTTAGCTAGTTTCCGTACCTTAATTGAGATGTTTGCTCTGGCTCAAGTGTAAGGGTGTTGTTTCCGCAAGCCGTCTGTGTAATACTCGCCTGCTTGCTTCATAGAGACGGGATGTAAACTTGGGAGTAGGAAATGTTTGTGATAATGATGACTTGCTTGAACAACCTCGTGATCACATGAGACTGCAGAAACAAATGGCCCTCATGGCTGACGACTATGGGATGACCAATGTTCAAAGCTTGGATGGTACTTGTGGACGTATGTTTGTGTCTTTCCAATATCTAAATCCTCAGAAGATACGTTGCGTATCCCACAACTGTTTGGATACAACATGCCCTGGATCAACTTGACCGGCCACACTACACCACACCAATGCCTACCCCTGAATACAGAAGCACGTATCCAATACCACTTCGTCAATGAGATCATCACACGCGGACCCTCAATACCTAGCCCTCGAGGCTATCCGTGCTGACTGCGGAGAACACGGGTTCAGAGTCGCACAAACCAGGCGTTTGTCTCACCTTATGCAGCCCACCGACGTTGATGAAGCGAGGCGGCGTCGGGTATGAATGGTGGCGAGAGAAATGGTTGGCTGGTATCAGCGTGATACAATGTCCGATATGTCTGTAGCCGAGATGAACTGGTTCCTGCTGGTGTACCTCTAGATATACGGAGAGTACGCCGAGAACGATTCTGGGGGTTGATGAGATTAACGGAGATTTATGTCAGTATGGCTATGATGACACTCGATCATGGAAGAAGCAAACAGTCGGTTGAGCAATGATATATCCATTATGATGATTAAAACTATGAGTCTAGTTGATAAGATCATGACTAGTTGTCGACTAGAAGGTCTGTTGATCACGCAGTATTGTTGTCACCCCTCTTCGACTTGCACTGATCTAAGCATTCTGTAGGCCTATCAAATCCTGCAAGGTATTCTTATCGAACGAGTGCCAGCTGCACATCGTTCCGATCTATGAGGCCAGAGCCTGAATTGTTTTCTTCCTCCTCGGACATAATGTCTATCTGACTCTATGATTTAGCCTCTAACCTCTTGAATACTCGTGACTTGACAGGCCTCATTCACAAACGATCCTTGCGCGCATAGTCATCCCACAAGCTGTGTCACTCCGATCCTCGTGACGCATGATAGCATTGAAAATGTCAGTTCGGCTTTCAGGACAGTGTATCACTACCCAAAGCGCGGTTAAGCATTTCATCTTAACACTTGATCGCTCATGCTATTGTGTTTGAGAACATATAACATCGTAGCCTTGTGTGTGATATCTAGGAAGAAGTCCTGAGGTCTGAAATGACCAACATAATAGATGCTTTAATCGTTCAAATTTTGACCGTATACTCTGGCTCGAATCTGGCAGACAGAATTTCGGCTGCCACTTGAGTGCGAACTTCGTGCACCCTTTGCCAGTGCTAAGCAGCTGGCAACACCCACCCTATCTCATTGGGTTCTTAGCAATCTTTACCCTTACATCAGGGTTGGTTGCACATGATAACTCGTCATTAGGCTAATAATTCTAGAAGTGTTTAGTATTTTCTTTCCTTTGGCTGGTCTAACCCTCACTACTCTACATCAACATCCTCCTCGACCTCCATCCCTAAACACTTCCCTCCCCGCCTACAGAAGTATAGATCATCACGAGATTCATACAATCTCAAAATCATTTTTGAATCCTTTGATAGGTTCAAGTCATCTGTTTGCTACCATATTCACAGAGTCACCTGGAACAGTACTCGCAATACTCGCATTCATTCGACCTGCCTAAGTGAGCACAACATCCACACTCCAGAACCTCAGCTTTCATTCCAAAGAAGGAAAGAGACCGGGCAGAGACTCCCGAGTACCCAAGACGTCATGTTCGACGTGATTTGGACCGACCCTGATCGCGAGCTCGTTGGAGAGCACCGCGCCAGAAAGGAGAAGAAGCGCGAACAAAAGGCAAAGCAAAAGGAAAGAGAACAAGAGAACTCGATAATCACACGCTCAACATCTGTCACAAGCACTCGATCGTCAACCGAGTCCCGCTTTGGCTTTCTTCGACCTCGAAATGGCAAACAGTCAAAGAGCAGAGAGAAGACCAAGTCAGGTCTTCTGACTCCGAGCCAACATTCTTCGCGCTCAAACTCAGGAAGCTATCACCGCTCAGCACTCATGGCTAATTTGTCTGAAGTTTCTCTCGGCGCGGCTAGGGCACAAAAGGCAAACACATCTACCTCTGTTTCTACTTCCGCTAATGAGGCGCATATCTGGTCTCGTCAAGAGTCTGCTTCCTTCGTTATCAGAAATGCCGAAGCGTCACAGTCACAGTCGCCTCGAATATCGGAGTCCGATAAGCCAGACTTGTCCATTGACATGCGTGTCTCTTCTGAAGCCGAGATCGACCATCCTGCCACGCCGTCGGATTCAGTAGGAGAAGGGTATGTTCATTATAGCCAATAGTAACATACCACTAACATATCACAGAAGCGACCCAGTCCCGCTACTCCAGAACGACTCTCTTCCCTGTCTCGTATCAAATATTCGACTCCCAAAGGCACCAAAGGCCCCTGTCATTATCAACTTCCGAGCCAACGACCCCGACTCGTGGCGACCACCTGAGGAATGGGACTACATCGACCGACAAGCTGAGGAGGAGCGACAACCAGAGGCTGATGAGGACGTCGAAATGAAGTCTGTGACAGAAGACCAAGTTCAGTCCGGCTCACAGATGGACTTTGAAGTGTTGAAGGACCAAGTGAAGCAGATGGCCGCTGCCAGCCCCGCCACCGTGCTCGCGCGCATCAAGGAAATATGGGGTATCACCGACGAGAGTCTTCATCCCGAGTTGAACAATGAACTGAAGCGATGGATGTTGTCCATTCTGAGCCATATGGACATCGAGCAGAAGAGCAGCTCTGGTGATGTTTCTGACGTGATGTGTGAATCCGCCAGTCTTAACATTCTGGCCCTCTACGAGTCCCAAGGTGAGTGTCTTTGGACTGCTTGGCCAAAATAATGCTAACGAGTTTAGTTACGGCTTCGTACCTTGCCGCCCTGTATCCTACAATGCAGGTTCATCATATACCCGCAGAGTCGCTCTTAAACACACAATTTGCCAAGTTTCAAACCGTGCTTGTGCCGTCCATGTCTAACTCAACGCTTCCACTTGAGCAACATCTTTTCGAAACCGTGTACTCACTCTCGCTTCCTTCCGCCAGCCCTTCCACCGAAATCCCGGGAGTTCTCAAGAACATCAGCAAGTACTTACGAGTGGGTGGCTCTCTGCGTCTCACTCTGATTGATCCGCTCCCCTGCACAGGAACACTCGGTCACCGCATGCGAACTTGGCTCGAAGAGCACCTGTTAATCAACCTCGAGCGGCATTTCAGATGTACCAACCCGAGCAAGCTGTTTCCGGACTGGATGGGCGATGCTGGGCTCCGTGGCCAGGGCAGTACTCTTACGACCTCCAAGTTCTACGCCGTTTCAGCCAGCATCCGCAGTCAAGTTGACGACAGTGATCCTTTTATCGAAAAAGCCCCCTCCGAACGAGAAGTGAAAGCCGAGGTGAGAAGCATTATCGGCCGTCTGCTGTGGATGGAAGTTTGGGGCAACTTCGTCAGTGGGGAAAAGTGGTGGTGGGAAGACGAAGGCTGCGTCAACGAGTGTCTCCAGCTTGGCACAGTTTGGGACTACCACATTATAGAAGGAGTCAAACAAGAGGAGAGTCTTGAACAGATTGAAGAAGAACCCTAGAGCATTGGAGAGTCTAGACTCTAGAAGTGAGGTCAGAACGTTGCTGGTTGGTGCACCCGCGCTTCAGTTCTTTTCCACGTCGCTGCATTAGAAGTAGAGCGACAGCGACAGACCAGATGGCTTCATCCGGGGAAGACATGCCCATTTCTGGCAGAAACGGATCCTCAAGGCAAGGGTAGCACTTGGGGCTTGTATGTTAGAGTTTGTCTGGATGATAGAAGCATTCCTTTTCTTTTTGAGACAACGTGGTCATGGTAATGCATATGTTTGAGTAAATAGTTGTATGGGAGAACAAATGTCGAGCATTCTCGAAGTGAAACGTCATCCCTGTCTATAGTGATATCCCTTTGGCCGCCGATCGATACTCTATGACTGGGCTTTGATCGATAGGAAATAAAAAGCCGTATTTTGACGGGATCTTCCAAACTTGTATGGACAGTTCCTCTTTCAACTCCATCAGATATTCCTCCACATCCTCAGTTGCCAAATCCCATTCAAGACGCTGGATACGCTTGTCGACGGCTCGATACCAGGAGACAAGCGGTTCGTGTTTCCAACTCTTGTATTTCGCAAGCAGTAAACCCATATAGTCTCTTGCGATGGAGATGTTACGATTTCGTAATCCGTTGACGACTTGCTCAAGGTTAAAGATATCGTCCCTTAAACATCGGTCTCGAACACCTTGGTATAGCTCAGCGAATGCTCTTCCTTCAGCGGTGTTCGGCCTACGAGTTAACCCAAACGGCCACTGGCTCGATTTTGAGAGAGATATGAAAGCTTCCCAAGGGTTATTGCCCCATGAGTTCTTCTGATATGGATCTATGCCACATAGATCCATGGTGTGAAGGTATTGAAGCATATCCAGGGAGGAATGTAAGGCTGCTAGATGTAGTGAGTTCAGATGTTCCAATGCTTCGGCCCTAGATGGTGAGAGTGAACAGCCTGCATCCAACAGGCATTTCATGACGGTGATGCTGTTGTGACCCAAGCAGGTCATTATGGGAGTATATCCATAGTTATCTTGTGCTTCAAGGTCACTGCCGGCCACAACAAGTAACTCGACGATTTGATTTGCGTCATCGTGGTTGGCTTTTACGTTTTGAGCAAGGTAGTGTAGCGGCGTCCTGCCACAGATATCGCGGCAAGTTGCAGATGCTCCTGCTGCAAGTAAAAGGCCTACTAATTCAGGACAGGCAATGGATGAGGCTATGTGTAGGGACGATGTTTCGCATAAGTTCATCTGTTCCACACTGGATTTGGCCCTGAGCAGCAACCTCGTAGACATGACAGATCCCAATCGCACTGCGATCATCAAGGCCGATGTCCCATAAGGTGATCGCATGTGGACATTTGCTCCCGCAGAAATGAGCATTTCCATGTCACTGATCTGGTTCTTCGCAGTCGCAAGGATAAGTGGAGTATCGCCGTTATTGTCAATTACGTTAACAGCCCATGGTTGCTGCTCCAATGCCACTTGGAGACCCTCACGTTGGTGGACTGCAGTGTGAACTTTGGTCGTTGTATCTTCAGGTGAATCTTCAATAAGTGTGATGAGCTTCCGAAGAAGATAGACCTCGCGGTCGCCAAGCTTGTTGCTTGAGAGTCGAGATTTGGCTTGAAATACCAAACGCCTGTTGGCTGTCAATACAGACCTGACTTAACAGCAGTCGCCGCGACTTACTTGGGCAATCCCACTTCGGGTAGCACGTTTCCCCAGAGATCTATAAGAGTTTCCATGGCGGTGTATGCTCCAGACATGAGGGCAAACTTCATAGGTTAGTGTCAAGGGAACGGTCAGTCGGCCGGTCAGGTATGTTTACGAACCTCAATGAGTCCAACACCCATTTCGGTAACATCACCAGGGTATACATCATAGTCAATAACCGATTGCCGAACCACTTGGCTGGTACCTTCTTGGAGCCACCACAATTCAGATCTTCTGTCAAGCAACTTGAACGGACGCAGAGAGCATCTCAACCCACTCAGGCTGTTGTAAGAGGCAAAGACTGCGAGCGACCGGAAAACAATCCATTGGGGTATGCGATATTCGAATCTCAAGACTGTAGGTTTCAAACACTGGCAATCACGATTTGAACATTCCTGAGGACGGCTCTTGCAACGTACAAGCCACGATCCAAAGAGTGATTCAACCCAACCAGAGTTTTGATATTGCTTCTCGGTGGCGTGGCAGCAACATTGGCACGATGCACCAGGCAAAGAATCCTGCATGAAAGCCAAAGATCTCATTGAGACCATTTTTTTCATGTGAGGTTTGTTTTCCCTATTGCTTACAGCGATCGATGCCAGTGCTGAAGTATTGGATCCGTCGGCGAGTTGTTCACGTACTCCTGCATCTATGGGTGATACATCCGAAGTGTCGCTGTGTAACAGCTGCATTGAATAAAGGTCCATAACAATGTGCCGTATTTCTGAATGGAATCTGTTCTTTGCGGTTAGCAGCAAGGTCTTGTATGAGCCCGACCGGAGTATTCACTGAATATCATTTGTCGCCCGAGAGCATGTTACAGCAAAGTGAAGAGTATCCTTAGCATTTGTCATTCTTTGTTGAAGTTTCTTGATTGTGCCTCTCTCAGGAAACCACTTTCTTTTCTTTATCCTGTAAGTCTTGCTCTCTTTTGTATCGACCTCATGAGAACAATCTCGCAGTAGTGCCTCGAGCTCCTTGGTAACTTCGTTTAGATCTCCAGCAGCCGCGTTGACCAGATCTTGTTCGTATGCAGATGGTGGCATTTTAGAAATCGCTTTGGCCATAGACCTGATGAGCGCCAACTAGAATAGATCAGTAAGTATTCATTTATGGCAGGTTAGTAGCGAATAATATTTATAAACCTCTTTGGTCAGGTGGTTGAAGTCAGCTTGAATATCTGGAAGTTCTCGAACAAGACTGACAACATGTTTACCAGCAATCAGAGCCTGTACCACGGCTATAGAGCTCGCTACGGCACCTAGAACTTCCATCGCGGAAGATAGACGTCGCAGAAACTCGCGTCTGATGACACACTAGACGATAGACGAGCTGATACACCTTGGGAGTGAGTGAAGGAGATATGTTGTTTAACAAACCTGGAGGCTGTAGATTACAAGTAAGGCTCCCAACAGTTGTTGGCTACCTACAGATCAGCCGATCATGTCACAGGCTCGATGCAGCGGTCAATAAGGTAAGGCAGAAAGCTTGTTGATGGAACCTGCCTTGGCTGTTCAGCCGCAAACCAAGCAACCATACCTATACTGATGATCCTTGACTCACACTTGCTGTACCGTCCAAGTATTTTGAAGGCTGTTTCCAGGTGTTATTCCAAATGCCTTAAAACGATAAGTAAGTATTTCTGGTAAAACTAGAACTTCCCATAACCCACAACACCAAGAAAGTCACCAATATCACAAGAAAGGGACTATGTAGATGCCTGCAACTCCAGGTCCACATCGAAAGTTCAACCTAATTACACCCAAAGCGACTCACCAATCCACTTTCCCCGCAATCTACTAAACCCTGATCCTTCCTAGATCAGATCATATGATGCATCCCCGCCAAGAACCTACAACAAACTGAGTCGTCAACGGACACGGACTCTCGGCAAGCCATTGGAGATACAAAAAAAGCCATTTGAAATCCTTGACGCCAGGCCGAGGTCATTCCAACCACCCAAGAGTTGATCTGGACCTGTCGTTGTTTGCCCGGGCGAACGGGAGCGCCTCTTCAAGCACAGCCGTTGAGATTTGAAGCCACGTAGAGCTTGACTCCCAGAGGCGATGATAACGTTGTCTTGTGCATTGCGGTTTCAACGGTTAAGCTTAAAACAGGCTGTAAGGTATTGGAATGGTCCATATATAAACCGTAGAGAGTTATCGACACTACAAACTCCTTTAATCTCCACTTTGTAACCAACAATATTTGCCTGGTTTGAGTCATGCTTGCGTAGCACTAGCAGCAGAAGAATAAAGAATAACGAAGTTGCAGCATACACGACATCAAGGTAATGCCGATAGGACAGGACTGGAAGTGAAAGGGCAATTTCGTATGACAATTATAGCAGCGAGGCTTAGAATTGATCATCGGAAAGTCTTGAAGAATCGAATGTCGTTAAAATTATAAACTCTTAGAAACAAAAATTGGGTATCCATTATCGTCCACTCCAAAATTGGCGAAACCATCACAGCAGTTTCGCATCAACATCCTCTCTCGCTGATGAGAGCAAGTCTTAGCCACCAAAATTCATGTCTTCATCATATAAAAATAAACAAAAGAGAAAGGACATAAACCATCGCATCCAAACAAGCATATAATAGCTATTATACAGAAACGTGATCTCGCCGTTCGTCTTCTGCTGAAGTCGGCCGGCTTTCATTCGCTAGTTCAGTCATGCTTTCCGTCTCGAACTTATTCGATCGTCGAATGTGACCAAGGTTATGTCGATGGCCGCCGCCGCCGCCGATGGTGTGGGTGGCTCCAACCTCAGGTTTCATTCCACCAACAAGTTCTGTGACATCTGGACGTTGACCCATACGCAAGTCGCTGACCAAGTTCTTGCACGCGCCCCATGAGGTGACAATGTAGATGAGGGCGTTCCAAAAGCCCTGTAGGGGAAGCACAAGGGCGCTCATAAACTCGAGAGGTTCCGACGAGGTTTTGCTGAAAACTGAGTACACACGGTTGGCGCTCGAAGGCACCCATGTGATCAGAATAGCTGTGAAGAATAGCAAGGCACACTTGGTGTACTGCCATGCTGCATTGTTAAGTTCGCGATTCCGCTTTCGATTCATGTGGGCTGCAGAACGTTGTTGCTGTTGAGGCACTTGGATGCTGGTGCGTGTCTGCTCTCTCTCGATGGGGGCCAGTCCGTCTGCGTTTTCCCCAGAGCCTGGCTGCGCTGATATATGAACGGAATAATTTCCATTAGAAGCACTAGGTTCGTTGGAATCGGGTGCTCTACCGCTAATGGGCTGCAAAAGGATTCCGTCCGACTTTACAACCTCCGTCGTCACCGAGACTTCTGTTGTCTTAAGGGTGGTAATGTGGTCTCCGCCACCGTAAGTCAGATCCCTGTCGGTCGAGCTAAAGCCGTCGAGTTCTCTACGCTTGCGATAGATGGTATTGCCAGCACGAATATAGATAAAGAAGGTGGCAACAATGACAACCCTGTGATGGTCAGCGTCGCGATCATAATCAGGCTCGGATCAGTTATCTACTTACCACACAGGACCATAAAAAGTGATAATCCGCCAGATATCCCACTCTGGACTCACCCAGCACCAGAGTGTAGCATTACCGTACATGTGACGGCCTTCTTTGTCCTTGATAAATATGTAGACGAAAGCCGGGATGAAAGGAATGCCGTAGCATGCAACAAGGTAAGGTATTTCCATCTTACGCAATCTCCGGGCGTCGAATTTGTAGTAAAACGTCAGGTAAACGTTGATAGCCATGGTAAGGGTCCAGAAGGCATCTGCAGGCATAAACCTAATATGTATGTCAGTGTCTCTGTAGCATATACATCTTCCAGGATGTAGAATGAACTTACATCTGTATAAGGAAGCCTTGGAGTTGACAACCGGCAGAGCCGGAATCATTGATATATGACCTAGACATCAACGTGCCGATATTGCTCATCATGTTGCCAAAGGAAGCATAAAATACCAGGCGGTTGATTGGTTTATGGAATGCCTTGGATGATAGGAAGGAGGCGATGATGAATATGGAACCGAGTAATGAAAAGACAGAGCATGTTCGCTCAATGACGCTCAAAGCGCGAAGGTGTTGATCCATATTCTTCATGATGAAATATGTCAAGGTTCAAAAAGGACTGGACGAAAGATAGGTAT
The DNA here is from genome assembly GCA_014898915.1 of Fusarium chlamydosporum. Classification (NCBI taxonomy): domain Eukaryota; kingdom Fungi; phylum Ascomycota; class Sordariomycetes; order Hypocreales; family Nectriaceae; genus Fusarium; species Fusarium chlamydosporum. The sequence continues at coordinate 115,401 of JAAVUD010000047.1, read as the reverse complement.
CCTGGTAGTAATAGTGTCGACAAAATCGAGTTTTCGAGTCGCAGTAAGAGGGAAGAACGAATTCGTCAATTATGAGAAATGTACCATTCTCCCTCTCTGATGTAATCGGATATTTGTTGAGGCAAAGAGATGAGTTGAGTTGTGACAGATTCGCTGATGGATAAGAATCAGACTATGATCCAGATATAGAAGGAGCGTTGTGATGTTGGTTGGTTGGTAGGTACTGCCCAAGTGGCGAGGACCAACAAAGGTGAAGTCAAGGAAGGTGCTCTACACCGAGGTGGGAGAATGCTCCGAGCGTCGAGGTCTGGTAAAGTCGGGTCGAGTCGAGTCCAACAGCAGCCAACACTATAATTAACTGGTTTGCAAATCGAGATTGGGTAACGCCATGTCAAAGTGCGGTAAGTCAAAGAAGAGGCTTTCGCAGGGGTTGGAGATCAGGGTTAGGTAGGCTTTTAAACAAAAAGGTGGCTTCCGACAACCTTTGCAAACATGCAGCAGACACTCAGACAAAGGATAGGCAGGTACAGAAATGCAGATACAAATGCAGATGTGAATAGGAAACAAGGGAATGACGGCGGGGGGTCGACGAGGAGGGGAGATGTAAGATACAAGTAGTCCCAGCAGTTTCACCAAGACCCGGCAGAAAGGAAAAGTGACCGTCGAGAAATATACCAAAAAGGGAATCAGGGACGACGGAGAATGACTGCAGCACTGAGATGTACGGTGATATTGTAATAGCGCTTATGCTTATGTGTGCGTGCTCTCTGCTGCGGTCGGGGAGGAGGGAGGCCAGGGCCGTCAAGCTATAACATTATAAGAATACAAGCAAGGTGCAAGTCATGGACTAGGATCCCATGTAATCCGGGAGGTGAACGAGGACAAATCATATCGACGAGTCTTTTATTGTGCAATCCGAGTTCCGGGGAGGGGATGGGAAATCCCCAAGATCCACAGACCAAAGCAGATCCCCAGCATGGATGGTGACTAGACGGATATCTCGCGGAAACTACAGAGTCCTACTGACTGTAAATCCATACAGTATGACCAGCGCCTCCTGAAGCCGTGACAGCGGGAGGATGGTCAAGGTTTCAAGCCACGGCGTTATTCGCCTAATAGAGCATTGGAGTACAGCAGTTTGTGTCAAGTTTGTGGAGGAATCATGAAGAGGGTGTCTGGACTCTGAGCAAGTTTAAGCTGTGAAAAGGTAATGATATAGGCTATTTCGCATAGCTGAAATGTTTCTCACGTTGTTAATGCAGTAATCCTTCGGCATGTACCGTGTGGCACCGTAGAAATAAATGATGATAGAACAGAAGGAAACAAGCTTAGACTGACGCTATGGTCCAGGGGATCCTAGTATCTTCAGCAGATCATTCAAGATTGAGGCCTGTTGTATGGTTCCGGACGTGAGGAAGCAACTTTGGGTAGTTCCACAAGCACAATAGATTAACGAGTCGAGGATGTGAAAGATTAGAGAGACAGAGAGAGAGGGAAAAGACAAAAAGAGTTGGTGGCGTGCAAGTCAAGATGTTCCAAAGCGGGTACAATACGGTACAGCAGGTACAGAAGTAAGCCATAGGGTGGAGTTTGTGGGGGAGACAGGCAGATCAGTCTCCACCAGCAAATTACCTACTCAGTACGGAAGAGGTAGGTCTGGTAGGTATGTTGGTAGGCAACAGAACAATAGGTACCGTAGAAGGGCAACTTAGAACAGAACAATAAAACATTCAATTTTGATGTTCAACACTAGACTGATTTCGCTCCACGCTATTCCTCAAGCCAATTCCGAAAGAGAAGGCGCGAGACGACGTTTGCTGTCATAGCTAGAGACGGCGTCCTTTTTAATAGCGGCCTCAGCAAGGCGATCCAACCCTGCAGGGCAAAATGACATTAGGTACTCTCCTCAGGCGGGACAAACCCCTGAACATCTCCAGGTGAACACCACAAGTCTGCCCGATAACTAGATGTCCATCAATTGATACATGCATACATACCGGACCTAACCTCCTTGCTCCCCCACTGAGAGACAAGCACTAATTAAGAGTCTCTCCTATTAATCCATCGACTGAATCAATGCTATGGGTGATGACTGGACCCATGATATTCGTCAAGCAAGTCAGCGACACACTAAAAAAGCTCCAAGAGTACGGCCACCAGCAACAACTTGACATGTGCCGGAGCTCCGTGATCGTCACTGTCAGTGGATTTCCGTCTCCATTCAATTACTCAAACTCGGGGTTTCTTTTCCTTGGTCTGTCGTGTCTCTTTATCTTTCTCGCGGTCAATGCGCTGTATATGATTACCTGTTCCTCATTTACCGTCGATTTCTTTATCGCGATCTGCCACCAACTTCAACAGCACAGACGAGACCCTCCCCCAGATTACCACCGATTTCTTTCATCGCTTGGCCGGCCTCTTCTACTCTTTCCAGCGTCGATGTCGCACTTGGCACGCGGGGTTCAGTGCCCTGCCCATTGCTATGGTTGGCTTGGCTTGGCTTGGCTTTGCTTTGGCCTCAGACTCGTTCGCCCCGGGGAACCCTTGTCTCACCTGTAGACACAACAGTCTTGTCTAGGTGGGCTATCGTAGTTCTAGTTGGTCAACGGTAGATGGACGCTGAAGAGGGTCCGGGATTAACAAAACCGGGACTCATTTGCCTAGGTTGACCTCCTTTAGATGGGAACTGCAGATAAATTCTGAAATCAATAGTGCGAACGAGGAGAGTAGCTCCAACACTAACGTCAACTCCCATTAACTAAATACCGTTGATCTGTGGATATCGACGTGCCTTCCTTGCCGGACAACTTCAAAGCGCAAACCCTCGTGGCAAACGACTGAATCGGAGTATATGTCGAGTCCGCTGTTATCCAGTGTCGTGTCTGTCTGTCCATCGTTCTATCGCTTTGACCGCCAGCCCAGGTGGAACTGAACTCTGTTAATGAATCCGCGCTGCTTAGGTTGCCAAGACACCCTGTGGCCCGAGTTTGTTATCAAAATGTTTTGTCCAAAGTATACCTAGTCTCTAGTTTAGCTCGAGTCCAGTCTGTGTGTGTGATACCAACGAGTCCAAGTCCAGCACATTTATATCTTATCGTCATTTCCCCGCGTCGCCTCACTTTTGATTTACATTGCTTCAATTGATTCGAGTCAGCTCTCAATTGAAACATGTCGAGTAACTGAAGATATGTTTCCTTTTGAACGCCTCTGCCGGCTTACGATCAGCGCCGGTGCTATCAACCACGTGCGTGAGACGAACATCGTTTCCATGCTTGGAAACGATCGCTGAGAGCTGCCACGCGAGCAAACAGGCCTACTGCACCGTCGTGTATCGTGTCACATTTCGCTCATTGTGTGCATGAAAAATTGGTCGACTCTATCTTGTTTTCCTCCATTTAGATTCCCTGTACTCTAACGCCACAGCGTCAGAAGTTTAGGTGGAAGGCTCAAGTAGCACATGACTTCCATGTTATTTCTTGTCCTCTATAGTACGTATAGTCATGCTGAATATAGGCCGGGCTTTGATACTAGCCAAGATGACATGTTTCTGGGGTCTAGACTTGGGATACGATTCTTTCAACGGCAGAAAAGTGTGCCATCCAATCCATGCTGATGCATCCAGACGGCGTAGGAACTTGATCCTTGTCGATGCAACCCCCAGACCCCAGATCTTCCACTTTATCCCACCCGACGGGATGGCTATTGTCTTCTTTTTCTCTCTTGACTCTTTTTGGTCTCTCCCGCAGCTGTCGGTTGGCGAAGATACGCCTCTTTTCGACAATCTGGCGTCTGTTTCCCCATTAGCCAAGATTCTTAACAATAAGCCACCATCGGTTGGTTATCTGGGGTTGCAAAGTCTGGGGTATTTCTCAATTTGTCTGGGGCATTTTTCTTGGCTGTAGGAAAAGGTGCAGTAGGCTATTCTCAATGTCGACTGTCTCAGCCAGTTTGTGACATCGGACGGAACGGACTTGCAAAAGTGAAACGTTAGTGGTTGGTTTGTGTCGAGGCAAGGCAAGCTAGCGTCGTTAATGACCCATCATCTAAATTAATCAAATGGATGGCATAAGACGCTTCGCTGCTAGTTTCTTGTCTAGTCTCTGCGGCTAAAAGCCATGTGCTCCCTCAACCCTCGCTGCCTCGGTCTCATGAACCATGTGGCGGAGGATCGAACATACATACAGCCTGTACTAAGAAAGGAAACCTAGCTGTTTCGTTCCGTAAGGCGCAGGTGACGCCAGCCCCTCACAGTTTCTTTAGATGCCTATCTCGAGGGACTGGACGAGGCCAACCAGCTCAAGGACTCCCATTGATGCCATTGCCAATTTTGAAATTGCCCCCTTCGTATAGACCATGACGATAGAAGCAAAGTAGATATTTCCAATCGTTTGAGAGCCCCAATCTCAAACTCATGAGCTTGAAGTCAAGTTAAGATCAGCGCACATGACCTGTCAGAGTTGATGATGCATCAGGTACCCTAGTAGTCGAGATTATACTTCAAACTCTGTTTCTGCCCCATGAACATACATACCATGATACAATCCCAGACACAGATGTCTCTCGCCAGGATCTCCTTTATTATTACCCGCTCAACCCCTACCGCATGAGGGGTTTTGGTCTAGATCCATGGAAAGTTGAACGAACCCATACCAACTTGGGAGCAGAATTACGGCTCGAGGCATGCCTACATGCAGCTTCTTCACCATCTCGGGTTACACTGTCACATATCGGCGTGGGCGGTTTACCTTGCACAACCAAGACACGGGGACCATATCCCAGATCCGTTGTATCCATCATACCTGGTGCTACCCATTGTGTTCCATTGATCTCTCTGCCGTACGTCTCCTGCTACCAGAGAAAAGTCTGATGTGTACGATTAAACATTCTATCAGACTTAAATATCATCTTGAAAAGTGAATCAAGAGATGATACCTCTAGAGAATGGAGGGAAGCAATGCACTGATAGGCTGGGCTTAACACGAGTCTGTATAATGACTTCCTGTGCCATCGAGAATAGTCTCGCTCAAGGCCAAGACCATCAGGGTTACTCTCACCTAATATAACGGAATCACCGAAACGAGACCCTGGTAAACCTTTCCAAAGTTCTTGTTATACGTCATAAAATGTTACATCCACAGAAAGAAAAATCATGATATCTTTATCCTTCCCCTGCAGAAGCATCTCTCACCCATATCGGATTTGTACCATCCGAAACATACACTTCCAGGATCTCCACCCGTTCAGACGGCTGCGGTCTTTCGCATCAAAAGAGGCTGGATCGCTGCACAATCGGGCGAGGAGTCCGAAAGAGGATAGCATTCCTTTGGATACTGTCAAATCCGTTACGCTTTTACTTCACGGAGGCTTTAATCCAGGCAACGAGTATTGTGTTGTAGAACGCGGGGATGCGCAAACGACATGTCAACTTTGGTAGAGTACCAGAAATCAGAGTTGTTTCGGGTCAAGTGCCCTAAAAGAAAACGCAGTATCGTAACACAGCGTAGGATGCTCCAATTGGAAGGGTCATGGTTTAGTTCTAATCGATAGCTACCCTAAAGATGAGGATGATCCAAAGAGATAGACAGAGAAAGTTCCTAGTTGCCAACTGACGCAGGTTTATTCCGCAAACTCCAGTTCTTCAAGAGTCCGTCAGTTCGACACGGCTTTCAATCTTCAAGAGCAAGTATAATATCTGTCTAAAATTCTTTTTCGCCATCCTCAAGTATTTCGTCTGGTCCTGTTGTTTGGCAGATGATGTCTTTTTCAGTCTCAGGCCTTTGACTCAAGCAGCTACAGCCACTTGTCTTTGTCCCTTGATACCTCAGAAAGGATCAGGCTACAGTTGAAAGCATTGGGTAGTACCTTCAAAGACAAATTTATTGCTTAGATTGGCCAATTCTGATTAGCAAACATCGATGGCTAATACATCCAGGTGGAATGTTGCATACTCTTTTATCGGACAAACGACTGGAGTTCGATCCCATTAGCATGTTATGCCTTTTGCATACAGTCTTTCAGGGCTCATCGGAATCAGATAGTTGTTTCTATACAAAGAAATCAAATAAAGTGATTCACGTAGAAGACATCTCATATTCTGTGTATTTATCGATCTGAGCAACTACGACTTCTTCCTACTCCTCAACACATCGGACCACTTCAAGCACTCAATTGTATGCCTCATGTTATAAAGCAATAACACCATGGCAAAAGAGAACAGAGTCTCCAAGAAAGACTTAAACCGTCTTAGAAAGGATCAGAAACTGGCTGGAGTCGATAAGCCGGACACGCATAACGAACATATCGATGGTCGACGATCCCATAAGAAGAAGAAACGGCACGACCAAGACTTGAAGCCCCTCGATTCTATTCGCACCTCATTATTTAACATCCATAACGACATAATAAGCAGAAATAAGAACATGCCGACCGAAATACAAGAGTTTTGCTCAAGGATGGGTCTGCTATACAGCACGATGCTCGAGCTTGCTTTTGAAATGGGCACCTCGGAGGAAGATACAGCAATGGAATGGCAGCACGAGCCAACGAACCATGTACGACTGGTCCGTACATTAGAGGAGGAAGCTTCTTATCCTAATGGCGCTGTCATCTCGCCCTGGCAGACGGAAACTAATCCGGCCTTCCGCAACGTTCTGAACGATGGCTTGCCTTGGCGAGAGACACGCTCCATAGACGGTATCCTTTAAGACTGGATGGGAAATTTACTACATATACCTCGAGATGAGGGCTGAGACAGTTATCTGATATGAGTGTGCACGTTTCATAGACAGAGCTTGTAGACTGCTTTGCAGCTTGGAGAACTGTATCTGATATACTTGGAGACGTATGTGGACGACGTCAATCCAGAGAGTTACAGAGAAGAGAACTTCTAAGTTTTGTACAATAGAAACAAATAACCTTATACTCTGCTCCAGGATCGTATAAATCGACTGACAAACTTCATCTCTTACACTGTCACCGGCCAAAGCTTCTGGTCCCCTGAGGATAATGTCGGGAGTTTGGGTTTTGAGAGACGAGCACAAAACTCCAAGGCGTGTAAGGAGTGAGTCACTCTTTCCCTATCTCAACAACTTATTGTTTTAACCTCATTTCATAGACACGTCGTTCTATCTCAATGGGCTGAGAAGGCACGTCCCAATTACCGACCCTCAGTTCTCCTCAAAAATAGTCCTCTATGTTATAATCTACCTACACCATCCACCTACGACACTCAACATTTCTTTACTCACTCATTCAGCCTCATCTCTCGATGAACGACACTCCCATGTTTTATTAATTCGCTCTCTCCACACACACTCCTTTTATTCTTTATTCAACTACTATACCGCCGCTTATCATGTCACTCTCTAGTGTTACCGGAGGTGGTCTTTACAACTATGCGACCATCTCCAACACTGCATCCTATGCCGGATCCTACTCGTCCGGCCACTCTCGAGATCCATCACATTCGAGAAGACCGTCCATACCTATGAGCTCTTACCCTGCATCGACACACTCAAGAACCAGAAACTCGACCGACTCACGAGCCGACCCACCCTCACATGCCAGAACCAGCGAGTCTTCTCATGCTACAAAAGCTACTTCTGTCAATGAGGAAGCTATGCGATATCGTTATGGAAAGCATCAAGGGCGCAAAGACTCAAGAGAGCTTTCATACTCTTCAACTGAACAGCCAAGGCATCGCCAGAACGGACATCACAGACACAGCCATCATGCTTATCATAGCCATCACCCAGGCCGTCGCGAGGATAGATACCATAGCTCATCTACAAAGTCTCGTAGACGCGCAAAGTATGTGGCGAGTCCGCCAGATTTGACCCTGTCGCCTCCTCCTGTTCGCAACAAAGTTATGGCTGTCAAGTCGAACAAGAAGAACGACAAGAATACGGGCAATTTGACCTGGCGACGCATCACTCAAGGCATCAAGATGGGCAAGTCCAAGAAGGCTGAGCAGACCGAGCAGAAGCCGCCTGTTGTGACAGAGACAAAGCCGAGAAGGAAAAGCAAGTGGAGGTTTTGGGCCAAGCAGGAACCCGACACCGTCGCTGAATCGAATGCTGCTTCCTCCCAGACGCCGAAGCCTAAAGACGAGATGCATGACAAACTCAATACAGGGCGCAGACTCAGCATCACCGAGTGGCTTAGCGACGACTCGAGCTTTCCTCAGTCACCAACGACACTGAAGCGTTTATTTGAAGAGGGGGAATAAGAGGGACTGAGTTACTGCATGAATGCTTTCGATCAAACCTGGATACCCACAGATTGCAAAAGGATTGTCATTCTGGCAGTATAACGCTCATTAGTTCATTGGAAGCATAGTTGATTTTACCTTTAATAAGATATAATTCATTGTCCTTTACCACGATAGTATGAAGGCTGCACAAGTGTTAAGCTAGGCACATTATGTAACAAGATGCAGGGAACTTGTAACTTTATGCATCGGCATAATAGATCCTCTGGCCCCTCATTAACCTCAATGAATACTCGGAAAGCAAAGGCAAGTAACTTCTAATCATCAACACTGTGAGGGTTCGCTCGGCTCAAGCATGATGTATGCTCTAATGCACAAGAAGCGGTACCAGGACTAGCCGATGTAACGCATGGTTTTTCTAGACTTTACATCCTCAAACCATCAATGCGTCTTGATCAAAAGGTTGATGTTGCCCTCATGAATGATTCAGCATGCACGTCATCTCCGAACTGGTGTGATCCGAGATCCTTTCTCTCTATGAATTTACCCGTTATCGCAGAGCCGCACCACTGCCATTATCTATCTTCCTATATCCTGCAACAGCTATGTAGTGTGCCTCTATTGCCGAGCTTCAAAGAAAATAAATACGACCTCCGTCACACTGTACCCTGAGCACCTGCTATATGACGTCGGGACGATCCCCCACGAAGAAAAAGGGTCTGGTGAATGAATGCCCGCACGGGAGGAAGCGGCTTTGGTAAGGTTTTCTTTTTTTTTTCTTTTTTTTCTTTTTTTTTTTTTTTACCGTATGTATGTTTTCTTCTCGAGTGGGAGAAACGTGGGGAAACAAGACAAGTATGTTTTGCATGTGGGTTGATGTGATGTGATGTGATAGCCCGTAGTTTGTCTGGTGATCCGATCCATAATAACTGCTTGCTTGCTGCTGTGGTGATATAGGTATGTAGTAGGATGGATACATAGATTGTGGAGCTTTTAAACTGCATGAGCGTCGTACTGAGCTACTTACTGTATTAGCGATTGATGGGTTTTCTTTGATTGCGATATTTAACGGACTGCATTTGGAAGTTGTCTCATGTTATGTATGATAAGCCATTCTTGTCTGCCAGAGTTGATAGGTAACACAATTGATGTGTGCAGTTACACTCCAACTCGTTCCCGTCTCCAGCCTTGCAGGGTAGATCCATGTTAGTAAAAGCACTTGGTCATGTCAGCACAACACAGCATAGCTGTAATTACAGTACTGTACTATAGCCTATCCGTAGCTGTACTATAGATTATCATTTTGGTTACTACTGCACATTTTTGTCTCAGCACAGAGTGTCTAGACTAGGTGACCAACCAAGCAATGGATCTATCCTCTCCACTCTACAAAGTTAGCATCCAATCCTTTCGTCTGTTTCTTTTTTTGTAATTTGCCGAACGAGACCCTCACCAAAACCAAGGAATGGAAAAGACAGACACACCGAGGGAAAGAAAAAAAAAAAGAAGAAAAATAAGCAAGAGAAAGATTGCCTCAGTGGCATGACATTTACAAATGAGATGATTGGAGTGACGCACCATTGAAGATAGCTTACCTACCTATGTATTTTATAATCCAAAGTCCAGAATGAAATCAGAAACCAGAATCACAAAATACAAACAGTCCAGTCCAGTCACATGCCTCCTCCTCATCTCGGCCGTTGGACGCACACTCCCCCCTCTTTCTTCCCTCTAAGCGAAGAGAGGGCCTAGTCTCACTGCAAACCTGTAACCTGTACCCTGCTCGATGGCGTTCATGTACTGGTACAAACATAAACGGTGGATCTCCCCGTCCCCGCGAGGCTCGTCCCGAACCCTCTCGTCTCGTGGCCTTTAGACCCGCCGTATTGCGGGAACTATTGGTTCGTGGTGGAGAAACTACAGTATGAGAAAAATCACAAAACGAAACCTGGCTACCTGGAACCCTCGCTATAAAATAAAGGTCAACACACCACCCGTAACATCGTCAACAGAGTGACTACTAGTCTCAGCTCCGAGACGGCCTGGCTTGCTATACATATTTGTTTCTACTGCCTCTTCAGAGAAGCGTCTTGTTACTCAGCCAATCTATTGCTCCTTTACATCCATCCACCTGGTCCCTACTATGCCATGCCAAGCCAAGGGTATATCCACATACATTACCTCCTTTCTCAGTCAACAACAAGAACAGGGTATAGGAGACTTCGCTGCCATCTGCGCTAATAACAAAACAATAACAAATATACCCAAAACCGCTAACAAAACAAACTTAAAAAAAACTTAAAAAAAAACAATATCGTGCTGACCTAGGTTTTTGCCTAGTGCTGTTTTGCTCCAGACTGTAGCTGGCCCATCCTGATCTCCGGAACATCCAAAAATGATAAAGAACCATCCACCTTTTAGTTACCAATCCATAGCCGATGCATACTGGACGCAAAACAAATGAAAGATGGAGAAATGGCGTTGAAAGAGACAAAAACAAAGTCCGACTCTGGCCAATAAGCTCAGCCCCAAGCAGAGTGCGCAGCAACACTGCTTCCAGTCAAGAGACTCTGCCTACCGTCAAGCATGCCTGGAGTGTAGGTCACTGCCCTAGAAAGTCGATTTGTCCCAACTCTGGACCCATCGTTGGAATGCTCACTCGTTACAAGCTGTATCATGTCTTCGGGCAGCTCTGCGCCCTCATCGTTCCACCAATAGTGCAGCACATCGCTTTGCCAACGATCGAGGTCGCGGATCTTGAGCGCCCGGCTCTTTGTAAATGTCGTATGAAGTAGTAGCGCGTTAGTAGAAGATAGACGAAGCTGATGCAGAAGCCATCTATTGATGAAGTCCCCTTTTCCACCCTCGCCATGGTCCAGCATTAGTCGGTCAATAGAATATTCCTTGGACGCGAGCTGCATACGGCTTGCCTTCTCTGGGTCAGTCACCGGCAATGCTGCTGCTGCCTTGAGAGCTCCGCTTGATGTGAGAGGGAAGTCTTCAGCCATGACGTGCTCGGGCTGACTTAAAATCACAGGAAACGTCGGATCGGCAAGATCCGAATGGGTGCGCATGATTACAGAGACGTTATCGAGCTCTATATCCTCGTATCCGTCCTCAGGGTAGAGAAGATAAGAGACTCGCGATGATAAGTGTTTCTTCATCACCCCCTTCTCCTCGCACAACTTTCGAAGATGCGTTACTTGTTGCTCCAGGGTTGTGACACTGCTACGCATCTGTTCCTCTTCCAACGGAAACTCGTCGAAGAACTCGATCTCGGCCTCATTCAATTCCATCCCAGCTGCGGACTTCATCCTCAACTCGCCCTCATGCTGCTCTTTAAGAAACAGTAGTTCGTCAAGCTCTTCTTTGGCGTTCTCGAGATCACCAACTGCAGCCATGAGTTCCAGGAATAGAGGGTGCACCTCTTCGCGTGGGCCGTTGGGTAAGATACCCATTAGATCGTTCGGCATATTGTTGACATGTTCGTACTCAGGTTCGTCCTCGGGAGGCTCCTCAAGAGGAGTGACTTGGTCAACTGCCAGCAAACTGAAGAAGCGAATTTCCAATCTATTCAGTGTTTCTTCCTCTTCATCAAGAGTGACTTCAAGATCTTCGTATGCATTTTCAGAGTCCTGATACTGAGTTCTGAGCCTTTCCAAATCCTTCAGGCGTCTTTCCAGGGTGATAGGTGACATTTCCAATCGTTCTTGGTGAGCAATAAGCATGGGTCGAATGACACCCATGAATGCATTGTCTGCGTCATCCCTTTTCCGACGCAGCTCCCTTAATTTCTTCCTCTTCTTGGCCATCTGACTCTTGATGTCATTTAGCTTGACCCGCTGGTCTTTGAGTTTAGTCCAGAGGAGTTCCAAAGTATCCTCGGAAGGTACGGATTCTTTTGATAAATGGCTTCTATCGCCTCTTGTGGTTTCCAGAAGTGGTTCTAGGCTGGTACTCAAGTCTAATCGATCCTTTGGCGCGCGATCCCGTTCGTACTCGGATATCCAAGTAGTTATGCGATTCGTCATGGACGCTTTTCGGTTTCTGCCTTGGGAATTCAGGGCGGACGCAGTCGGATACAGTGGAGGAAACTGCCGCGAGTTTCTGAGTACAACAGAGTCTTCATCGGAGAGAGAATCGTAAGAAGACGCTACATCGTCAATCAATCGTGGTATGGTATAGGTCGAAGATGGCGACCTTGAGGTTGAGCCAACGATTTCATGTCGACTTGTTTGAGGAACTGAAAGATTTCCCAGGCCACTAGCTCCAAGCAACGGTTGGGAGGCAGGTAATTGTCCAAAGCCAGTAAACCCTCTCGGCGGTCTCAAGTTTGGTGTCTGGAGCTGTATTAGGTCACCGCTAGGAATATGAAGTGTTGAAACGGTCGCTGTCCGAAGGGAAGGGGGTGGTGGTATTTGCTGAGGAGATTGTTGCTGGGGGTGAACCGCGTCACGATTGTATACAAGTGGTGGTCGTAGGTTCGTGTGGACTATGGGATCTCCAGGCGGTGGTGGAGGCGGGGGTCTACCAAATGGGGTTCGATTCGACGTGGGCGAAAATGACTGTGGCAATATCATTGGAGGTCGAAGATAGGACGGCGGTGGTGGTGGAGGAGGAGGAGGAAGAGATGGTTCATCAAGACCCGTCTTCCATGATGGTGGAGGACGAGGCGGGGGAGGCGGACCAGACATGTCTACATCGCGTCTGCTAATGATGCTGGCCTGAGTAGACGTTGGTTGATACATGGAAAAGACAGTGTCGACTTCAGACATAGGCAAGCTTGTCGAGACATGAAGAGAAGGTGGCAGAGCGTCGAGGGTCTGGTAACGACCCTCACCCTCAGCCTGGTCTGGGGAAGGAGCTCTGTCATGGGCACCAGGAACAGGCAAGGGCGATGTAGAGCTATGAGGGTATTGGTGATGCTGATTCTGGTGGATTCGGGCATAGCTCGAGTGGTTGTGGTTGTCGTACGCTACGGCATCCATTGACGTACGTAAGATCAACAGAGCTAGGGGAAGGAGACGGATTCATGGGAACTGGAGGCGGCTTGTCCATTTCTCTGATGACCTGACCAGATGAGACAAGACAAATCAATGCCGAGACGACCGTTGAGGCTCTTTGGCTCCAAAAAGATCGACTATTGACGGGGAACGAACGATAGGATAGGATGGATGGGATGTGATAGAATGGGGACGCAGAGGGAGGAGGGAAATGGAAGGGAGTTGAGAATGGATGGAACCTAGGAAATGAAAGCAGTCAAGCGATCGAACCAGGGGGGGTTGCTATTTTCCAGGCCTATTTAGCGAGGGACAGCCCTGGGCAACAGAGTAATCTGACGGCTGATTTGCACGTTGAGGTCACAACAAGGTTAGATCAAGTTTTAGGGGAAGTGCTCCCGGCGTCGGGGCCAGCGGCCACTAAAGACTAGCGACGATTAGCGCCTGGAATATAGTGAAGTGCATACCCGTGGGAGTTGTTGGTTTATCCATTGGCAAAACACGTCGAGTGTTCGTTATCTCCTGGTCCGTGTTGACCAAATAGAAATGTGACAGCAGAGCGTGGGAGGGGATGAAGCGAGGATTTCCTCAAATTATGCAGCAATGTTGACCAGTAACAATGCAATGCGAATGACTCTGTCAGACTTGCTGGGATATTTTTAAGACAAACCCGCTACGTTAGTAGGTAGGTAGGTAGCATAGCGTGTCATGTGTCAAGTTGATTGATTACCTGGGATGTATGTGTTGTGCAACATGGCTGGTGCGTTGAATGTAAAACACATCACTTGTTGTTGTCAATGTCTTCTGCCACAAAGTCAATTCAAGTTTGGATAAACTTCAAAACGGTCAACGGCTACTCTATTTAAACGAACAAAAAAGCCCAGAGCTTGCCCGAGGTGTCAGAGGTTTTGAGGCCAGCTATGATCCCACTATTGGTGGATGCTCCAGTGCACACTGTGCTCCGTCCCGCCCACTTAGTCCCCGAACTAATGAATGCAACTAGAGCCTCGTCGTTGTCACTGTACTTCAACACCAACAACTACACCCTGGAGTCATTCCCGATGGACGCCTTCTAAAATCGCTCACTCCCCTCCCAATTGGTTCTTTGATCCAATACCCTCTCGGCTCTATGCATTATGCCCTGTATCCGGAGGGGCGTGTCTCCTACTCGAAATCACAGCGCTCTTCGGTGCCTATTCCAGATGGATTATTACCCATATCGCTCTCTCGTTACTCTATCGGCTGCCGTCTTGCCTTGCTTAACTCGGGTTATCTAAGACGGAAGCTACCTCTGCTTGTTTCAGTCTCTTTCTCACCTGCCCTTCTCTCGCCTATTCCTCTCTTTAGGGACTTGACTCGACTTAGCTAACCCAGGGTCTCGTCATGCGAGTTTGCAGCTCGACTCCTCCGAGAACCCCTCCATGAGTCCACCTCCTCCACTTGTTGCATCCATCCCCACTCGACGCTCCGTCTGCTACTCGCTGGCTGATGCGCGACATTAAAGAGATGCTGGACTGCATAGTCAAAAGCGACTGATAAGCTGCGGTTGCCGCTCAGTTGTCCACCCTCTAAGCCCTCCGGTTCTATCTCTTGTTTTCAGTCCTTCAAGGTTGTGTGTGCTGTAGGCACTCGGGAACTCGACCTCATTGACACCAGGCTGCATGCGATTTGCTCCGGCCAAGTGAGTGCTACAACTTCTGCAGCCAAGCTACAGTACGGTTCTGCGGTCCTTGCTGTTAAGTATTTACTGCGGGTAGTGACCACTGTTCCTGCTGTGTCACCATCTCGACCAAACCAGTCTGCAACGACTGTTCTGTTTCCTACTTCACCAGCAACACAGCCATAAGAAACGCACGAGATACCCCTTCGGCATACTTCATGCAACTCTGAAGCGATCATCCTAGTTTTGGCGGCAGGATCTGACCTATGTCCCTCGACATACATACGCCACAAATACTAATCCTCACAGAACACTGGTCGACCTTACCCCAGATACAGGAAATACTGTATAGCACTAAAGCAGACCAGACATTTGTCCCCGCGATTTATGTCGAGTGCTTTCGCCCACAAAGATACCATAAGACCCGGTCTTCGTAAACGCACACCAAGCAAACCAACGAGAGCTTGGATATTCGTCCTCGTGCAACCGAGTTGCAGCTCCCTCGTCCAGTCTGCGTCTGAATAGAGCTGAGCCGCATTTTTGGTTAGCTACCCAACTTGTCGATTTAACGGTTCCACCTTGTCACTTTTGACTGTCGTTCATTTCTACAAAACCCCCAGCCCACCATCCTTTCAGCTGTTGGCACCTCTTTGCTCCAACATTAAGAAGTGCTCTGGGTCTTGAGACGACAAGACCTTCGTCTTTTGAGGTGACGGAATAGAAATCCTTTGGTCTCGATCAGCTGGCTGTTCAACTGGTCCTCAAACCCGTTTTCGCTTCATTTTGCTTGTTTCAGGTCTTGTCGATCGACGCGTGCCATCTTATAGCAACGCCTGGGCTACTTGTGAATTGCTACGTTGTCATATCTCTACCTAGCATTATCATAGCTCATCATTTCTGTCTTGAATTATCACAATCGAGCCTTGATATATAGAAGCATTGCCTGTATGCGCAAAATGCTACTATGTATCAAACGAGCAGATCAGGATGGAGCGAGTGGTCTGCATGGATCTGGAACCAAGACTATCAGCAGTACTACCGCCAGCGAGTAGATGCTACAGGTACGTTCTATGTTTCAGAACATAATTGTAATTTCTCAGAAATGGAACTGACGATACCTTTGTAGGCAACTCCGATATTGAATGGCAGGTCGAATACGAAGCTGCCCAAAACAACCAGACGACGCCTCGAACGTCAGTGGATCAGATAACACGGCAGTTTGGGGCCGCCAGCATACGGAGCCCTGAACAAACGGCTGGCGATGAACAGAATAGTACGTTTTGCTTTGGACTTGTATCCTTCTCAGATACGCCTGTTTCCCCTGGACCATTTGTTCTGGAGTGCCACTAACATATTTAATGGCCTAGACGATGACTATACTGTTACGAGCTCGTCATCGAAGGTGAAATCTAGATCGTCCAGGTCGCATAGCACTTCTTCCAAATCAAAATCAAAATCATCTAAAACCTCCAGTGGGAAAGGGAAAGCACCTGTTCAAGAAGATATCCCTGAAGACGATGAGCAACCCTATGACGATCGTTATGCTCAGCGCAAGGCACCCGAACCGCAAACAGAATCCATGTGTAAGTTCTTGCCAGGACCGGTGGTTTATCCTCAGCGTTCATTTTCCTAATGTATCTAGACTACGACGAGGCTACTGGACAGTACTATCAACAAACTGCACAAGGTATGTGCGATGAATACTCTGCGCAAGATTAGGAACGGCCCTCACACGATTGATAGTATCCACTCCCACTCCCACTCAGCAATATACCGACGGTGCAGGAGAATATGAAGATCCGGAGCTTCAGGAAGCCCTTGCTCAAAGCAAACGCTATGCGCGTGAGCGATATGGAAGCGGCGACTCATCGTCTGCAGCATACGCTGCATACAGTATGGCACTACAGCACCAAGCGATGTTTCGGAGCACTAACAACAGTTTTAGCAACTCATGAGGACGAGGACGAACCTGCGCCATCTACGTCCTCAGGCACCAAAGAACACATCATAGGCACTAGTGGTGAATCGGAAACATTAGATCCACGTATGAACACCCTTTGGACTTGCTCGTTCTTGGCCTAACATCATCTCAGGATATACCGTTGCGCCTTCTAATGCGTTCCAACCTGGAGAGGTCGGTTGTTGTCATTGTCACACCTTCCAACTGCGCTGACATCCCAATAGGTCTTCAAGGTGTTGTGGCCGGAACCAGCAGGAGGTGGTAGTATTGTAGAGGAGACTGTCTATCGCGACCAATATGGCGGTCGAATATTTGTCCACTTCCGTCGATTCATTGTTGTTGCAAACGATCTTGGGCACTGTACTTGCATGTAAGTGCTATGGCTGGTGATAGTCGACGTTCGCTAACATATCAGACCAATCTCCACATATGGTAAAAAGGGTTGCAAGAAGAGCGGCGTTAAGGCCGAGCAGCATGGCATCGTCGCGGAAAGTAGCAACCGAAATCCCGTTCCTTTGAGCAATGAGCCAAAGCTTGGGTTTCCTCCCGTTCGTGTGCACATTTATGAGCAAGGCGAACGGATCTCAAAAGAGTCTAGGGTTAACTACTCGAAACTCACAACCGTGGAGCACAATGTCAAAGTGCTCTTTATTGGTCGTGTGGTGGGCTCAGACTGGAATGTCGTTACGGAGGCTGTCGAGACCAGTTGGGCCAACAAGATGCATACGCACAAAAAGAAGCATCGCAGCCGATGAGCCTGCGAGTGCCCTCATATTCACGTTTTATGGTGCCTGCTTCAGCAGGTCCCAACAATGGGTGTCTACACTAACACCCACATATATACGTTCCTCAGGAGCTGCAATCTGGCATGCTCTTGCGAAACTCGTCTCGAAAACTTTACGATAGCGAGACAGCTGCGGCTCAGGTCTACAGTTGAGTTTCCAGACGTACTGTCTGAATCATGGAGGTGATGTTTTGGTTACGACACTGAAGTCCTCGGCTCGGTGGCGTGGTAGAACAAATCTGCACGTTCTGGGCAGGGCAGCCGTTATCTTTTTATAGTATTGATCCAGTTTCTGCACATCCCTTTGACATTTTATGTCAATTTTGAGCTGGGATGATATTTTTGGGTGATCTGTTTTTTTTTTTCTTTCTTTTTTTTTTCTTTCCGGATATGTTATTTCTTCGCATGATATGGCACAGGAAAAGGTGGAACAGCACACGAGTCTCGAAGTGTCGCCAGATAATGGTCTTCGAATGTGGTGATTTCGTCTCTTCATCTTCTCTCGTCTTCTGGTCTCCCTTGTCTCAGTAACAGGGGTTATTTTTTTCTCTTCTATGGTTTATTGTGGTTGGATCACAAGCGCAAGCTGCTCAGCCTATTTATTGTATGTCCCAAAATTTTCTCATGATAATGGGTGCAGCGCGAGGGTTGAGTAGCTTGTATGCTGGACTTGATGTATTTCTTGACCGAATCCTATTTTAGATACCAGATTGAATGTATGAAATAAGGACAGATAGGATAATGTCGCCTTGAATACCTACCTGTTGATGGTGTACTCTGTAGCTCAATGTTACCGAAATAGACCCACAATGACCAGCGAGCCTCGGCATCTTCTTCCCCGCAACCGGAACTCAATCAATCAACCCCGGACGTACCCCAGGCTAGTCAATACTCCGAGGCTCAGAGCTCGCCACGAATATCAAGGGGAAAACGTCGCTTTTTGACTCTCTTCCCTATAAAACATACTTGTTCCTCCTTTGTTTCTGTGAGAAATTTGCTTGAGACCTAATACAACCTACTGTAAAACCATCATAGAACAAACGCCCCTTTTTCGTCAACGTCAATCCACGCCCATCCTTGTTCGCTTGTATTTTTTGACATCAGTACCAACATAGAACATCATGGCCGAGGCTCAATTGCAAGATTTCCCTTCGCTCTTCTCCCTCAAGGGCAAGGTCGCTGTCATCACTGGTGGCTCCCGCGGTCTGGGTCTTCATGCAGCTTCAGCGTTAGTGACTTGTTCTAGCCCCGTTTCCTGAACGCGACTGACATCACCTCAGATTCCTACAAGCAGGCGCATCCAAAGTCTTCATCTCATCTCGCAAGGCTGCCGCCTGTGAGGAGGCTTGCAAAGCTCTCAATGCTCTCCCCAACCTCCAGCCTGGCGCTGTCGCCATCTCAGTCCCTGCCGACTCTGCCAAGTTTGAGGGTGTAGAGAGTCTGCTCGCGCAGGTCAAGAAGCACACTGATCGCGTTGATATTCTCTTTGCCAACGCTGGCGCGACATGGGGAGAGTCTTTTGACACACACCCCGACTCTGCCTTCGCTAAGGTCATGGATCTTAACGTTAAGGCTGTGTTCAACACCATTCGTCTTTTCACGCCTCTGCTCGAGAAGAGCGCTTCTATTCAGGACCCCAGCCGTGTCACCATCACATCCAGTGTCGCCGGTCTTTCTGTCGGCACGATCGGAAAGCAGGGCACATACGGCTACTCCGCCAGCAAAGCCGCTGTTCTACATCTTGGACGCAACCTGGCCATGGAGCTGGGACCCCGACACATCACCGTCAACTCCATCTGCCCTGGCTTCTTCCCTAGCAAGATGTCCAATGGACTCCTAGAGATGTCGGGTGGCGCTGAGAAGTTCGCAGCGGCCAACCCCATGCGCAGACTTGGACAGCCCGAGGACATTGCTGGTGTTGTTGTTTACCTGGCTAGCCGAGCCGGTGCGCATGTTAATGGTGAGACAATTGCTATCGATGGCGGCGCCATGTGGCAACGTGGTGAACTCATGGTGGAGGAGAAGTCTAAGCTATAAGGGTATCGCGACAAGCAATGTACAACAAAGCCAAGCATTAGTTGTTTTTGAGATTTTTTAACCTCCAACTGACGCCAAGTTTTCCAATTCTCTCAATGTTAATGACTGTATTAGCGACCTCTTCCAGATAGGTTAAAATTCAACTAGTCAACTGATCATTGGGCACTATAGATGGAATACGTATGTCACAGCATACGTACTCATCTTGGTTAGAATGCAGTTGCCGTGTGCGTCTTCTATTGATCTGAGGAATTGTTTTTTTGGCGTGTTTGAGCGCAATCAATACCATTGTTGTTAACTGAGAAATTGGAAGATTTGGGTATGTGGTTGAAGAGTATAAAATGAATAACAAGGCGCTTATATCATCTTAAAAGAAATACAGACATATCAAGAAAAGAAAAAAGGAGTGTCGTAATGTCTTTACTACAGATTGATCTGAATTCACGTGATGAAGCTGGATTGTTCTTGTATTCGTTTTTTATTTAAGAGCTACTCGTGTCCAGTGGTTTTCGAGCAAGCCAGGTACTTGCTCTATACGTCGACTGCAAAAGACTCTCAGGGTCATGGATATAAGGCGCATGAACGCCTGTCTTATGCCACTCGACGGTAAAGCCCATTTTCTCCAGAAGTGCAATGACCTCATCGTCTGCCAACTCAAAGCTTCCTGGGTCCGCGATGCCTGATGAGTTCTTAGGATCATGCTCTGCATCGCCATCCTGTCCATGAGTTCCAGGAGCGTTATTCTCAAAATGCCATAACAGCGGTCCAACATTGATCAGAACGCCTCCAGGTCTAAGACAGTGTCGTATAACCTCGAGGTAGCGAATCAGATTGGGGGCTGTATCGAGGAAGAAAACACTGGCCACGGCGTCGTACTGCGCTTCATGTTCTTCGTCAGCGTAAAGGCAGAGGAAATCAGCTGCGCACATAGACATCTCCCCAATGTTAGGTGTTTCGGCCAGAACAGTAGCTGGGTGGATGTCTGGAACTGGGTAGCCTCGTAGATGGTTGGCTCGAGTGAGATGGTTTGAGAAGCTGTGAACCCAGGGGTAAATGGTATGCTGCTCGGCTGCAGGGCAGCAGTTGAGGATGTATGAAGAGGCGAGCAGCTGGTGATAAGAGATCTCGTTTCCTTCAGCGGTGTAGCCATTCGCAACTAGTTCGAACACCAGTCTTCCTAGACCAGCACCCGGTACCAAAACTTTCAGAGGAGACCTGTCCGGATATTTTTCCTTCTCGGCCGCCAGGGCTTTCATGATAGGGCCATAGCAAGCCTCTCTTTCCGCAGCTCCCGCCGCAGTCCAGTCTCGGTAGAATTGCCGAATAGTACTCCTGGCTTTATCCACGTCCGAGTGCTTAGCTACTCCGGCCCATTCTTGAGGCATTGTGGGCTCTTGACCCTCAGGATCAGTCGTCATCATGCGAAATGACTGAAGACCAATACGAGCAATGGCACGAGCCAATTCGGCGTTCTCATCGATGGCATCATCAGTCTTCTCCAGCGTGTCGAGAAAGTTGAATGGGGGTGCAGCTAAGAGTTGCCATTGTGCTTGAGGCAATGCATAGAAAGCTTGACGGCGAAGATGGGTGACGTTGAAGTGTGAGACTTTGGCGTATTGGCTGTGAAAATCTCAGTATAGGAATAAAGCCTCTTCGAGCAGGAGCGTGGCCATGATGAAGCGACCTTGAGATCTTCTAGTCTGTTCTTTAGAGAACTGAGCATGATCATTCAACTCAGGTGGATTTGAGCATAGTGCTGGCAAGTAAACTCACAAGAATGAATCCAATGCGCTGAAAATAACGCGAACCTCCTCAGGATCTTCAGCATTATCCTCTACGCCTGCCCAAGCACTATCATCGGGTACAATTTCGATATGGTGGCCATCCTCAGATCCAGCCATCTTGGTTGACATGGAAATATATATTGATATGTAAGTGTGTTATTTGCAAGTAAGGGTCATGGCGGGGTAGATAGGAATGTTGATAAAGAGCGGAAGAGCGCCCACTAGATGGATGACTTATTTTTCTAGGCAGGAAGTCGAAAGAGTCTAAGCCCGGTAATCCAGTCGGATAAAATGATATATGATGTAAAATTAAGAAGATTGCAATCGAGATGAACTCATATCGCTCACTTCTTACAACAAGATCCTTGGTAGGGTTTTTGCGGACCTTGAATGAGTCTGCGTGGGGTTAAGTAGATCATGTGATTGCGGAATTGATGCAAACCTCCGGCTTGACTAGAACAACATCAATAATAAAGGAAAGGCCATTTTTGTGATATGCCAACATAATTTTTCTATGTTCTATTGTACGTTGGAATAGGAGCTTTCTTGTTGAAAGTGTGCATACCGATAGCTAATGCTGTTACGTCAGAAGCTCAGACAAAATAAAGGGCATCCAATCCTAGCTCAGTCACCTACACGGAACGTTGATACTGCAGCTGCTTGACATACCTACTCATTGCCATTCTCACAGCAGACATTACCATCTCTCCTCACCAACATCTCCCGTCTACTTTCAGAGACTGCATCGCCATGGCTACAGACACAATTGAGCTCTCAGTACCCCTCCCCCACTCCCTCGATACCCGCATCTACCTCCGCCTATCCACAAAAGCAAAGTCCATTGTGCTTTTCCTCGCAACCGCAACACAAGATGAGCTCTCTACGCCTGTATCTCTAGGCTCCTTCGTCTATGCTCTGCCCAACGTGAGTGCGGCCCGTTTCCATCCAGGTAACCAACGATTACTGACCCGGATCTATTTGATAGAGACTTGACCAGGCACAGCCGCTATCCACAACGCTCTACTCATCAGAGACGTCAGTGGAGTTTACAACACGCTTGGCAAAGCTGCTGGCTCGCAAGGCCCAGCTTCCGGTGTATGTCACCAACTCAATGAGCTTCGCTAATGCTGGTATGGGCGGCACCGTAGAAGAGGAGATGGAGGCTTTCAAGACCATTGTTCAGGTAGTTACGGAGAAGCTACAGCTGTCAAATATCAAGCCAACTACAGCATGAGAAACAGTTGGGGTCGCTCTCGGAATAATGCGAGACTTGGTTTTGGACAGAAGAGCCGTTGCCAGCCCTACATCCTACACAGGAGTGAAGGTCAGGAGTCCCAGATGGCATCTATCAGAGAGATTCCCATCCCAGGTACGGGATCGCATATACACATGGCGCACCGCTTCATTCATGTCACATAGCAACAGACCTGTCATGGCAGATTTGGAAGAATTACAACAGGGACCACGCACGATCCCGGATGGTTCCGCAGTGGCACACTCTGGCAAATGGCCTGAGACAAATGTTTGTCACTAGGTGGACATGTGCGTGTAATATGAAGATATCCTACTGCCTCTTTCGTTATTAGAGGCTTGTGCTGAGTGTTTATCTTGTAGGTATTATCAGATATTCAAGGAACAAAAGATGCTCTCTATTACACGACATCACTTGTACCATGATGGTAACTCTACACATGCCACTTTGAGTCCTACTCGCCCAAAACTTGGTCAATGAGCGGGCATCTTTGCCAGATTCTCAGGGCAACGAGCTGCAGACCGCTCTACGGCAACAGCGACTGGCTGGGAGATGACATCGTACCTGTGATACCTGATAATTAAGACTGGTGCAACATTATGCTGCGCGGCACTTGCGGCCAGGCCAGACTAATCTCGGAATCAGGCTCTGGTGTAACCAAGTATCCAGATCAAGATTTTTTTCTTCTTGACGAATCCGAAATTACCACACGGTGCCAAGTCATCTCAGCGAGCAGATACTAGCGATAGTGCAGCACTGTTGCCGTTTTTTCGTCGCTAGTAAATTGTTGTATAATATTTACGGGCCGGCTTCAAAGACGGTTCAATAGCATGTCTCAGGCATGGCCGCGGCCCGTTGCAGGCGTTAATACAGTGAGTTCAAGATTGAAGACTGAGATCTATTGGTAAATACATCTCAAACAAGCGGATATTCCGTCTTGCTATTAACTCCCTCTGCGTTAATCGGCCAAATATGGATATCAATGGCTAAATCTAATCTAATCTAGCCTGGAGCTTCGGCGATCCCCGCAAGGGAAAAATAGAAGAGTCTTCAAGCTTTGGTCTGATGAGACTGAATTTCTTCATCCTGCGGGTTATCGTTATCGCGCAGGCGCCACTGAATAATTTTTTTTTTCTCTGGACCCTTCATGGGATTTTGACACCGTCTGCTGTGCGTGTTTGTTTCAGGGCGTTAGAGTGTGTCGACACTGTGTGAGATGACATGTTTCTGTCTCATGTCGCCAAAGCTAAACCCAAAGTAAACATTCTACAGGTTGCCCGCCTTTGAGCCTCCGCTCTCTCTCTCTCTCCCCCACTCGCTCACTCGCTCACTCTCTTCCCAGGCCAGGGCTCCTCTCTCTACAGTACCTACACCAAATCTCCCAAGGTTTCCATTGTGGGCAAGCTGAGTTGGGCTTCTTCAACTCTAACTTGAGAGAGAAATCATCGTCATCAAACTTCTTTCTATACATTCTGTTGTTCTCTTTTTTTCATTCTTGCGTCTACCCGGCGCATAACCTTCCATTACCCCACTCTTTGATACTTCTACCACGATTTCAACCAGGGTATCTTAAGTAAAGAAAAGACCAACAAAGCACTAGACTAGGTGAGTGAAGGAGTTGATTTGACTTGACTTGACTTTGACTTGAGCTTCCAAGTGTGGTCCCACGGTGTTGCACATCCCTGTATAGGAGGGGCACGTTCGCTTCGCCCACTACCTACCCAGGCCATGCAATCCTACCTATGTACCCATATCCCATTCGATACCAACCGACCCAGATTGAATCCCACTATCCTGTCAAATAGCCCACCGCTCGTCTCTCCCCTCATTCAGAGCAGAGCCCTACCTACAGTACTGCAATTGTTTCTTTCTTTCTGGAGCCTTGTCTTGGCTTAGCTTAGCTTTGCGCATTGCTAATCGTCAACAAGCAGCATCTGTGAACCTTCGCTCATGTGAAGTTTGTTCACGCAAACTATCCATCCCGCTTCAGCGCCCTCTTCTCCCCATACCCGCCTTTCGCGACACTCAACGACGCTGTTCAACACCACCGCAGCCATGTCCTCCTGGGAACCCGCCCCCGACTCGCTGCAGCAGCTTGCTGCGTGCCTCAAGGACTCCCTCAGCGGTTTCGATAAATCTGCACAGAAGCAGGCCGACTTGGTAAGAAGATTCTGCTTGCTCCATCGCACTTCATGCGCCCGCCTCCAGCTAATCAATCATGTTCTTTGCAGATGCTTCAACAAGCCAAGAATTCTCCTGATATCAACAACTATCTTGCATACCTTTTCTCCAGCTCATCACCTCCCAATGGCCTCCAATTTTCAGAGCAGGACTTCCACCTCGTCCGATCCGCCGCCGGTATCATGCTCAAGAACAACGTTCGAAGCGAATGGAAGAACATCCCCGAATCCAGCCTTCAGCTCATCAAGCTCGCAGTGCCCATGTGTCTGCAAGACAAGAACTCCCAGATCCGCAACTTCGCTGGAAACATTGCGACCGAGATCGTTCGACGCGGGGGTCTGCTAAGCTGGCCTGAATTGCTGCCTCAACTTCTCGATTTGGTCGGTAACACTTCAGGACAGACTTCAAATGAGGCACAGGAGGGTGCTATGTCTGCTCTTGCCAAGATCTGCGAGGACAACTATCGTCAGTTGACCAAGGAGGTCAATGGCCAACGCCCCCTCAACTACGTTCTTCCTCAGTTCATCGCAGCCACCAAGAGTCAGCTGCCCAAAGTCAGAGCTGGTGCTCTGACAGCCATTAATGTTTTCACACCCCGGGAGTCTCAGGCGATGCTTAACTCTATCGATGACCTCCTTCAACACCTCTTTACCTTGGCCGGTGATAACAACGTGGATGTCCGACGACAAGTATGCCGCGCCTTTGTTAACCTGGTTGAGACTCGACCCGATAAGCTTCAGCCACACATCAGCGGTCTTGTCGACTATATCATAACCCAGCAGAAGGGCGACGACGAAGAGCTGGCATGCGAAGCTGCCGAGTTCTGGCTGGCTGTAGGAGAGCATGACAACCTGTGGAGGGCACTGGAGCCATACATCCACAAGATCATCCCTGTTCTTCTCGAATGTATGGTATACAGCGGCGAGGATATTGCCCTCCTTGGAGGCGCTTCTGACGATGAGGAAGAGGAGGATCGTGAAGAGGATATCCGCCCTGCATTTGCCAAGAAGGCTCTTGCACGAAAGGCCAACGGCGAGGTCGGTGATTCGGCCGATCCGTCCCAGAACGGTGGTTTCGAAAAGATTGCCGGCATGGATGAGGACCTCGAGGACGGCGAAATTGATGACTTCGACGATGGCGATGATGCGAACCCCGATGAACGATGGACCATCCGCAAGTGCTCCGCTGCCGCCCTTGATGTCTTTGCCCGCGATTTCCAAGCCCCAGTCTTCGAGGCCATCTTTCCCTATCTGTCACAGCACCTGAAGCACGATGAGTGGCCTCAACGAGAGGCCGCTGTTCTGGCACTAGGTGCCGTTGCTGACGGATGTATGGACGTCGTTGTCCCGCATCTGCCTGAGCTTGTGCCTTACCTCATCTCCCTCCTCGAGGACAATGAACCCGTCGTGCGACAGATTACCTGCTGGACCCTCGGTCGATACTCCTCATGGGCTGCTAACCTGGAGGACAAGGAGAAGGAGCAATTTTTCCTTCCTTTGATGGACGGTATCCTCCGCCATATGCTGGATAAGAACAAGAAGGTTCAAGAAGCCGCTGCCTCGGCTTTCGCCAACCTCGAGGATAAGGCAGGCAAGATTCTTGAGCCTTACTGCGGTCCTATCATCCAGCAATTCGTCCACTGTTTTGCCAAGTATAAGGATCGAAACATGTACATCCTTTACGATTGTGTGCAGACTTTGGCCGAGCATATTGGACCTGTCCTGGCCACGCCTGACTTGTCGAGCAAGCTCATGCCTGCCTTGATCAACCGATACAACCACGTGTCGGATCAATCAAGGGAGCTGTTCCCTCTCCTAGAGTGCCTCTCTTATGTGGCGATGGCACTCGGTGATGCGTTCGCTCCCTTTGCTGAGCCCATTTTCCTGCGATGCGTCAACATTATTCATATGAACCTTGAGCAGACTTTGGCCGCTGCCAACAACCCGGTACTTGACCAGCCTGATAAGGATTTCCTCGTTACAAGTCTGGACCTTCTCAGTGCCATCATCCAGGCTCTCAATGATGACAAATCTGCCGCGTTAGTCAAGAGCTCTCAGCAGTCCTTCTTTGAGCTTCTCAGCCTATGCATGGAAGACCCTACCGACGAGGTTCGACAGTCTGCCTATGCGTTGTTGGGTGACTGCGCCAGATACATCTACCCCATGCTGCAGCAGTACCTCCCCACAATACTTCCTATCTTGCTCAAGCAGCTTGATATGGACAGCGTTCTTGATGAAGAAATGGACAGCGGATTCGGTGTCGTGAACAACGCTTGCTGGTCGGTTGGTGAAATCTCTATGCAACACAAGGAGAATATGGGACCTTGGGTTCAAGAGCTTCTCCAGCGATTCGTCGAGATCATGACCAACCCCCGTGTTCCAAAGGCTCTTAATGAGAATGCCGCGACAGCCCTGGGTAGACTTGGTCTGGCTAATTCGGAACAACTTGGACCCCATTTGTCCACTTTTGCTGAGGAGTGGATCAGCATCATGAACGACGTCGAGGCAACTGAGGAGAAGGCGACAGCTTTTAAGGGATTCTCCATGATTGTGGGACGAAACCCTCAGGCGATGGAGAAGGAGTTGCTCAACTACTTCACCGCTATCGCCAGATATCGTGATATGAGCCTGAAGAGCCCAGTCAGGCAAGAGCTGCACGACGTCTTCCAGAAGGTGAGTTGCCCGTCACTGTTTTTCTGTTGTACAAGCTAACAATTTCTAGGTCATCGACATCTACAAGCAAATAATTCCTGAGTTTTCTAGCTTTGTTGGCCAGCTGCAGCAGCGTGACCGACAAGCTTTAGAGGCACACTACTCCCTATCATAGGGAACGATTATGGATTCAGGCTCTCCTGAACTGGAGTGAGAGCCTCGACGGTGGAAGCGGATAGTTAGTCATTATTACATAGTTATAGATAGCACTGTTTTCTGATCGCAGTAGATAGCATGGTACGGGTTGCATGGCGAAGTTCTAAGGGGGGAGCCGGCTACAAAAAGTCTTGGGACCATTTTGATTGATGTTGACATGATGGTATGAAATGATGAGGGCTGCAATATTGGCGGGTTGAAAAGATATACCTGAGCGTGGAATAGGACTTGACTGGGAAATGGGACCTGGAACTGGCGCTGTGACAAAGGCAACCTGGTGTGCCAAATGTTAGATAGAGAAATCGGGTTCCGTGAAAGTAGTAGTTGAGCATTCATGGGGTTCGAGTAGATAGAATTGCTGATTTGCAAGCTGAAAAGACATTGACGCATATATGATTACAACTTTTGGCTCTTGGTACAATCATGATGGTGTTTTCATTCAATATTCGTTCAGTATGGGTGTTCATCTCCAGCACATCCCTTACAATGTCTAGTCGAAACAGATGAGAGAATTGGTGATTCGATTCCATTGAACATTGCTGCCGATTCTCTTTCATTGCACCTCACATGTGCTCCCAACCACACTCAAGATGGTCTCCATCAGAAATACAGGGTAGCCACCTTACAAACAGTTGGCCGAATCTGTCATGACACGACAGACTGATCTGTGCTTTCACACGAAGGATCCATTTTCGATTCTCATCTCGATCAAACAAGCTTATTGATTTCGTGCATGAAACAAATATAAACAATTGTCCGCAGAAGCTTTGTCCCACGGACAACCCCATCTTCAACTCCCGCATTTCACTGTGAAATAAAACAATGACATTTCATCAAACCGCTAAATGACTCGGGAATAACAACAAGAATACCCTATAGAGACTGGCGTTGGCGATCGCCTGAGCCCGGGCCTATGCAATCCATGGACACTCACGCTGTCCCTTCTCACCGCATGGTTCTTCTGAGATTTGGTCTCGCACTGACACTACCCGTCATGATTCGCATCGTCGAGTTCTTTCCTGATCGTCAACAGGGAGAAACGAAGCTAACTAACACCATGAACCGGGTCGACTTGTTTCTCGCCCTCCTGAACTTAGATGTCAAATAGGAGAAAAGGACGGAAGATTTGCTCCTTTCTCCTATACCATGCATTCTCGTTTAGAGTTTGAAGCTTTTTCTTCAAGGCTACCACCACTTTCCCCCAAGTCTTTGAGGTCTCGCGAGCGCGGTTGGATAGCAAAGTTGTGATGGGGAGCTTTAACATGCCGGCCGGAAAGCTAATCAAATCCCCGCTAGTCAAAACCAACGGACCGGCACTGCACTGACTGATTGGCATAAGAACTTTGTTACACGAATCTGGCATGGACTAGGCAGGGCTGGGCTGGCTAACTCTTTGCTTTGTTCTGCCGGTAGGCCATCTATCATAGTCTCATGAACATATACCTATTCCAGGGATGAACGGCTCTTTTTTTCTTTAGGGTGAACTTTGACGTTGGGCCTCGGTAGTGTGTAGTAGTAGTAGTCAAGAGGCGAACTGTGCGGAAATTGAGGAGGTCTAATAGCGGAACCAAGGAGTCCCTTGCCCCTTGGCCAAGTTCAGTTGTTGAACCCAAACGAACGGCAATTCCACTGCAGTTAGCCTGGGTTTAGACACCTTCAGTAAACTAGAGCATGAACTTACAACAGCCGATGGTTAGGGGAGAACCTTGATCACCCGTACAACTTCACTGAGTTCGATAAAACGCCCCGTTCGGTTGACTCGCGTAGCGTGCATGAAACAACCTCAAAAATTAACGAGAGGCAGGCTCTTTCTTTTCGTACCAGGTCGTCGGTGAACTCAACCTTTGAACAGACAGAGCTTCGGCCAGGCAAGGTCCACAGGAGGGTCTGATGACCACTATAGGCAGGACGGATAAGGCTGGGCGTTGAGGGTCTTAGGATGATTCCCCCCTGCACAGAGGTCAATGTACATACAGGACGTATATAGATCAAGTCTAACATATTACCTTCGGTTCCCAGCTGCGGGAAGATGCAAGGCAAAAAGGGTCTTTTGAGCGACTGGGGTTAGGAAAGAATGCTCCTCAGTCCATTCTTCGACGATTAAGTATTATGTCGGTAGCTAAATTTATCTTGTCTTGGTGGCTTGCCTTGATCTGGAAGGCTTCCAGCAGCAGCCGTGAGCTGAGACGCATAGACCCATTCAAGACAGGATATAGCAATCAATAGTGCTGCTGATACCGGGAACGCAGAAGATACCGTCAAACGCCAGACAGGCTATTTGCATGGGGGCCGGAGGAAGCTCGCCGGCCCCCTGCGTAGGTACTCTACCTACTGTGTCCGCACAGAAAATATTGAAGTCCACGGCCGGACGGTCAGGGCCATCATGAGGCTCTTGAGTCGCAGCGACGTCATGGATAGGAAAATCGCTAGTGTTACAGTAGTTTGATTGGCAACTGACGCTTGTTTGAAGTGCACAAGCGTTCCAGACTAGAAATTGGCAACTAGTAGCTGTGAGAAAACATATCACTCGGTGAGTGAAACCACAAAGCACTGCTGCTCTGTTCTCCTTGCTGGTTTAAGCTTCAACACTAGGGTGCAGGGGTTGTAGTGAAAGTGAGGCCTTAACCATGCCCTCTACCCCTGTCGTTGTCGCCATTAATAGGTACAGACTCGCACTACTGCAGTTTCCCCTGTTGGTGCTTGGCATTCCGACGCCCTGTTTGTACATAATGGGACAAGCGGAGAGTACAGTAACCTGACATGGACTAGCAGCTCAGTCAGCATCCTGGTCTCATGAATTGGACCCTACCTAGCTTATTGGGCCGGCACTCTGTAAGCCATCGCCTGGTCTGGAACGGAACCGACTTTTTCACTATAGCTCAACTTCCGGTGGCTGAATCGTTAGCAGGAGCAAATCGACTGCTGCGTGGCACGTTAATTGAGGGGACGATACCATAAGACCTTGTGATATTGTTAAGAAACTGCTATGATGTAGTCTCCTGTCAAGTATTAGCCAGGCGCCAGCTTTTGCCAATAACGGTTTAGACCCATATACCAAAGCCCAGAGACTTGCGGGCCATGTATGAAAACGCAAAAGTCCGGAGCGGAGACAAGCATTGGCGACTTCAACATTTGTTCCTCGGCCCTTCATGGCGATCAAACTTGGGCTTCCCAGGCGGGTTGATCTTTACCGAGCGTCACAGACTGGAGGGAGTTGGACGTGCGCTCATCACCAATTTCAGATTCGGATCAGCCGCCTACCGTTGCGTGCCATGTGGTCAGTATACTGCCCAAGGCAGCGCAGTACAGTAGCGTGGTCCAAACACTGACGTCGAGTCATCAGTCAGATCTCTGGATGATACGTTACTGCTGGACGTGCCAGATCAGAAGACCCTTATAGCCGTCAGCTATGTCATGTCTGAGCGACCCTGCATCCGTGTCGTAGAGTACTGACTCATTTCAAAAAGCCCTATTAGATGGCCGTGATCCCGTGGCGCGGGTTTGTCGGTGCCCTAATATAGAACGCCTTCATAAGGGATCAGCATATCTGAACTTCATCCCTTGCTTCGATTGGTGCGCAACTGGGCTACCCCAAAGTTGACCTTCAGCTCCCGGCAACTAAGGAAACAGCAACTGTACATGGACACCATTAACAAATTTGTAACAGACCGTCAATATTGATGCCCAAATTTATTTCCCCTGTTGCCCCTTGAAGCATGCGCTACCGTCCCCAGTCTATGATCGGCAGCTGTGAATTTGCCATCCATCATTGGAAAAGTGTTGATCAGTCGTGATTAGACTTTTGCATCAAGTCTTCCTTCAGAGCCTAGCTATAGGCAAGTAGTCATGATGCTGGCCTAGATCCCTATCCCTTGCCTTGCCGCCTATATGCGTTATCTTATGAGTCGACGAGTTTAGCCACTATCAGAATAATCATGTGGCATGATCAACTCCTTGAGGAAACAATGTTGAACAGTGGCATATTTCCGTCTGCCCTAGTAAGTACTAGAATGTCTGGACATGCTAGGCAATATGCCTTGAACTGGTGTCAAGGTCATGACGTGCAAAATTGAGAACGTGGTTGACGCAGATATTCGTTTGCGCAACACTGCAAGCGTCAAGCTGCCAAGTAGGTATTTAGGGGGTTTGCAACTTCTGATATCCCTCTGAACAAAAGCAACATACTGTAAAGTCGTGGCTCTTGTGTCCATGGAACGGACCAGCTTGGCACATTATTCCTCCGTCGGACTTTACCCAGGAGGTAGCACATTTCATGCTTCGTTTGGTCAAAACCCAAGTTGGCGAGATAATCTTTTCGCTAGGATTATTTTTCTTCTCCTGTAAGAGACTTTTACAACTCACATCCTGCCAGTAGACCTGCGGAACCAGGTGGGAACTTCTAGCCTTGACCCAATATGTCCACTTGTTGAACTGCGGCTCCGACAGGGTCATGATGTTTTCTTTTAGTCAACCAGTCTCCGCAAGAA
Organism: Fusarium chlamydosporum; assembly: GCA_014898915.1. Taxonomy (NCBI): domain Eukaryota; kingdom Fungi; phylum Ascomycota; class Sordariomycetes; order Hypocreales; family Nectriaceae; genus Fusarium; species Fusarium chlamydosporum. Next base: position 83,180 of record JAAVUD010000047.1, on the reverse strand, counting down.
GCTGGTGTTGCTGGACTGTATGTTGGATAAAAATAGCCAGTGCAATCTTCGAAGAATGCTTAGGACATGATAAGGGATACCCACGCCCATTAATTTTGTCAAACTGAGTAGCATAATAGAGGGTTAGCACCAGTTACTTTTTGTTCGTTGCTGGATGAAGCAAAGGAAACGGGCGTGGATCCTAACAAGATCGTCGGTCTGCATGCATCTCGATCTTCTGTGCCTCCCAGCTATACGGGACATGCTTCACTAGCGCCATGCCAAGACGCTAGCCTTGGCTGACATAAAACCTGGGATCAGCACTGACCAGGTCCTCGCGTTAGAAGCCAAGCCTTGGCTTGAGATTTCTGTCTGCCTTCAGCCGGGGTGGGGGGGCTGTGCGTGACAATGTTCACCTTCTCAGGAACGTTGAACTCCCAATGCCAATTATCACACCGCTTTCGTCTATTTTGCAGGGGACTGCCCGTAGGTTAGACATACCCCGGAGAAGAATGCACATATTAAAGAACCTAGGGGTGGTAGGAAAACTTAAGACCAAAGTTTAGGGTGCCACAAATAAACAGCCTAAGAGCCTATGTAGCCTCTCACAAAGTGACTAAGTTATTTCGTCTTTCATGATCCTGGGGAGACTATATCAATCGTTCAAAGTCTTGGGCCAACCCGCCTACGGCTGGCTATAGCGGGAGATGAGGTCATACCGTACGCTAAATATTGCGTGTGAATACTGGTGAAAATTAGGGATCATTCTTGAACCTGTATTCAAATGTTATGAATGTTTGCGTTATTTAATAGTCGACTTCGGTCACGTATATACCCAGCGACGTCCAGACTATCCTCAGGCGCGAAGACCAGCCTTTCTGGATGAATTTGCAACTCGACAGTTAAGTCACATAGGACGCACGATGACCTTGAACATCGAAAAGGCATAGTGAATAAGAGGGAGCAGGGCTGCGTCAATATTTGAGCCCGCCTTATCCTGCGCGCAGGTTCGAACGACCATAAGAGGCATGGTGAAGAGGTTGGGAAGTGCGGATCACAACAGTCGACCGTCAAGAGGGGTCGGATGGGCTTTTCCAAATGCCCTATGCTTTTTGGCAGAGCTGGCATGTCCAGGGGAAATCCCATTTTGGAACACGAGGTTTCTTATTTCAACCAAGCAGAAGCTCCAGAAATGTTTAGTCATGATTCCGATCTGATCAAGGGTTGACTACCCCTGATCAAATCCCAGCTTGGTAGATAGTGTGTGGAGTCTGGTTGCCTCAATGTATTTAGTGTCACCACTAAAAATGAAATATATTTTCTAACGAAAACACCACAAAGGGCCAGCTGGATGCTTTTGATACCCCTCAAAAAGGTGAAACAGAAGATGGGAGCGAAAACTCCGCGATGGTATCGGACTGTTATCGCAATCGAGTTCGGTCCGCCGGGTCGGATCTTGTATAGAAATGACACCTTGAACGGAGACAACTAAGTAAGGAAGTCATCAGAACGACAGGGTATGTTGTATGGAGGGGGAACTCCTGTTAGCTGGAGCAACCATCAAATCGCTCGAACAATGATCTCATCGAGCTATGCTAGCCTTAAAATCTGGGGACGATCACAGTAGAGACCTAACAATTTCTCTCATTCCGCAATTGACACCACCTGCTGTCTCTTTGTGCAGCCAATGAAGAACGAAGACTGAGGCAGTTTCGGCCGAGATGTGGGATAATAGTGGACAATCTTGATAAACATCGGCCGAAGCCAGCGAAGGGTTTGTTTCAGCTGTGGAACCGTTGGTCGGGGAATCAGGGCCTGAAGTAGAAAGGAACTGACCATGCCGGAAACAGCGTGTCTGGTGCAAGACGGTTCTCGAGGCCAACCTTCAGCCTCGTTTGTTGATCCAGCTGGGCAGTTGTCGACCTTCGGGGTGGGGTCAATAGCTTCGGCAAACCTAGGTGGGGGACGCCGTCTCGCAGCGTTGTAATGGTAGCTCGGCCTTGGCAGAACCTCCCAGCACATTAACAAATGTCTAGCTTCTGTACACAACCGCGGTGAGTGGTAGAGAACCAAGGCCGGAGCAGATGCTGCTTAGGGTGCTTTGCTTGGTAACTGAGCCCGGACATGGTGTACGGTATGTGTGACTTCGGGATGAGCATTGTTGGACGAAGTCAATTGCCGCATAGAAGGTAGGTGCCAGGAACCTATCGATTCACATGCTGCAGTCTGTATTGTCGAGCCTGCGCCTGTCTTACCCAGAAGACAATGATTTGCTTTTACGCTGTCCAGTTTCAATTGGGCAGTGCTTGCGATCCGAATAATACCGATATGTCGACGCCCTGCAGATCTGATGTGCTCATCATGAAGTGTTTATCAAGGTAAATGAATGGAGGGTGTGGGTTGAGTGGCCGAGAGGGGAAGCAAATGTGCTGATGCGGGCAATGGTGATGATGATGCGACAACGCTATTGTTCGAGAGATGGAAAGCAAGAAAAGAGGAGATGGTGGTGGGTAACTGTACAGAGCAGCTAGCTACCTGAGGCACACAAAGTGTAAGTTTTCTGATTGTCGCACTTCGCACTTTCCAACGTTGAACAAGCACAGAATTGGAAGGCGCCTACCTAAGTAGAGCTGGGTTGGTTGGTTGTCACAGCACAAGACGTTCCTGCCTCAAGGCAATCGAATTTGAGCATTCACAGGAGGCGCTCGTGGCTTTGTTTTTCTTTAGTGAGGGGTCACCACATGCACTTTTGCCCCTCTATGCCATTAATTGAAGGGGCCTCAAATCTAAAGTGGTAATCGGTCAGACCTCAAACAAAGTCTACCTACTAACCTAACCCAAGCTATCTAATAATAAGAGGTACAGTAATGTACGGTACAATACAGTACAGTACAAATCATGGAAGGCCAGCCGGTTCCTTCATGATGAGACATTGTTTCGGCTCAGCACAACTTTTGTGTAAATATTTCCGCAGTACCATTCCGCAATGCAACAGTGCGCTGTGTCCGTAGAGTGGAGTACCGTAGACCTACCCAGGTACTAGCTAGACAGCGTCCCTTGCTTGTTTGCAGGGACAGCTTGACCAGGCCTGGAAATAGATTGCTTCTAGAAGCCCTGGACTATAGTCATGGGCGGTCTAAAAACCACCGATCGGGTCAAAGGGAGGGGAGTTCTTCCATTCTAGCGAAGATCCAGCCACAGCTACCTGTACTGTACCCATTCTCTCAACAGCTGTCGAGGTGCCTGAGAAAGCCTCTCAGCTGCAGCCACTGCCCAGGTTAGGTTACATCGAACTGCAAACCAGTATGGTTATTGATTGCGCTTTTACAGATAGGCGCATGCAAATCATGCATAATGTGCTGTTGGCCAGATTGAAGAGAGACCTGGGCCAATAAAAAGCCATGGAATACCATAGTCTATGATGATGATTTCAAACCTCGATTGCCAACCCAACAATCAATTAGTAGCCTGTGATTGTTGGACAATCTCTGGTGGCTGCGAACAACAAGTTGCACTGTACAGAATACCATTTCCCTAGCAAACGGTGTGTGTTTCCCCTTGAATTGATGCTATTCTGAACTTGTTGCTTGGCAGTCCCGCACGCAGTTGGCATGTCACTGAACCATGGCAATCATGGATCTCTCGCAAGGTAATGCCGGCAAGGGTAAACCTACCTGCCACTTATCGTGGTATGCTCCGGAGAAGAATGCATTGTCTACCTACGGATACTGCAAGTCTATTCCTGGCTACCTATTATACACTGCGATTTGATATTTGTTTTAGTAGTCTAGTGATCACCAAACAGCGCCGTACAGTACAGTACAGCCTTTGTGAATAAGTAGACACTTCCCATTTCCCACGTAGCGCTCAGAGGCTAAATCGATGCAGAGTAGGCTCATTTTCAGAACCTTACTGTCGTGTTTGTATAAACGGTCTGAATATACCGCATGATGCCTGGAAGTTGTTGGAATCTTGGCTTTTTGTTTTCAAGGTATGATGATATGACGGGTCTAGACTTGTCTTTCTCTTAGCAATCGTGCTATATTAAGGAAGGTTGCTAACTTGACAGGGTATTATTGTAGCTTCCTATTCGTGCATTTATCCATACTCCAAGCATTGTGAAAAATCAATGAAACCGTTCCATGGCTCTGATTCGTTAGCAATGTCGAATTTGACTGAAGCACGACTATAACCAAGTTTTAGAGATCAAAAGACATCATACGATGACTCCAACTCTCAGTCAATGGCCTCAATATGTTCTGTATCTACCCTGTCCTTGTCTAGCGCCCGAGCTCAACAATGACAAGGGCACGTGAACGAACAGGGAATACAGCTTCTGTAGCAACGAAATTCCCCGAGCTTGAACTACTAATAAAACTGGTATCGCGAATGCGACAATAACATCTTTTCTACCGTCGGACAAACCGACCCATGGTTGCTACAGGGTGCAGCCCACCCAGAAAATGCAAAGCTTGAACCCGTCAAGGAGAAAGACCTATAGTTAACAAGTAATGTTCCAGTAAGGATCACGGGACTCTGATATCCAGAGTTCTTCATAGGTACTTGACATAAATCCCGTGTGAGGGGACTGACACCAGCCCTAGATTACCTTAATTTTCGGTCAATGGAAATATTTCTGCAGCCATGCATTACCATGGTTGCACTTTATATGATAAGCTAAACCTTTGATCGTTATTCTTGCGGCGCAAATAATCATCACAGGTTGCGGCACGTTCCTCGACAGCCTGTGAAAGGCCCAAGTATTTGGTTGAAGGTTACACCAGACGAGCGAGTGATGGAGCCCGAATACGCCGGCATCCTGGACACAGGATCTACGGGGCAGCAGCATACCCGATGTAAATCCGTTCGAGGACGTTCGGGAGGATCATGTCTATCAATAACCATATCCATGCAATAACGGGCCTCTCATGGTGAGATGAAACACGCGATAGGAGATTGCTGTAATTGGAGGCCATAAGAGTGAGAAACAACGTCAGAGATCTGGGTAAGACGGATGAAAGTTGGGATTTGGACAGGCCAAGTTGAACTGCGCCCGCTTGTGATTGCAACTGCTACTGCTACCGTTACTACCTACTACAGATACAACCACGACAATGAGACCCTGAGACAGACTGGCCAGCAACGTCATGGTGTTGAGATTCCACCGAGCAGAGCGAGGCGCAGGGACGGGAGGGACGAGAAAAGAGACTCGACGGAGACACCCGTGGCTCTATCTCAACTGCGAGATGAGACAAGGCAAGATAAGACCACACTGACCAAAGCTTTGGGAACGAAGGAACAAACAAACATGCACTTGAACGAAGCGAAAGAAGCTAGGTACCCGGATACCCTAGGTACCTAGACTATGTATCACATCCATTATACAGCCCATGTCCTGTGAAAGCATTTGTGCGGCGTTTATCTTACCTGATTGTGGACCCGCAAGTAACGTTCCAGTGTTAGTAATCTACGATCTAACCAGCTATGGTTAAGAGCATGCCTTTTTTAGAACTCTCCATATTCACATCTCGACCCTCAATTGAAAATGTGCCATTTCTGAAGCCATGTCGCCTATACAGATTGCGCTTGTAATGCAAATGCAATGCGATGCGACGCAAGGTAAGGGATTTGGCATCTGTTTGGTCCAGCCAGCCCTGGCCGTTGCTCTACAAGCGGGCTTTCTTTTAATGTTGGAGATGACTCTCGAACGAGCTTCTGGTTGCGGACAGACAGGCTTAGACTTTTGACAAAAAGCTACCTACCTAGGTCAACTACCGGCCGCCCCGGTTTATCCACCCAAGAGGCCCTGACACCATGTTCCCCGCCGTCAGAGCGCGCTATCTCATCGTTGTATCTCTCCCTGCTCTATACGCCCAGCCCAATCGTAGAGGGCTGTCGATTCTAGACGAGCGAATAGAAGACAAGACCGCTACTTGGGCCGAGAGCCTTGCAACCGACGCTCCACGGGCACCGAAGCCCAGCCTAACCCAATGTGCCGCAGAGGCCCTAAACAGCCTGGGTTAGTTAGCTAACCTCACCCGATCGCACAGCGCCCAGCCACCAAAACCTCCCTCAAGGGTGACTGAAAAGCATTGTTAAAGTTAATAGGTTGAGCAAAATTCAGCCGACAGACTTCTGAACGACAACAACCTTCCCAACTGGATGACCAGGTGAGGACGAGGACAACGTAGAAGGGGCACGGGCGTTCAAAGTTATTTTTACTTCGTTACGTAGTGTTTTTGTCACCTTCCCACTCATTCCACCCGAACCTCGAATGGAAGTTCGGTCGTTTGCCAAGCTTTTAGTCAACATTCACTCTTGACTTTCTTGGCGATTACATGCTTTTTACTTTACTTTTTTTCCCCTGCCCTTTCGTTTTTCTTTGGTTGTCGAGAGTCTCATATTCCTTTCCGGACCGCGGAAAAGCGGAGGACGGACGCTAGTTCTCAAAGATCTCTCTACCCCTTGACCCTGGGCCATGTGCGTCATGTCCTTCGGCTGCAGGGTTGGTTCTCGGCCGCTGCCCTCAGGCTCATGACTGGATGAATGGATGGCTGGATGCTCAGCTCAACTCCCCGTAGTGTACATACCGCCCAGTTGATGCACACACTGTGTTGTTGTCTGCTGTCTGCTGCAGATGGGCGCTGTGCACCCTCTGTAGGTGCCACAGTCCGCCACTATCTTTTGTTGTCACTACCCACGGCTGATGATGATGATGATGAACTGTACTGTACTCGCACTCGGCTGCTGTCCTTTGTCTTCTGCCATCGAATGCCTATTCTGGGCTGTACTAGGTTTCTACCCGCCACCACCGCACCGGCCAGACTAAAACCTCATGATTTGAGGTTCATTCCGTCTATGACCATGGAAACATTACCATCTTGGTGGTCATGTAGAACCATAGGACAAGAACAAGCCAGAAAGATCGGCCTTTAGCCCAATGAAGCATTTCAAATCGATAGCTCCCCAAAATAGCACCTAGAAGCACATGGTATGTATGGATCGATGCTATCTTGAGGTATGGATCATTCTCACTACTGTACGTTTACCGAACAAAGTCTTAGCTTAGACCAGAATCTCCAGTTCTATGCTTGCTATTCCGGTATCCCTACATACTCCGCAAGACCTCCCGCTTGGCACGTTTCCTTTGCCGTTTGGCCAATCCTTACCTTGGTCCTCCTCTGATCTGGTATGGACGGTCTTTTTTTACTACTAACGTGGTGGTCTGTGGCCGACGCTCCGCGGGTCCTAGTCCAGGAAATGGGCTTCTCAACTATGACAGATGCCCAGCCCAGGGATCTTTTGGAGACAGCGGCCCTATTACTGATGAGGCTGCAGGACGCCCCCCCCCCTGGCCTCCTCCCTGCTGGCACCGGGCCACACCCCATCCCTAGCGTCTTGGGCTGGTAGGTTGTGTTTCCAGCGCACCTCACATTTTCTTACTCTTGGTCCTAAAGCTGCTCAGCGCAGCTACCACAAACGTGCATTCATGCTCGGGGTTCACGGCCAAGAGACAGCCCGATACATTGGGACTCACCCACTGCTGCCCGCTGCCGTAGTCCCGGGGCCCGCACTGCACAACCCACAATTCCCTTAGTCTGAGGCCGAACTCGCCGCTCCTCCTTGACGTTCCCTCGGCCCATTCCTAGGATTCTGAATGGTAGACAAGGTTGCTTGTTTCGCGATTCTGATGATGCTCATTCTGGTTCAGACACAGGCTAAGGCTGCTATGGCTGGCTTATGGTGGGTGCCCATCGGCTGCACGCTTTTAGCACTGCTGAACTGGCACTGACGCTGATCTGATTGCTCCTGCACTCTCACCCACACAGCACATGGCACATTGTCCAGGACCATACCTACCTTACCTTACTGTACCTTCCTAGCTGTCTATCACAGTACAACACGGGAAGTACCTTAGGTACACAGCCTTCCATCCGTTCCTTCCATCCCACTCTTTCTTACCTTACCTTACCTTACACTCCCACACTCCTCATACACACCCCCGGTTGCTCCTCCCCCATCGACTTACTCCGCTTGTATTTAACAAAGCGACTGTCCCCAGCCCATTCCTAGATCCTCTCTTGATTCCCTTTGGACATCTCCAACAATCATCTCAACCTTTAACAAGACTCATCACCACGTTCGCTATCCTCCCCACCCGCCTCACCTCTCTCAACTTTTAGGAAGTCCTCGTCGACTCCTGTCACTCGCTTTATATTCCGGTGTCTTGATTTTAGAAGAACGGTCATCTTCACGGTCATCTTCACCTCTTTTCCTATTGTGGATAGCCAGGAACATTGAATTTGTACAACGACCCGTCGCCATCTGAGATCGACAGCCTTACGCTAAAAATCGTCTGGACTCGACCCCCAAAGCTATCAAAAATCGACAACTTCTTCAAATTTAAATACGAGATCAGCCCCATGCTTATTCAAGCTTGAAGATACTCGATATCCTCGTCTTTGCACATCTACACTCGCTTCCCGGAACATCAACTACTTTCCCATAAAGGAAAGAAACCCAATCAAGAACACCAAATTCGATCGCTACCATTTGCCTGAACATCCAGCTAAAGACAACTTATCACACTACTCAGCCTCAACGACCAAGGTTTCAGATATCTCTTCGACTCATCTGACTTGATCATTGTTGCTTCGTAGAACCTATCGAGCTTGCCAGCCGCATTCGTGTGAAGCCATTCGTGTCTAAGTCCCAACCCTCGACTTTTGCACCCGAGCATAGCATCTCGACACTTTGACGCTGAACTGTTCTCTACTACGAGATCCTACACACAATATCCTTAATTTGGACTCCTGGGATTGAATCCTGGAAACCAACCGACTGGGTGAATCACTGATTGTGCCCTTGTCTCAACGCTCGCTACCAATCCACAGGCTTGCCTTCGTGGACCACTTCGCGTATGTCTCTTCCCTTCATGAAGTACTGTACATATACTTACTGATTAGTTCTTCCCACAACTTCACTTGTAATCTTGCAAAATGGCCGGTCCCGGTGGTGGTCCTCCTCGCCGCAGTCACACCAAGTCTCGCAAGGGATGTGACACTTGGTATGATACACTACATGCTCAATGATATTTGATCTGAATACTTATTTGTCTTTAAAGCAAGCGCCGACACATTCGATGTGACGAAAACTTCCCTCAATGGTAATTCCAGCCTTGCATAAGATTTGTTCTTCTTTGAAGCTAACATGAATGCAGCCGCAACTGTACTAAGCACAAGATTCGATGCCCTTACAACGATGTGCAGGTTCCAGATTCTGAACGCTCTACCACTCCCGACAAACCCGACTTGATGTGGACACCTCAAATCGAAGCTGCCATTGCTGAATGGCAGAGGACAGGCGTCTTTCCTCTCCCAAGTCTTGGAATCTACCCTGCCCCCATGCCTCATCTGTACTCGGTCGAGGACCTCCGTCTGATCTACCACGTTGCCGCTTTGTACTACCAGCTGGCTTCGATTGACGCGAACAATTTCACTCTCTGGACTCGCCACATTCCTACGTATGTTACCTTTCTCTCCCACCTGAGGAACGGATACTGACAGCAGGCTCTAGTCTTCTTCGAATAGGCGCCACAACTCCATATGTTATGCACGCTCTGCTCGCCTTCTCTGCCATGCACATTGCTTTCCTCACCGACTGCCCTTTGGTGGGCAGCATGGCCTACGAACACCGAGGCATCGCTCTCAAGGGTCTCCAAGAGGCTATTGGGTCTTTCTCACGGGAGACTTCTGATGCTATTTTGGCTGCCTCTCTAGTCCTTTCCTGGCAAGCCACTGACTGGTGAGTATTATACCTTTTGGATCTAATGCGACTGTGACTGACCATTTTTTAGGCGCAGCTGGACTCAGCTGATGCAAGGCACCTCATCGGTAAGTTGATTTGATCATGACTCCTGAATCACGCTAACAAACAGGTAGGTGATCGATGCCATGGACCCATGGAAGCACGAATCCCAGTTTGGAGACTTTATCGCCGAGAGCAGCACATTCCCCACGGCTCCGCCATCCCCTGGAAAAGACCATCGCCCCAGCCAACCTCGCCCTGAGGATCTGGATGCCTACCAACGTACACTCGAGCAAATCCAGAAAGTAGAGGCACATCTCAAGCATCACAAGGAAGACACGACCCAAATTCAGCATCTTATCGGGTTCCTTCGTGGTTCCCGCAAGATCAGCCCCACGCTTTCAATTGCTCAGCAGTTCGAGCGCCTCCAGCCTCTTCGCAAATGGCTCTTTTGGATGCCTGTCGGTTACCTTCAGAATTACCATGGGTCTCCCAACTCTCTGGTCATCATTGCTCACCTGTATACTGTGGCCCTGCTTATGGAGCGACTTTTCCCTGAGATCGGTGCTGCCTACTTCGGAAGCTTGTCTATTTCACCGGTTGAGGAGATTGCCCGTCGACTCATGTCCATCAATGTCTCGGGCGCTGGAAGTGAAATGCAAACTCCCCTGACCCTCATGGAGTTCCCGATCGATACAGTCGGGCAGTTCCGCTCTCGGATGGGATGGATGCATCCTGAGCGAACCCCATCGTTCCCTCAGTTCAACCCTCGTAACTTCACTGTCCACGAGGAGATGCCTGCTCCCGAGCCATATCTCTACGGGAACCCTGCTTTCAGCTACAGCACCGAGGAAATGTCCATGCTCAACGCATCAGGACCTCCGCCTTCTGCTGTGAGCCCCTTGGTTCTGTCGCCTTACCCAAGCCAGCAATACCTCAACGTTCCCTCTCCGGCTTACACGGGAGCTTACAGCCCGGCATCCTCAACCTTTGAGGGCTCAGTTGCATACAGCGACACCGAGGAATACGGATCATGGGACATGAACACTCTACAAGGCGGGCCTTCTTCCACCATTCAAGACTCTCCTCAAAACTATGGCGTTGGGTTCGTTACTCCTGTCCAGGCCGTGTGGATCTAGGCTCCCCGAGACACCACTGGCTCAATTTACACGAAGAACATTAGGGGATTGACCGTTACCACCCAGGATTAACACGACACCTACGTACCCGCCTCCAGAGGACCCGAGTTTTTACATGACCTCCATGACGAGCGCACCTTCTCAGTATCTCAACTCTGAGCAATTCGGCATGCTTCCCTTACCCGAATCGCCCGTCGCCTCGAACGCACCACTTCCACGACACCGTCATACTTCGTCCATGTCATCTGCTCCGCACCCTCCGTCTCCTTTGACCCGAGCTCCTGTGATGCATCAATCTGACGACAATACCCGACGCCGAGTTACTTGATACCTGAATTCGATTCACTGTCAAACTGTTTAATTGTTATGTTTTGTTTTGACTTTCGCCTTTTTCCAAAAACGACGCAGGCGCCATGTATACCACACTCCTTGAACGCTCGCTACAACCGAATCACACCGCGTTGTTATACAACGCCAACATTCCTTTTTCCACAACCGATACATGCACATCAAAGTGCCGTATCATATTTCACACTCCTTACGATAACTGTCACCAAAGAAACGACGCTCCTTCGAACAATGATACCCCATAGACACTCCTTATTAACGACTTTATGAAGATTCGATTGGTTATAGATTTCACTCCTCGCGGTTTCTGCCTACCTTGCAGGAGAATCGTATCCGGAGAGCATAGCGAATGTTTTATTTATATTTTTACTGCGCCTGGGAAAAAGTTTGGCGTTGATTGGAGTTTGAGTTAGCATATGTTTGGCGCTTTCGATCTTGTTACGTTTACTTCTTTTGGGATTGATCATGCTTGTCGCTCCCAACTCTTCGCAGAGCCTGGGGCAGCGATGGAATAACACGGGACAGAAGCACGATTGAATTTTTGGAATACTTAACCTCGCCTATGAGAGGCTGGAGGTGGACAATGTATGTTTGAAACGAGACGACACGAGAAGGATATCGTGTGAGGATAGACTTTATGCTTGTTGCTTGTCATGCTTGTATTTCATGCGCTGTAGGGAAGATTGATGTCTGATGGTAGTTCTTGCGCGTTCTGCCCGGGGGTTAATTTTAATCTACGATATTTTGCACCTATCATCTATTCATTGTTGCCATCTGATTAATGAAAACATCCCTGAGGAAAGCGTCTTGAAGTCTCGTCTTCATTTTACGAATGTACAGAAACACGCTGGTAGAACGTCAAAATTAGTACAACAGAAGAATTATATTTGCTGAAGTCGACTTCAATTGATGTGCTTCCGCCAAAGTGGCGAGGATATCTGGTTATATGAATATTAGCCGTGACTTTCCACCATTACGTGCCGGTGCTCTAAAACTTTTACATCGTGAGTCGTTTCCAATCTGCAGCTATATTTTTCCCCCGCAAAAACACCTTCGTGATGAAAAGAGTCTTTTCGCCGCGCCGTCTACCATCCGTACTTTAAAAGCGATGAAACTCATCTGTAATTTCTCAGACCTAGAGCTCGCCCACCATCATCATAATTGGTGTCAATAAATAACATCCCGAGAGGCTTCGTCTACTTAGGTGATGCTCTTCTTTTAAGGCACCTTGGCTCGTGTAGCAAATTTCCTTGCGATTAAAGAAACCCTATCGAACGTTACGAGTGGTGGTTTCCAAGGGGGTCAAGGTAATCAATCTTGGTCTGGAACAGCCGGTCACTAACTGCGTCTATGCTTAGCAGACATGTCTAATGTCGGTCACTGGGCCTGTCGGCTTGGATCTGGATATTCTCCCACTGCTTGGCTGGTGGACTGGTGTGGAAGAATTACACTTTGTGAAGCAACATGACATTGGGCGTGCAGCAACTAATCATTAGCCGACTGCTTCTATCATGCATGCGATGCTTTCAACTGTTATGTATGACCATCTGTATGCACCGTCTTTCTCTCCCCGTCAACCCTGTTACGTATCCTTATGATCGTGCTACATCACTGTGGACTTAAGGACTTAGTGAGCTGATATGCGGGATATGGATTGGATTTGAAGCTTGACTACTTCGTTCAAGACCATCTACTCCAACGTCCTTTTCTACACGAGGCTATAAACAGAGCCTCACTGCACATCAACACCTCCATAGCTATCAATTGAAAGCCACTATCCAAACATCCATAAGCGCCCTGAACAGTCCCGAACAAGCGTATGATGGGCGGTACAATGCAGTGCACAAAAGGAAAGGAAACATGTCTCGACAAAAAAAGAGCGCATGGCCATCCGGTTTGTTGGTATCAATATTCCATTCCGGTCCCTTTCCCAGGAACTCATATCCAGCCGATTTGACTTTTCCTCAAAGAGGACCAACCGGTTTTCCTGTCTAAAAAATACATAAAAAAGAAGACTAGGCCACCGTTTGGAGGCTCTGTTACCTCGAAAGCGTGCGCCTGTCAATGCCCAAAACTCCAAGGCGCCTGTGCGATAAAAACGATTGAAATGACTCATGTATGGGATGAATTGGTCCAAACCAACTCCGGTATCATGTGCGATGATGCACCTCTTGAGCATCGTCGTTCTTCAAAGTCATGGTCTGACGTTCATAAAACTGGGTGTTGTCTGTCTTTTGGTCGTCGCAAAGCGGCATCTGTGGTTGAATGATGCCGTTGTGTCAACGGAATGCTTCAAGCTGACGTACTGCTTCGAGGCCTGTTTGACGATGTTCGGTTTGGCGGAGGCAATCGAGCGCTGTCACTGCGGTCACGGCCAGCACCTTGCCGTACGGCGTCACTGTAGCTGGGCACAGGTGGATGGCGCGGGCTGGAACTCCGGCCAGGAGGAAGAACGGTGGCGGAGGAGTTGCCTCGACTGCGGTTCATCACCCGAATCAGCGGCGTATCCTCCTCACTATCACTGCCATATCTGTCCTCATCACTGCTTGAATGATCGGGACTTTGGTATTCAGGTGGTGGATTTGTGGCATCTTCGAGATGTAGGTGTAGAGGGTTATGGTTATGTGTCTCCTGATGAGGACCGGCATTGCTGCTAGCTTCACCACTCTCCTCGTTAGGTACAAAGTGGGCCAAGGAGATATCGGTTGAGCTCCTAACTGGTCCAGGGCTTGTCGGGGGCAGCACCCTGAAGTTGCCGCTGCGTGTTCGTCCATGCTGAGGAATCAAGTCGTTGGATGGGTTGCGTGTGTTGTATGAGCTTGCTGTGATGGAGTGACTGTGCTGTCTGCCCTGGGGGTAAGTAGGGCCGTCTTTGGTGCCAGCCTCCAACAGAATGCTACCCTGCTCAGACCCGTAAGGGGGTGGAGGAGCCAGACTACCAGTGACCGGGGCGAGACCCCATTTCTTGACGTTGGCCTCGATGAAGACGAAGCCGGCTTGTCCGAGGTTGACATGAATAGTAGCAGGACCGTTTGCACCGATGGCGGGGAAGAAGTTCTGTGCCTTGAGACCGTGGACTACCTCTTCGAGCTTCTTACCATTGCGAGTGAAGAAGATAGCACCAGTTCGAGGACGATAACCCACGCCAACAACATCACCTTGTACCAATGGGGGACCATAAGGAGTCGCGCCAAATGGTTGATTATAGCGACGAGCACCGGTGGATTGGTATCCAACAGAGTACTTGTGGTAACCTGGGAAACTAAATCAGCAAATGACCAAAGATGCAAGGTGCACAAGAATATGACAAAACTCACCAGGTAGTCGGAAGAGAGGATAAGGCTTGGTGGCCATGCCGATGCTCAGCAGAGTACTTTCTGGCTTTTCGTAGATCTTGGCCTCCCAGTAATAGACGTCGTTTTGCTTGGGGACGGGAAGGTTGCTCATGACAGTACATTCAGAGTCAAAGAATTCAATCTCGGTGCGAGCTTCGACAAAGCAGTTGGCGATCTCGAGTTCGGGTTCGAACTCCCATGCGGAGACACCCTTCTCTTGAATGGCGAGGTATTGCGATAAAGAGATATCAGTCTGCATTGACTCAGGAGGGTTTGCGGTAACCCAGGCTGTTGCAAAAACAAAGGTTAGCTGGTCTCGATCCGTATGAATTGAGAGTGAAAGGCTGGTGACATACCCTTTGCTCGTAGGTATTCCTGACGGGACATGTCGTCCATAACCTCGAGGGCCTCAGCCTCATCACGCGCGAATGCCTGTTCATCATCGTATTCTCCTGGTCGGCCCAGTCGATCGAGAATAATACGTCCGGTACTCGCGCAGCCGGAAACCCAGAAGATGAAGATAACCAGAGCGATGAGGACGATGGACCCGAAGGACGACACGAGGCCGATGACGACGCCAGTGAAGGCAGAGGACGGGTTCGACGTAAGCCCCATGATGGGCGATAGCGAAACTTCCTAGTAACTTTCTATTGAATTTGTCGTGACTGTATCCAGAGGTAGATTTGCGTTGAATTGCGGTTGATTCAGGGCGTATGGAACCGTGTTGTGCGGGTTAATCAATCGATCGGTCGGCGGTGGTAGGCAATCAAGGCACGGGATCTTGGCGGACGGCGTCACCGCCGCAAATAGTACATGTAAGAATCAATCGCGCGGCGAGATAAGGCAAGATGGAAGAAGGGTGGGTATCGCTAGGCTATAGATGAAAAAGATAAAAAGGAAAAAAAGGGCGAGAGGTCGAAAGAAACGCCGAATGAAGGTGGAACAAAAACCTTGAGATAGGAACGGCTGGTTTCAAGCGCCAAAAGTTGTGGTGGTGGTGAAGAAGGAGGAGGAGGAATGACGAAGACGGGGAAGGGAGAGACACAGTGAAGAGAGGCGAAGCCGTAGGTAGCGTTTGGGTGGTTGGTGGGATCAAATGTGGAGGAGACCTGACAGAGAGAGACAGAGAGAGAGATGGAGCCAAGGATCTGTTCTGGCCCACGCGATATCGCCACGCAAAAAGTGTCTGGGAGGATTGTCGATTGGACAATGTTGAAAAGTAGAATAGAATAGTGGTAGAACTTTAGAGAGACTGATTTCTGTGACTTTTAGAATTAGATGGAACCCTAAATAAACCATACACTTACAGTTGCTGCATCTTGTTCATTCTTTTCATTTTCATGCTCGCGTCATTACTCTAAACAGAATGTAACATGGATGAAGTGAACTTACCTACCTACCTACCTACTACCTATGTCACTGAACGCACCCAGCGACGAGACCTTGTAGCAGTGACTACTCGGCCTTAGTTAGAGGGGCCAGCAGGCAGTCAGTCAGTCATGGAAGTCACTCACTCAGTCAGCCCCAGCCCGATGAGGGAAACTCGTTCCCGCCGGTTCCGTCCAGGGCGACCGGGGCGGGGGAGACACGATAGCGCTTGCATCGTGTTAGCGCAGACCACTTTGCTAAGCTGCATGTCACTAACAACCCAAGTGGGGCCACCATGTCTTCCTTTCTTTCTTCCTAAAACCGATTCAGATCTAGTTAGTCGATCATGGGAATGGGATATCCCGTTTTCACTCAGGGCCAGGAACCAAACAGTCAGCCTCGAATTCGTGACGTCCTCAGTTAGAGAATCCGCTGCATATAACAGACCCTGTTCCTAGCTGCCTGTCGTATAACATATGTAAAACCAAGTCATTGTTGTTTCGGCCCGGTGGGCTACATGCTACAGCTAAGACGCCCCCCCAGGTTTCACAACTTCCATGGATCAGGCGCCTATGTACATACAAGGCTCAGCATTGGATAGATCTACAGATCCTGCCTGTGCTATTTTGAGCTTTCGCGATACGCCTCGCGTTCAAATTAATTTGGCTATACTGCGATGTTGGCCAACAGCATGTACTGATCGTCAGATTTGAGCTGCATTTTGCTTTGATGTTGCTGCTGCGATTCTGAAACAACCATTCTACTTATCGATATCTCAACTAACGTCTTGAGCATCGGATACTAGTTTGTCTTTCCCCTTACCCTTTTTTGACCGAAAAAGCAATGTGTCGCGTGGGTGTTGCAGAATTGTTCTTCTGTTTGTGTTCAGCTTATCTGATATGATATATCAATATTCTCTGGCCGGCTCTTTGAAGACTCATCAGTTGGTGACGCACAGTTGAGACTCGCTTGTATTCGCCTGAGATGCGACTTAAAACCATCAAGCACATTCGCGTCCAAGCGGAAAACCGATAAAATCATTTCTTGGACGAATACGTTGAGTGATTGCATCGTGATTTATTTATAGTCTACTAATCTCAGCATATCCATTCATGTCCGTGAGAATCCGTTACTGTGCCTATTTACATACATTGCACATACTACATGACCCAAAAACCCGTTTCCGAATCGCAAAAACAAAAGCCGCAATTTACCTGAATAAAACTCAATAAACGTTTTTCATCATCCCGTATCCGTAATCTTCATCTACTCCTCCTCGACTGTTCGTCCCCGGCGGTATTCCCGCTGCGCCCTGCGCGCCCTTCTCTCCTCCCTTGCACGCTCCCTCTCCAACTCCCTCAGCTCAGGCATGGGGTGGTGATAACTCTTGGTTCCCAGGTCGCCGCTATCATCCGTGGTACGAGTTACCTGCGACCCGGAGAGAAGACTCTCGCTCACCTGCGAATCAGCCTGGGTATCAGCGCGGGAGTAGCTCTCGGCACGCTGGTAGCTGAAGTCACGACGCGCATTTCGGCCAGCTTCACGCAGACGACGAGCCTCAGCACGCATGCGTTCAGCCTCTCGGTTCTCACGGCGGTCAGCAGTAGAGTAAACCTTGCGGATACCAGCCTTGGGCTTCGTAGGTGTGGTTGTAGGTGTAGTCTGGCGATCGGAGAGGAGGTTTGTTGAAACATTAGATTCGGTGCCGTTGTTGGTAGAGCCGTCCCATTCAGAGCCTTCACTTTCTTTGTTCAAACCACCAACACGGGCAGCTCTCTCATGACGGTAGTTGCGGAGTTCCTTCTTGGCAGCACGTTCGGCCTCTTCATCCTCGACACCCTCCTCACCGACGTGACGGCTAGTCTTCTTGCCTCGCTTCGCGCGCTCGCGGTCTCGCTTTTCCTGCTTGCGACGGCGCTTCTCACGGGCGTAAATATCGCTAGCTCCAGCAGTGATACCGGTAAGTGTTGTGCTCTCTGTGACAACGGTCGTGTTGTCATCGTCGACGTCCTTGTAAACACTGCCACCGCCGAGGTTTGTTGGTCGGGTCGCATTGGAAAGAATAGTGCCGTTGGGTCCGGTGCGTCGTAGTACAGTAGATTTGTAGTCATCCCAATCGGTCTCTTTGAACTGGAAACCGCCGTTCTTGGCCCAGAAGAAAAACCAAATACCAGTGCACACAAAGGCGACACCGATCAGAGCAAAGAGAAAGAAAAAACCGCCGTTGCTGATATCATGAGGGTCGAAAGAGCCTGACTCAGGCTCGACCGACGGCTTGTGTCTGTCGCCCTTGTCGTCGTCGTCTCGAGCGAGAAGCACTTTAGTAGCTTCGAGTAGATGGCCTGAGAGTGCCTCAGCAGCGCGAGGGACATGGTGTGTGAGTGAAGGCGCACTGCGCAATGTGCGAATAAGAGCGGGAGCCATGATGGAATGAGGTGTACTGAAGAAGTCTCAGTCAAAGAGATACGATTGCAAGTTAGGCTTCGGGTGCTGTAGCCCAGCCGAGCCTAAAGATGAACTACGACCAAGCGGTCAAGATGTCTGTAAACGAAAAAAGAGATGGAATTTGTTGTGCCGTATGTGGTTAAATGAATCGTGTCGAGTCGTGATGAATATGAGAAGAGTGTTTTCTCTGGAGATAAAGAGCGGTAAAAACGATGAAGAGAAGAGGGACTTGCGTGGCTCTGCCAAGGTGATGGTGCTTGGTTAACCCAGAAACGAGGCGTGGAAAAGACGTGGCTGGGACGTGTAAAGGGTGGTTGGGCACTTAAACCTGGGCGTTAGGTTCCCTACAACATTCTCGAAATCTATTAAATTAACGGCTGAAAAATATAGAAATAATGAGCTTGTGACATCAGAGGTGTTTGAATTCACATCCGTAGTGGTTTAAGACGTCTTAACTTCAATTATCTCAGCTCACGTCTGTTGCAATTGAAGTCCAGCCACAATCGTTAAATGACGTCGAAAAGTAAACAATCACCTTGGCTGACCGGACAACTCTCGCACAGGGAGCCCATTTAGTCAATAACCAATCACGGCCGTCCACGACTTGATGCTCCAGATCTCAATGCACACGCCCCCTTCCAAGGTTTCGTTTCTTGCCGCTTGGGAATGGGAACTGACGAGAGCTCTATTTTAGCCCGCATAAGTCGACGGAAAAGAAGCTTCTAGGGAGTAGCGTCGGTCCTTTGCGAGACGCCCGAGGTACTGTACCTAATGCGCGCATAATCCATCGTGATACTCTTTGAGTTGGGCTTGCTACATACTCGAGACCCCAGGGATTGTGTCTGATTCAGCCCCTGAGACGGCGTAAGCAGTTGGTCTTGCGGCCGCATGAATTAATAGCTAAAGCGCTTAATTACAGTTGTTGGCTGTCGAATAGACATCTTCAGCTACTAACCTGGAAGATCGTCAGTCTTTTCACGCATAAAGCGAGATACCTGAGACAGGTGGTCCCCATAAGGCGGTTCAATCATATTTGTATCCACCATCTTGTTACTTCTACTTATTCCAAACGATATCCAATACCCGTTTCAACTCAATCCCCCATCTCCGTTCAAGTGACCTGTGGCCAAGATATTCATCCTGTTACCCCAGATCGACAGTGTCACAGTTCAATTGCATCAAAGGAAGCTGAATGAAGAGCCCAAACATGCATGCCATGCTGGTTGTAACATAAGATTATTCTCTGCCGGGCAGCAGATAGAGGCGCGAACCTCATCTACCCGTACAATCTATCGTTCTGATAACAAGGGTTGTATATTTCTTCCAGCCGTGTCTTTTTCCTCCTCTTACGACATGTTCAACAACACAATACAAAAGCCACATCCGTAACCGTTTTTCACGCAACCTCCACAAGGATGCATACAAATCTGCCCTTAGCGAAAAGGGGTGAAGCTATGTCCCGGATCCTGCGAGACTAGTCTCAGCGAATAGATGTCAGTCACCGTATTGGGCAGCCCTCCACTGCGTGTAAGACGAAAGCTCGAGACAACTTAGTCGGTAGCCGCCCAAAGATGAAACATCTGGTTCGCAGATACACTGACATTCTTCCATGGCTCCGGCTGAATCCAACACAAGCCCCGTCTGGGCGTACATGATTTTCGGGTAAAAGAATCGTTTTGTAAGGGTCCTCGACATGAAGGGCAGGCGGTAGAGTACCAGATCGCCAAAGGAACTGGACATCAACTGGATTTTCCCTCCATCATCATTTTTGGGGTATCAACTTTCTGCCGTAAAGCCAACAGGAGGGTTTAACCCAAGAATAGAAGCATAAGAATATAGCTTCAGTGCAGTACAAAATGTCCAACCCAAATGCTCAACCAAAATCGAAGATCCAAGATTAAACGTGAAACGCTGTCCATCCCGTAGACATCTGGATGCAGAAATCGTAAAGAAAAAGATATAATTCGAAATGCAAAAATGCAAAAACGCGCGCTGATCATCAACTTTGTCATCTCTCATAAGAAGAAGAATCATCAATAAATGTAGTCGTCCATTGCGAACGTTGGGTCATACGGGGCATGATTTCCAGAATAGCCTCGGTGATGCGAGTCAGAACGACTAGGAGTGTGGGGTCGGTAAGGAAGAGCCTTTCGCTCAACTCGGCTTTGGACATCCTCAAGCTGGTAGTAACTGCTAGCACGGTCGCTACCAACACGGGAGCTGCCAGTTGGTCTGGAAAAGGTAATCTCTCCTCCATCGCCACACTCAATTTCGGCACCCGATACACGCACGACGGCCGAGCCTGATACTTTAATCGTAACATTGTCGGTGTCGCTAGAGGAAGATCGGGTAAGACCAGTAGTGTTGCTCTGCTTATACTCGCTGTCATCATGGCTGCCACTACTGCGGCTGCTCCCACCGCCCAGCCGAGGGTTGCTGGCTTTGCGAAGGGCGGCAGCGGTCAAAGGCATAGCAGGACCACCATTGATGTCATCCTGGTATTTCATAGCGTCCAGGTATTTGTCCTCATCATCGTCATCCAAGCTGGCGCCTCCACCTCCAAGTGTCCGGTCATAATCGTAGAAGGAGTCTCTCCTGTTGCGGGCAGGCACAATATCAATCCCGCCCCTCTCGTATGCAACAGACCCACGGCGTGTGCTACGAGCGGGTACGATATCAGCACCATGCCCTTCGTATGCAACAGAACTTCTTCGAGTGCGAGCCAATGCCTGGCTGCGGGGGTAGTAGTTGGCCTCAGGGGAATCAGTAAAAAGACCAGGACTGTCCGCGAATTCCTCGTCATCGTAGCCTTGTTGGTCTGCAAAACCGACACGGCTACGGCTGGCTGGTGGAGGGCGCGAAGGAGTTCTCGTCTTCCTTTGAGTCAGTGTTTGAGGCGGGGCACGGAATGGAGTGGTTGGAGGAGGCATCGCAGACTTGGGTCGTGGAATGCTTTCAGGTGGAGGCATTCGTCGGCGGTCCTCTTCGTTCTGTTGTGGTCTCTTAGAACGGGAGGCACGTCTTACAGGGCGAGGGTCAGGTTGCTCCTCTTCCTCATACTCATCCTGAGGGTAACCAATGTTGGAAGGAGAAGGCTGGTTCTGACGGAATCCCATGGACGACGCAGGTCGCTCGAAACGGTTCCTGAGATGAGCGCTTGCTTGTTGCGATGGCATATCGAAGAAGCCAGGTGGTCCGGCGCCTGGTCCGGGTGAAGGTGGTGGGGGAATACCAGTAATAGATGGGGAAGATGCCCCAGGAAAATAAGGTGCAGGTCCCGGGAATGATCCAACATTGAAGGAGGGCGGCTGAGAGTGCTGAGCGTGATGCCAACCCATGTTGGAAATTGGAGGAGCCGGTTGTCCAGGGTAATAGCTGT
The DNA here is from genome assembly GCA_014898915.1 of Fusarium chlamydosporum. NCBI lineage: Eukaryota > Fungi > Ascomycota > Sordariomycetes > Hypocreales > Nectriaceae > Fusarium > Fusarium chlamydosporum. Next base: position 61,380 of record JAAVUD010000047.1, on the reverse strand, counting down.
GAGGACGAGTTTGAGCACGGGGACGCATACCCGAAACTGCAGGCTGCTGAACCCCGTAGGATGAAGGATCCTCAACGCGACCCCTGCGATACTGTTGGATGACAGGCTCAGTCCTGGTGTGGCTCAAGGACGTAGGGCGGGGTCTTCTCGCCGGCTTGGGTTCACGCTCTCTGGATGCTTGCTGCGCCTGAGCCTGCGCCTGAGCCTGAGCTTGAGCCTTTTTGGCTTCAGCTCTGTGTGATCGTACTTGCTGCTCAGCAGCTTCTTTTTGTTTTCTCTCCTTGCGGCGTCGATCCTTCTCTCGTTGATCTCGCTCTCGCTCCCGCTCCCGCTCATGCTCCCGTCGTGAACGTTCTTCTCTGCGGGGAGGTTGCGGTTCTTCATCTGAATAATCGTCACTAGGAGGAGTGACTTGCCTCCTACTCGAGTGTCGTCTGTGTTCGCCTCGGGACTTTCCAGTATTGGGACGTTCCTTGGGAGGGCTCGATGGACCTGGAGCTTCAGAGACGGCGTAGCGGCGAGTAGCTTGGATGCCTTCGAGGACAGAGGTCTCCGAGTCCTCTTCAGCGTCCTCGACGTAGCAAACGTTTCTGCCAGACATCATGTGGGATAATGGGTCGAAGTGGTTGAATTCTGAGCGAATTCACTTCGAAGAAATATTGATTGGATGAGGGGTTCGACGGGTTCGAACAAGGACCACGCTAGGTGGGACGGCACAGTAAGTGTATAGAGTCGCAATTGCAGGCGGTGAGTAAGCCGGCAATGATGGTGTCGTTCTTTTGCAATCGCGGACGCTATGCTTTAACGTCCCCTTTCGTGAAACCAAACAAGCGACATGTGAAGGAACTCGAAGTCGTTGGTCAAGACAGCTGGAGCCGAAAAAAAGTCGAAAGTAAAATGTCGCTGGTGAATTGGATTGGGCGTTGAAGGCGGTGACGATAGTGGCATAGGCCAGGGCGGGTTTTTTCGATGGAGACGCTAGTAGCGATTTGTTATAACCGATAGTGTAATGTATTGTCGACCGAGATGAATATGATGATACTCGTAGTTGAAGCGAGAAAGCGAAGAAATATGTATGCGAGTTTGATTTGGTTTAAAAAGACAAGTTATCAAACTGTCATGGGTAAAGACAAGACATGGAAGACAAGAAGGAGGGGAGGAGGGGGAAGAAGCGATGGGCATGGATGGGATGGGATGGTCTGTTTTTAATGAAAGTGCAGGTGCCCTGGTGGTAGTGGTAATTTCAGGGCCTAGGGGGGGTCTAGCTTTCGATTTTCTTGAGGTAGAGCGTGTGTGTGGGGGTGTGCGCTCAGACAGTTACCGGTAGTTTTAGTGGGAAATGCAGCTGGAGCAGTGGACTATTACCGCCGGGCCCCCAGGGCGGACACGCAGCCACTGGCCGTTGTGGCCATAGACGTTGATTAATGGTCCAGTGATGGGTGAGAAGCCACTTTATTCAAGCCCAACTACTGACTTTCTCTTTTTTCTTTCTACCTAAGAAACACAGAGTTGTTGTAGAATATTATCATTCGAAATACCAGGAGTGAGAGAAAAAATGAGTGTCAACGATGGAGGGAGATGAAAATTGAAAAGGGGTGTGGACGGGTGTGTAAGGTGCAAAAAGCAGCGACACAACACAGCACAGCACAGCACAGCGATGAGAAATGGAAGCAAGGGGGTTGACAAGAACCTACTCGGGGGCGTGTCCTTATTACCACGGGACGATCAATCAAGCGACTCGACGCTGGAGCCAGCACAGCAATGGAACTGCAGACTCACTCACACTGCAGGCAGGTAGGCAGGCATCGAGGAGTTCAAGTCAAATCAAAGCAAATCAACCACGTCAAGCCGATGAGAGCAATGACGAAGGCACTGACACGAAAACAGAACAACACGCAGAAAAAGATTGGCTGCCGTTTGTTTTTACTCGCTCATTTACCTGTAAAACTTGATTCATCAGCAGTAAGACACCACCCGTCGACGGTTCATTCTCGTTCATCCAGCAACCAAACACCACCAGAGACACTACTGTATTTTCCATACTACCGCAGCACATATTGACAGCCACAAACATTCTAAGCAATGACTCCCTCGATGGATGTGCTGTACGGATACCGGTATTGATATCGCGCATTCGTCAGCAAACTCTCAGTCTTTACTCTACTCTATTCTGGGATGGTTCGTATGTGGCAAGGGAGCCATGAGAAGAAAAGGAAGGGGAAAAAAAGACGCTGCATCGCTACGGCCCGCCTCACTCAATGCTGAGTTGGCATATTCTTATGCTGAATTAAGCATACCTACTACACCTTATTCCACCCCCCGAATTCCTCCCTCGCTCAGCTTTCCCATCTTCCATTCTTGCTCAAACTTTGACTTCTCAAAAATACCATAGGAAACTATCTGTATGATAAATAGGTGGGGGTGGCTACCTACTGAAACCCAGGGTCTGCACTTTTGCTTCGCTGGTCGATTATCGTGGTGAATGGAATGGAATGGATTAGTTATGGATCCCATCCCGCTCAAGGCCACCAACAAGCATCGAGCTGGACGATGGAGTTTTTCACTAAGCTTCAACTCGATGCTGGGGTATGCCTGTCTTGACTCAATGGCTAGAATGATTGTCAGTCGATATGAGGCCGTGAGATAGAAATCTCTGCTCTTTAGTTTCGTTAAACTATGAGCAGTGTCACGACATCAAGACTATCAACGTGTCGTGGATGAGCACTGAAGTAGCCGCCGCCGAAGATCAATTCTCTTCCTATCCATTCCTATCGACCCTCAGTGAGCCATTGCTCAGCTCAAACCAACCCCATGCATAGACGATAGACCCTGGCAATCTATAGTATTATCATGTGAGTTGCTGCAGTTAGTGAAACACTTGGGAATAGCCAAAACACCAGAAAACAGTCACCAAACCATACTCAAACGAAGTGAGGCGGTTAAGCTGGCTCGCATTGTTGCTGACGATGCAAACTACACTGCCAGACTGCCAGACCAGACCCCAGCAGCCCAGCCCTCCCTCTCTGCACTGCTTGCGTCGCCGAGAATGGATCTGATCTGTCCAAGCGACCCCAGATGGTGCCCTTGAAGCCCACACTCAACCTCTAAGCGGGTCAGAATGGTTATCTGACAGGGAATACCCTTTGTATGACTGGCGCCAGTTGCAAGCAGGCAGGCCCAACTGTGGATCTTCTTCGAGCGTTTTATCCAACGATTCTTTTGGAAGCTTTTTTTTTCGTCTTCTCTATCTTCCAGTCACGACATGCGTTGCCCAAAAAATCTGCACGCCTGAATGAATTGAGGCTGATGATGACACACCCCTTCTCCCTCCCGGAAAGTAGCTCACTTGGAAGAGGGATTCGCTTGTTCTTGACATTATCCAAGACTGCTTCAGACGCTGAACTCGTTTATCGATCGGCTAATACTCAAGCGAGAAACGGTCGCCTACAGTTTCTCGTCCCCTCCGAGTCTCGAAGGAAGTCGGAAAGAAGCGCAAAGAAGCAGGGTTTGTTCGCCGTTAGCCGGACCAGTCCCCGCGAGTAACAGATAGATGAAATGAATGACAGGCCCGAATCTCCAACTGCTTTGCTCCTTCTGGACAGAAAAGCAGATCGGGTCTGTGATCACATGGCACAAATGCTTAACAGAGTAGGACAAGGGTTACGGGTGCACCAGACAAGCACAGCCAATGCAAGTGCTAAGCTCGCCAAAACGGTTATCACTGTAGAAACATCGCGAACACCAAATTGGGTATGTACAGAGATGCCCGATGTCATTTTGTTCTAAGGCCTACGGGACGGACGTAAATGGCTGGCTGGGCCTTGAACTTAACGTTGGATATCTGGTCTCCATTGATCTACGCCTCCACCAAAGTGCCGTGCTTAGCCTGCCCACCGGGCTCTTTTTGTTTTGTCTCTTTTACCCTCTCACTTTGTGCCTAACTGGGTAAACCTTTGCCCAAGTTGGCTCCCCTCGCTCGGGTACCAACAAATGAACCCGATCGACGGCAAACTTGAAGCCAAACTTGAGTGCAGCGCGGGGTACACGTGGGATATCGAAGCACCCGCTGTTAATCAATCAATCAATCAATCGATGATAAACCTGGTAGTGACAGGCTGTTCCGCCATCCATGTCCTCGCTTGTGACTGGTCGCTACGATTGAGTTGAGGCTCTGGGCTTGATTTGGGAAGACGTTTGAGGTTATCACAGCGTTGACTCATACTCGTGGTAGAAGAAAGAGACAGAGAGAGTGTGTGTGTTTCATTCGCCTGGGATAATATCTCAAATTCTATCTTCTTCTGTTTTCCCCTCAAAGAAGCCAAAGACGAGCTGAGCTGAGCCTGATATCGTATCACTTGACTTGATGCGCTTGCGGCGTTGTCATTTCTAATCTATTCGACGACTTAAAAGAGGTAGCGGCTTTATTCTGACATGTCCATCCTGGACGCTTTGCCGCAATGACCATGCTTGGTGCTTTCGCACAGGCCAGGTCTGATGCCCAACGTCTCTTCTATCGATAAGTAGCGAGAGGTTGGAGTCGGGCGTTTGGTCCCGTTGTCGGCGATACTGTAGCGGTTTATGCCTTGCCCTGTGCTGAAGATCCGGGTTGATCTCCGTCCCAGCATCACGTCGCACGATTCGTCACGATGAATACGTGTCCATCGTGTCCGGCTCAGGCCTGGTGGGTCAGCTTCCGGACCCCGGAGCGAAATGACTCCACTCTCGCCGGCTTGAGCTCCTTGTCCTTCCGCGCCCAGTCCGGAGACTGGCCTCCGCTCGTCTCCGTCCTACCACCGACGAACAACATGCACAGCGAAGTTGCGTGATGCGTTGTCTGGCGTTTCGTCTTCTGGTTTAGACTCTTAAATCGGTTACAACCGATTGCGCGCCTTGCATTAACCTGTCAGTCATCGCCTGCTTTTCTGTATATCAGATGGTTCTCGATTACAAAGCAAGTCAGCGCTCAGAGCAAGACACATAGTCGGTGGCATTCATATCAGCTGACCCGATGAGTTTTAATCGAGGATGAACACGCTGCATGTTCTTATTTGATCTGCTCATCCAATACTGTATCTCCATCTGCCGTTCCACTCCACCCCCATCCTTATGCACCCTCTCTTTCTCTCTGGACCCTCCAGCATCGAGGCATTCGTTACCCTTTTGCACTTTCGCCCACCAACTTTGTTCTCCCGTTGTCTCTGTTTTCAAGCCAGATGCAGTTTTCGGTCAAGTCAAGGTTCTTGATTGGTGTTTGTCCTATTTGTAAATGCCGCGTTATCAGGCGTTGTGTTTCCTTAGATCTTGGGAAACTGTCACGACGTGATGCTGTGTTGCTCTCGCTCCCTCTTGACAGGTAGAGAGTGTGTTGAGTACTCAAGACAGCCTTCAACTGCTAGACTCCTCGACTAAACTAGACGGGGATATAATCCTGCCGGGGTCTTGCGGATGGCTTGCCTTGGCCTCTTCTGTTTGTGCGGGGATAGGCTAGACGTGCATCCAAGGCATTGACGCATCTACAGTGCCGTCAGCCAGCATGAGTGCCACCCGCTTCTCAACTGTTCACTGATACTATTTTCTTAGACATTGTGGCAATTTTACATTCGTTCTTCGTAGATGCGGCTCTGACTAACCAGGCCATGTAGTTCTGTCTGTCAGAGGCGACCGAGACAAATCTGCAACGGAAGCATCGTGAACCTCGAGGTAGCTTGTGTATCCCGGATGACGGGTTGTCTGTTCTGTCAACGAGTCATCCTAGTCGTGAACTACTGCGGGTAGTGCAACTAGCCTTCGTCTTCAAGATGACAAGCATAATTGCAGCCATCATAGCCATCGTATCCGGAGCTAAACTACGACCAAGTCTTGCTAGCATCGTGTTTGCTGATCCGCGAATATCGGTCTGCGTTGATCATGTTTAAAACCACATAAACTTGAGACAACAATGGTTCGCGTTCGTTCGGTTGCACTTGCACATCGCTGCATGAAAACACAAGTGCATAACACCTCTTGAAGATCCGCGGAGGCGGAGACTAGCTTCTACACCCACTCTTGTGATCAAGTCATCCTTTCATAGCACGATAACCCTCATCGTGTTCCCGAACTCGACCGTCAGTGCTGATAGCAAACCATACATACAGTAGGTGTTGGAGAAAGGCCTAAAACTCCCCCTCTTCTCCTCCACCATCTTGCACACACCGCTTTTTTCATTCGCCCCTCAATCCTACCAGACACAGGAATTCACATTCGGTTTCGCCGGGCAGAGCCTCAACTTCTGGAGATTGACCATCACCGAACATGTCTTATTGGTATGATGTCTCGCGCAGGCCACCACCCACGGTTGCGTAGGTATCACATTGATAGGCCACTTTCCTGCAGCTGGCCAAGAACCTTTTAGTCTACAACAGCAGCATTTGATCTTACTCGTCAGTTTTCTATCTCTTCTTCGTATTGATCAACACTTTGGTTTCTATGGCTATGCACGTTACATACCCGTTCTGCTAGCTTGCATAACACTGTTGTGGAAACGATCACTTTGAGGACGGGCGGCGACCCAATCGTATCAGCCGCATGCGATGCTGTGATCTCTTCGATCGATCTGGGATTCGCAGAGAGGGACTTGATCTGGTTATACAACGAGTTGCAGCTTCGTCTGTTGTGGCCGCCAACAGTTGGATTGTCATCAGAACTGTCACTCTAGAGATAACTGCCGGCAGCCTTTTACCTATCAACCTAGGACTAGGACAGTTGGAAATTTAGAAATGTAATCAGAAGTCTTATGCTTTTAGAACGCGATTTCTTGATAAGTCACTATTTACTAAGCTTATTGAATGTTCTCGATACCCCATCGGCACTTCTCATGCTGTGGAGCCGGCACTTTGGCATCGCCCGATCCATCTTGTAAACATCACAATTGGGGTCTCTGCTAACATATGATCCCTCTGTCACTGATTAGAGACCGGCATGTGTCAAATTGTCACGAGATGCACTCACGTTGGGCATGGTACAACCTTTGTGCCCGATCAAATCACAATTTCCAGGTCTGACACGACAGGTCGGTGATCCGAGATGCGAACGCCATCATCGAAGCCATTCTCCAGCACAGAAAACGTCTTGACATCTGCGGTACGCGGCTCCTGAATAAACAAAAAGTCAATGCGCGAGACTGGCCATGAATTTCCGAAGCCCGTGTACGTCGTTATGTTGCCGTAGTGCTTCTCCTTGGGCACCAGGTCCGACACGTCAGAGATGCCCGAGCCAGACGCTGTTATGGTCTTGTACGCCCCGTCATCGGGCTCGCTGTTGAAATCGCCGCCGATGAGCACCGCCGATGCCTTCTTGTCGCCAGCTTGTCCCCACTCCTGGGCGAACTTGATGAGAAGTTTGGCACTGTTCTGCCTCGCCTCTACACCGATGTGATCGAAGTGTGTGCTGAAGACGACGACGCGGGTGGCTGTTGCACGGTGCTCAAACTCAGCCATCGTGACGATACGATTGAGCACTGCATCCCAGCCGCGGGAGGGCTTCTCGGGCGTTTTGCTCAGCCAACGTACTTCCTTGCGTACGTTCTTCCATATGTCGTCGCGGTAAAAGATGGGAGAAAATTCACCGTCCTCGGGTTTCGTGCCGCGTCCACGACCGATGTGTTTCCACTTGGAGCCCAGAGCGTCCTGGATTTCGTTGACTTGGTGGTAGAGACACTCCTGAAGACAGATGAAGGGGTTCTCTTGACCACCGGTGATGAAATTCAGTTGGTTAATGAGCTTAGGAAGACGCTCAGCCCAAGGTCTCTCGTGTTTCTCATAGTTTGTCGTTGCATAGCGAACATTGAAGGTCATGATGCGCAAGGGCATCCTCTGTTTCTTGGCGGAGATATCCATTCTCAGCGTCGCGCTGGATGAGATGTCAAGCTGTGTCATGGCGGGGTTGGTATTGATTACCTCGTCAGTTGAGGTAGGCTTAATAAGACTAGATCCTTCCTTAACCACGGAAGGTAACAGAATGGCAAGTACAATTTGATTATCAAGAGTATGAGGGATAAGGATGAGGCTTTGGAGGCGCTGATGAGTAGGGACCTTCAACGAGACGCGTAGCTCGACAAACAGCTGAACATAGGTATCCAATGAGGTCATCACGTGGGGTAGACTTTTGTCCCTTCCTGCGTTAGGAATGGCGTCTCGTTTCCCCGGATTCGGATCCACAGGGGTTTTCAGCTACGCTTGTCTATATTGAGCTGAGATTGTAAGACCCAGATGTTGAGAATCCATCGTCTCAACTCGACACCAGTATTCAGTCTTGAGACTGATTCAGATTGAACATCGCTCTACTGTTGAAGAGTGATCAGTCTGGCGGTAGAAATGGAGGGCTCAGGCTGGAAGAGCTCAAATTTGGCAGACTGGCAGTGCCGAGATCTGGGCAACTAAGACCAACATGAACTATCATCAGGTTTAAATGGTTCAAAGGGCTCTTTTTCAATTTTGAGCATCTAGATTCTTCTTCATATGGTACTTGGATGGCATAGTGTCGAGTCCGAGCAGAACATTGCCCTTCGAATGTGAATTACTCCAGCGCCTTCTCGACAAGCTTGATACCCTCGGCCTCTACCTTCATTCCTACCAGCTGGCAAATTAGTTAAGGGTAGACGTGGTTGTACTGTAAATTGATGCCTACCAAGCAAACTTGGGTTCACAAAACAGAGACGGTAAATAATAATCTTGCTACTGTCTTTCCACTCAATAATAAACTTATGCTATAACAGCACCAGGTCATAGGAAAGAAGGACCAGGCGGGATACTGTATTTTCCAACTATTTTTCATCGCAGTCCCTAGATAGCCTCGGTTCAAGAGCTATAAACAGCAAGATTGACTGCATCTGGCAGTGACTGGATAAGAAACACCACAACTGGTACTGTTGCTAGTTAATGGAGCTATTCGTTATGGAATGTCTGGACTAGGAAAGTCGTTGAACTTGGCAAGATAGGGTTCCTATAATATTGGGTTAGTATGAAGTAATGTAGCTTAATTGCATATATCGCACTGCTTTCCATCTCTGTTTGACAGTGTCAGCTTCAATAGCTAAAAGATATACTCATGATACCGACACAGGTGCCGCCTGCCTGGGAAGTTCGGGCTAGCGAAATAAGTACCATCGAGTCATTTCTCTCAGATACATCTGGCTGAGATATTTGATGGTTTGGCATCATTGCTGGTGCCTATGTTGAGGAATTTTCGTAGTAGGAAGCTTTCTTGCTACCTAAATTCCATATGGTGCAGCGCTTTGCTTTGTAGGTAGACGGAATTAGATATAACTGGACTTTTCCTCTTGTTGGTAGCCAAAATTGGACATAAGTTTCCTGTAGTTACTCCTAGCTGTGGTACTTTCTTTCAGTTGAGCTTCCAGGATTATTCTTATGCTTAACTTTAAACCACATATTCAGCCTATACAGTTTCCTAAGAAAGCCACCTGGATATTTTCTCTGCAACGTCACAGCTTTCTAGGTAGAAACTAATTTGATTATTATCTATCCCCGGTAAGTAAACTTCAGGCTACTTGTGCCAGAGGCATTAGCTGGTATACAAATATACAACAATGCTTGCATTATTTCACTAGTAATACTTCTCCCCAACAGTAACTCATCAGTGCCATTCAATATCAATTCGAATATCACAAGGAGATGATTGTAAAAGCTATACAATTTGGGGCATTTGTAATTTTCAGCCTGTTGGTAAGGATTATAAGAAAACGATATAATTGGCTTGGCTACAAGTAAGCGCCCAACTCCAGCTTGAACGAAGGTGCCAGACGATAATTATCCTTCTTCGCTCCACAACATTGTAATCATGCCTAACTATCTACCTACAGGTGGCTCAATCCTCCCAGCATTCTTTCACCACCTTATACCCCTTGGCGTTGCATAGGCCTTTGGCGAAGATTTTGACTTCTTTTTACTTGACTAGTCCAGGATGTCGAATCCTCATGACTATACAGTCGGCTGGATCTGCGCCGTGAGTACGGAATATGTTGCCGCCCAGTGCTTTCTCGATGAAGAACATGACGCGCCAAAATCCGTGGCCAGCCATGACAACAACGACTATACGCTGGGGAGAATCGGAGAACATAACGTCGTCATTGCGGTCTTACCATATGGAGAGTATGGAAAGGCTCGGGCTGCTAGTGTTGCTAGCGATATGCTGCATAGCTTCCCCAACGTCCGAATTGGCCTAATGGTTGGTATCGGAGGTGGCGCACCAAGTCCGGAGCATGATATTCGTCTGGCCGACATTGTCGTCAGTGCGTCAAAGGATGGGAAGGCTGCAATCCTTCAGTATGACTTCGGAAAGACTATCCAAGACCGAGTCTTCAGTCGAACGGGTGTTATGAACCAGCCACCACCAATCTTGCGAGCGGCGGTGAATGGGTTGATGGCACAATACGAACGCAAAGGAAATCAGATTCGGGAAAATGTGGACAAAGTTCTCCAGGAGAATAAAAGACTGATGAAAAAGTACTGCCGGCCCCATGTCAGCAGCGACAGGCTATATCAATCTACGGTCGTACACCCAAATGACTGTTCGAGCTGCAAATCAAATGGCGGCACCGACACATCCAACATAGTACTTCGACCTGAGCGCATCGATGACGACGATGACCCGACTATCCACTACGGTGTAATAGCCTCCGGAGATCAACTGATGAAAGATGCTTTAGCCAGGGACAAACTTGCAATAGATGAGGAAGTTTTATGCTTTGAAATGGAGGCTGCAGGTTTGATGAATCATTTTCCCTGCCTTGTGGTCCGAGGTATATGTGACTATTCAGATTCGCATAAGAACAAGGAGTGGCAAGGCTATGCAGCGTTGGTAGCTGCAGCATATGCGAAGGACCTTCTTTGTCGTATTTCGCCTAATACGGTCGAGATCGAGAGGAAGCTGACCGGCGTCATGTCAGGTATTCACATCTTCCAAGATTCTTATCCATAGTCCATGTTAACAAAAGTTACAGAGCTTAATCAAGTTTCCCGAGACCATCGAGATGTTGTCAGAGATCACCGTGATATTTCAAAGGAGATCCTTCGATTACAGACTGGCGAGGCTTTGAGAAAGCTCTCCCAGGAAGAGCAAAAGTGCCACCAGCTTTTTCGCCTCGCCACCGATGGTAAAGACAACACATACGAATGGTACAAAGATCGTATCACACAAAGGGTCGAGCATACATGTGTATGGTTTCTTGAACATGATCGATTCCAGTTGTGGCTAAAGCAGGAGTCGGGTCCTTTGATCGTCTCAGCAGATCCTGGCTGTGGGAAAACAGTCTTGGCTAAATATCTCATTGATCATGTTTTCCCGAGATCAACAACTGTATGCTGCTACTTCTTCTTTACAGATCAAGATCAGAATACGATTCGCCAAGCACTCTGCGCCTTGCTCCATCAACTGTTTTCTCAGAAACCAAGTCTTATCACACATGCCTTAGCGAGGTTTCGGCAGGATGGAACAAACCTTACCTACGTCACGAATTCTCTTTGGGATATATTTCTCGATGCTGTCAATGACCCCTCGGCAGGTGCTGTGACCGTGGTACTTGATGCCCTTGACGAATGTGCTGAAACAGAGCTCCGAGATCTGATTCGAAAAAATTGACAGTTATTTCAGCAAGCCCAAAAGTGCGAAGTTAAAATATATCATGACCTGCCGACCATACTACCGAATACTTTCCGGATTTCACGGTCTGCTTCAAGCATTCCCCAACATTCATATCCCTGGCGAAGAACAATCAGAAGCGATAAGTCGATAGGTCAGCCACGTCATAAAATATCGAGTTAGTTGGCTGTCGATGAACGATTCTCTTAAGCTGTATTTGGAAGAAAGATTACATGCGGCTCACAACCGAACTTATCTCTGGGTCTACCTTGTGTTTGACTATCTGGAAAATGAGGTTATCAAGAAAACCCAAAAAGAGGTCAAAGCCAAGATAGAAACACTTCCTAGAAGCGTCAACGAAGCTTATGATAACATCCTAAGTAAGACCAAGGAGGATAAGGTTATCCATAAGGCTCTTAGCATCATCCTAACAGCAAAACGACCGTTGACTGTTGCTGAGATGAATGTTGCTATGAGTTTGGACTTCAACTCGCATTCCATGGACGACCTTGACTTGGAAAATGATGACGACTTCGAGAAGAGCCTTAGATTCCGATGCGGCTTGTTTGTGTCTGTACACCATGGCAGAATCTACCTTCTTCATCAGACAGCTCGCGAATTTCTGTTAGCAGACTCGACACCGCCTACAGACGTCTCCAGTCATTTACGCTGGCATCGTTCTATTACTTTCCAAGGCGCGAACTCTGTTCTTGCAGTAGTTTGTGCACTCGCACTGACCATCTGGGAGTCTGAAGATGATGAAGTCAGGATCATTGATGAATTCCGTTTCAAGGATTACTCTGTGGCAAATTGGGGTGACCACTTTCGTGAGGCGGACTTCCAAAATGATGCTGCCATCATACCATTTGCTCTAAGCCTTTGTGACCCAGCTTCAAAAAGCTACGGGCATTGGAAGAAGATTGAGCTCTCTAAAATTGTCGACAACTCCGCGTACAAGTCCGCCAAACCGACATGTTTCGATGATCTCATGATAATATCGTATTATGGACACAAGGTTCTGGCAAAAATGCTCCTTCATAAATGCTTCGGTACCAGCCATGTACATGAGTTGGGTTGGCCACTGATGCTGGCTATTGAAAAAGGACATTGGTCTATTGCTGATATTCTCATAGATGATAGGGTTGATGTGAAACTTCAAGATGCTGGACCAATAATTCATCGAGCTCTTGTCAAAGATGATGCTTGTTGTGTCAGGCTGATACTTAAGAGGTTTGCTGCGATAGATACCAAAACTCAACACGAACAACTCGCCCAAGCCCTTCTTGTTAAGGCTGTCAGCTGCAAAAGCAAAGAAATTGTACAAATGTTACTTGACTATGGAGTTGATGTTGAAACGAGAACGCGTTCTGGCAGAACAATTTTAGCGAGAGCTGCCCAACTCGATTATCCGGATATCGTCAAAATATTACTCGACAAGGTGCGGACCCTCTAGTCAGAGAGGAACACGGTGCAACACCGCTCCAATTCGCCCTGCGGTCGAAATCGAACCGCACGATTGTTAAGTATCTGCTCCACAAGGGCGCCGATATTGAAGCAAAAGATAGTAGTGGCTCCACACCACTACTACAAGCCATGGGGAGGAGGCACAGTTACGAGTATCGAGGTATTGTCAAGATGCTACTAGACGAAGGGGCTGAGGTCAACACCAGAGACGATGCACCGCTCATGAGAGCCGTTCAGAGGGGTGACGAGGAATTGGTCAAACTACTGCTGGATAGAGGCGCTGAAGTCGCTGTTGTCAACAAAAGAAACAAAACACCACTTTCACTAGCTACCAAAAAGGGGAACAAGAATATCATAACGCTAATACAGAAGAAACTCCAAGGGACGAGACATCAAAATCGAATTCCAGGCCCGAACACGTCCAGCTGCAAGTTACTGGGTGGCAGAGAGAGTACGGCAGGCTGTTGAGAGAACGTTCAGTACGAAGCCGCCAAAACCAAAGGGGGAGAACACCAACCAATCGTGAGGTTATTACTAGAATCTCTAAGCAGGTAATCAACACATGGCTTGACAACCATACCACTGCCGAGAACCAATGTATTATTTACAGTCATAATGATATAAGTGCAGTATCACGAGGGACTTGATCAATTGGAATGGTTGGCTGTATTGCCAAGGGTGAGGAAGAGCAGAAGTGCACTCCGCATAAAGTTTTTAATCTACTCTGTTCAACTACTCTTCTCAATTGGAATGACTTGGAGTCAATTCTACTTCATTGTTGTGTTCTGTTTGCTTTATGATATTTCTCGCTGGAGACTCATGTCGCCAGTCTTAAATCAACATATCATCTTCCGAATAACTAATGAACACTTCTCTCTGTATGCCAACGCAGTCATGCAGAGAGTGATGCGTGTACTCTGTTGGGTTAAGCTTGGTTATGCAACTGTCAAGAGCAATCCTTCTGTTGGAAGCTGGTCTCCAATGGTGCTGCAGAGATCGGCGTAGACTCCCTACTCAGCTTTGATGCCATCTGCGTTTTTGAACTAGTCCCATGAGACGTCAACATAGTCTCTTCGTTAGTCGAGAATTATTGGACAATACTTCCCGCGGGCTTTGGCTTGCCAAGTGCTACACCCTCATCGAGACGTATTCGGCCATGCTATCCTCTTTGGACAGGGGCTAGAGGAGCTCACCCACCCTTAAATAACAACTATCTCGCATAGTCATGAGTTGAACGCCACAACTTTCCAGGTCAATTAAACTATGGCACTCTATTGACAACACCAAATGGTTGTCAAAGCGGCGGTGTATCATGTGCTCGGCGCCTTGCTTGTCACTGAGGATGTGTTACTTGACTGATTGAGCTCTGCATCAAATCAACGCAGACAGATGCAAGACCTGTTGTGACTCTGTCTCTCATTGTTAGCACTTGCCTCAACAACTTACCTTTTGTCGTGTAGTGTAACATACTTGTGATCTCAATAAGCCCAGACCATCAAGGGTTAGTACCCTCAATCCTCCGAGTGAGTAACTTGTAACTTGAGAACAGCCCTGCACACAAGACGATCGATGCTTGCACGAAATGCACCTTCCTCGGAGATATACGCTCCCAGATTAGATAGAATTGACAAGCATGCGCATACTCGATCGATCACTATACGTGCATTAGTGCGGTGCCTAAGCTCAATTTTGTTCCAAGTTTGGGCAGAAACTTGGCTCCATCTTGCTAAGACACCGACTGTTCTCGACCGAAGTTTCCCGCTAGATGGACCTAAAGCTCCTATCCCACGATGCCAGACCGACAAGAGAGCAGACAGAAAAGGGCTAAGCACTGACCACTTACGGGTGCAAGTGGCGCTCAATTAGCGATATGATCCTTGATTGCATGGCCAAGACCTTGCTGGACAACCACTCAAGCTGGGAGCACGCCATATGTTTCTCACCGTTGTTTCGCAAAGTCTCGGTTCCAGGAATTCGGCTCAGTTGAGATTATTGAATGTTCGCGCCATGGCAGACGCCAACTGTTAATGCCTCGTATGATGCTCTGATGTCAGAGACGCTAGGTTGCAGCCCTACGCTGACACATTCTCGTCTGTCGAGACCACTAAGAATAAAGAAGAATGATTAGTTTGACTTCTGTCACTTTTGGGGTATGGACGTCGGAGGAGGAAAATACGACTTTGACGGCAAGAGTCCGGTGCCACAGTGAAGAGACATAGGATCAGATGGATGGGTCTATCGTCAACTCGATTCGCGAGCAATGAGGTAACCCGTTTTTCAGCTGTAAAATTATGGCTTGCATTAGTTGACACAATTGAATGGGTCTACCGAAATGTCAACTGCGGCTGAGATCTGAGAGAGAGTCTGATCTCGGAACAAGTGTGGATCTCAATCCGGAGGGTCGCCCGGTCTAGACCCATAATTGCGGCCCGTGGCCCGTATTTGCCAACCGTAAAGGGTATCGTGTTTCCGGCGGACGGGCAGACGGGCGGTCTAAACTATTGCTTTCTAGTGAAACTCTGACTGCAGATAAACGTCTTTCTATCTGTCAACGGGACGCATCGACGCCGTCTCGGAACGGCACACGTCCGCTCAGACCAACTTTACTATACTGTTCTTTAGACTTTACTTTACTTTACTTTACCCGGCTCATGGCTGAAGTTAGGGTGATGATTCATGGTTTTTTACCACGTGGTCTTGTATATAAAGTCTAAGGCGCGAGAATGACGAAGAATACGTGTAATTCTTTGACATGGACAGCGGGAGATCATATCTTAATGCCGCATCTTCCAACTTGTAAGTTGCAACAAACGATAAAGGCGGGTCCAGACCCCTGACCCCTGTTTAGTGGCTGGGGAGGGGACCATGAGGTGAGGTGAGGTGATCATGGGACCAAACCAGGGAGGAGGACCGCAGGGTTGGATCGGATCAAAGCAGGGTTGGAGGGTGAATCTGGGGCATGGCTTGCAGAGAAAAAGTCCATGATATGATGGGGATATGATGGGACAATTGGAAATCGATATTTTGTACATACCATCACACCCTTTTCTCCCCAAATGGTATCTCCGAACTTGCGTAGTAGCACACGTAATCTTCTATGATCGTCGCAAGGGTCCATACACAGGAAAATTGCCCGCCGTAACTTATCGGTCGGCGACCCCAAATAGTAAATGGCTTTTGCTTTGCGATACCTGAAGATAGCGCTCGCTGTAGCTTTCGTTTTGACTGATCACTCTTACTTACTCAACTCTGACCCTGCTTGTTGGTTGTGAGTTAACTACCTACATACCCGGGCTTCTTCACGAACGCATCTCGTGGCTTAGACGTGCGACCCTCCAAGTTTACGACGCCGAGCTTTTTCATCTCAACTTTTTTTTCTAACCCCCTGACTGAAATCTTTTCTGCCGAAGAAAAAGTTGGCAGTACTGAAGATTCCCCCTCTCGCGTGCTTGACACCCGACCCTTGAAAGCTGAAGCGTGATGGCCCAAATATGGAGTCGTTGCGGATACGCTACCATGCTGCAAGGCACCATGCACAGCAGACAGGTCGGAAGATGGGCCTCAAGGCGATCGATCTCATAGGAAATGCCCGATCGCGAATTTGAATCATTGTTAGTTCCTGAGGGATAAAGCATGACTCCTCTCGAGATATTCCGGCTTGGCCGGTGGAGCTGAAGAGGTTGAAGCACAGTCAGATGAGAATATCTGGCTGTGGTGATGGTGTCGACTGTGTCTCACTTGATGTCGTAACCACGGCGAATGGCACCGCCCCCGCGACGCCTTTTTTTCAAGGAAATGCCATTGCAAAAGCCCATCACAAAACCGACACCCATGTTCAACTGGACGAATGGGAGGGGATGATCGACTGAGTCTAGTGGGTGCAGTGTAGCGTAGTGTAGTGTAGCGTAGTGTAGTGAGCCATCTCGCCATCCATCTCTCTCTCTTACTACGGAGTATGTACTCCCTCCTCGAGGATTCACGGTAGATCGAGTTGGATGCGCATTCTAGGTTACCTTTTACGCTTTTTACTGGCGGTTGCCGCGCTAGACCCGTGGACCCTATGTGCATTTGAACCTGTTTATCACTACCAACTTGAGCCCGTGGCACCCAATATTGGCGTAGAGTTATCGTCAGCCACCAACTTCTCTCAGCTCGTCTTGCTCGTTTTCCTCTTCTACTTCCTGCTTATCAACCCGCTAGTTTAACCCATGACTTCCATTTTCAGAGCCGGCGTCTCCCGACTATGCCATCCTTGGGCCGCGTGGCGTCGTCGTGCGCGCAACTCTACAGGCTCGTATCTCTCTTGGCTCAACGACTTCACGTGCAGAGGCACAGGCTTTCTAGGCCCCGCCTAAAAGAGGTAAACGGTAGACTGATGACCACCCATTTGCCCAGTCATAGTGTCTCCGCGCACACTCACAAGGTCTTCGGGGTTTACATGAATTCCAAGATATGACTGGAAGTTGGGCCGCTTTTGGAGATACAGCCCTGTTTTTGTGAGTGGGTTCATGCAGCACATTTTCTTCCTGGCCCTATTTCCAGCCATGCTTAGTAGCAAGAGACTAGACTACCACCGCACGACTGATGCCTGTGTGATATGTCTCAGATAGTAGTAGCCTGTGGAATGTGAGTGAAGTTGTAGAGAGGCTCATCTGTTTTTATTGTCTGACTGACTATATAGATGAGGCGTGCTCGCCCGTTCACTGTCTGGTCTCTTATTCTGTTCGTGTACCATCAGCCTCAGCGTTCTTTGTGTTCACTCCTCTCAAACACAAGAAACTGTCTGCGGTGAGTGATTTCAAAGACTCTTCCATGGAAAAGACGTCAGGGCATCCACTTCCTAGCCTTAAGACAGTCCGTCTTTGTTTCGTCTGGTTCATACCTTGTTTTAACACCAAATCGCGGTGAAGCCTTTCAAGCCACCCACCCACATATAAAGAAGGTCCCTGCATTTATATACTCTATCTTGCCCGCCTCGACAAGTACTCGATCAAGTCAAACCAAATCAAAGCCACTTTACTCTCTCCACTACTACCTTACCTACTGCTTACTCTCAACGAGTAATCACCATGCCTACCGAGACTGAAATGCGCTCTCGTCGGGACTCCTGGCCTCCGACTCAGATGCGCCTCAAGCCTACCATTTCTACCAAGAGCACTCCTCTTCCATCTCTGGACGACATCGACGACGACCCTCTTACATACTTTCTTACACCAGCACCTCTTCTCGAAATCGACGACGATGAGGACGATGCCTTGTTCGACTTTGACGCAGGTATCGAAGACGCCAGTGCCCCTCGTCTCTTTGTCCGCAGTGTAAGCCCGTCCACCCTCGACGGTCTCCGCAAGCCTGGTCTTCGACCCATGTCTCCCGACTCCAGTTCCGAGATTTCAGAGTCCAACAACGAGGATGAAGATGATGATGATGACGAGGAGTACATCAGCTTCTCGCCCAACAACAAGCAAGGCCTGCTATCCCTTCGTGACCTCTTCATCAGCAGCCGGCCACCAGTCCGCCCAAAGAACCCTACTTTCAACCAATCCGCCAACAACGCCCTTCTCTCACCAACTGCCCTCTCAAGCAGCCCGAAGCTCCGAGGCAGGTCAAGGGGACGTGGTCGCCGTGGAGCCAGCTCACGAGGTCACTCAGCATCACGACGACCTGGACAGCTGTGGAGGGAACCAAGCCCTGATGTGTGGTCTATTGAGGAGGAGACCGAAGAGGAGTTGATGAGTGAGATTGGAAGCAGCTGTGGTGCTCGCAGCGATGTCAGTGATGATGAGGATGTTGAGGATGAGAAGCGAAAGGAGACGAAGCCCAAGCCGACCAAGAAGGTTCGCTTTGTGCTGCCAGCTGTGGAGGTCTAAGGGGTTGACGAGAGGAGGAATCAATCATCTTGCATAATTCGGAGTTCAGGTTTGCATCTCTCATGTTCTTTTTCTTTTAGCATTTATCTCAGGTTGCATATGCATGGGCGGCGTTCAAGGCTTGCATGGAGGGAGTGTCGGGATCGGGAGGCAATGGCTGGTCCAAGGAGGATACCTATTTGCTGGGCATGCATTCATTTGGTGCATTTATCTGAGGAGGATTGGAAACTGGGAACACACACATATCCGGCATATTTTTGTTCATAGTACATTTCTTCTGGAGCAATCCGTTTTTTCGATACCTATTTGGATTTTAGGAATAGTCTGCAGGTCTTCGCAATACATTGGAATTAGTTTGGAACAATTGTTTTCTCGCAGTGACATTTTCTATCATGTTGCTCTTGCGACACAGGATAGTTTGTACCTTGTGAGACTGTGACTCTGATGATCACCTTTAAGCGTATTGTCCTCGTGACTTTGTGTTCTTTGTGCTTCCTTGGAACAGCTCCCCTCTCAACTGGTCATGTCTGAGATTGGGGTGAACGAAGACAATGTCAGGTGACACACCTTTTGGTATTATTGCTTTGAGAATAGTAATTTCGTTCTAATATTCGGGTTCCCCGAGCTCTCGTTTGTTTGCAATGGGACAACCCACTCGATTTGTGTCGGTTATTTATTCCATAGTAGTAGCCGTTCAAACACAGTACTACCGTTGAGTTCCCTCCGTTATACTCCAAATTAATTACTCTGTTTAACCACTTATTGCCATAATTTCGCACCCGGAAATTAGAATGGACATTCCTAAGTACATAGACTACAGAGTATAGTGAGGTCCAATCTGGAGATGGAATCAGTTCTCGCTGTATTACCCTGGACCTTTGTAAAACTTGAGGAAGTCACTCAAGGTCCCCTTCTATTCTAGGGTAAGTTCCATGTCTCTGAGGCCCCAGATAAATAAACACAGCACGCTCTGGCACATAGGTAGTAGATAAGCTTAAGCAGGTTTCCGAAACACTACTAATGGTACATGGAAGCTGAAGTAAGTCAACAAGGTATGCGGCAAGTGGGCGTTGAGATCTCGTTAGCTCATTCCAGCGCCACAATTCTAGATACTTCTAGGACTTCGAGATATCTCTTTGCTGGTCGCAAGTATCTGCGGGTCAAGCAAAGAGCGGTCGGTATACTTGTCTGGTTTTTAATGGAACTCTTATGCTCGGCAACGAAGACTACTCTATCCTTGTTTTCGGTCTCTCACTGGACAAAATGCAGCGAACCAGAGGAGGGTTGATCGCGATCTATGAATGCCCAACGGGCCGTATTGGTTCACCCCGTATCCATGACCTTCTCCGCGGTTAATTACAAAAGTATAAATGCACTAGAAACTTGGATATTTGATGCAGACGTGGCTGAAACGTACCATAATAGATCTAGACCCAAGATTGGAAGACCTGTTCTTTGTTCTCTTTTAGTTCTTTAGTCCGTCGTCGTCTGCAACGAAAACAAGGCCGTATGGCGCTTTGAGGCTAGTAGCTGTTTGGCCAAGAAATGGGAGGGTCACCCATGTCAATGTTGTTTTGCTGTGTTGTTCAATTAATGGCTGTGGGCGTAGACTAATGGTAACACGGCATATCGGCTATTGAGCACTTTATATGTATATAAATGATGCAAATGAATGGCAGAAATGATGCTACCTTGAGACGAGATTGACAATAAGTGAAAGGACCCTGAGGATCAAAACCTCTCCATCTCATAAATGAGAAACCCATCATGGTCGATCTTCAATATCCGATGGAAGCAATACCGGGTTGGAGAAAATCGGAGATCGGGTGCAGCGGGAGGCTTGGATTTGTCGCAGTAGACTTGGACAGATGATTGTCTTCAAGGGCATACTGGCCTATCACATGGTAGCCATCCGCTATAACTCCACTAATCTAAGGCCAAGGGGTTTGATGATTGACCCACTGAAGCCCTGAAAAGCCCCTGTCAACAAAGCGCCACATCCCACTATCCCTGACCCTGATAGGTGGGATGGTGGCTTGAGTATTGTTTACACTGAGCTTGATGTGGGTCCCCATTTGGTTACCTGGGACACCCGCGACTCAAGTCAACGACGCAACCTCCAAACTGAATGGAGGGCCCTCTCCAACAGCTCAGGAGCTGAGTAGCATAACCATCCATAACAATCTTACTGTACCGTACTGTGCATCTCGCATATTGGGGAACCATCCATTTCCCATCGTTTACACGAGGCTTTTGTCATTTCATTAACTTTGTCACCCGGAGCATTACGTTGTTATCCGTCATTTCCCCTCCTTACCTACCTACCCACTATCACTGTTCATTCCTCCTTGCGATTGCATCAAGCATAGTCCAACGGTTGCTCCGCCTTTCCGTTACTTCTCCAAAGTTTTTCTCAAACTTTACCGGACGCTGCGATACGATAACCCGAAGACACTTAATTGACGACATCGACGGTTACTTATTGCCAAGGATCGAGAAAGCGATTTCGGCCTCGACCTGGACCCCGACCGCTTCTCTGCGACAGCTGCACAGCATGTTACCGAGCTTCAGGTATGATCTCATATCACAGCCATGCTTCCCCCGCACTGATTGCGGCTGGACTGGATAATAAACTCATCATTTTCAATTTCTAGGTAGCTGAGATCATGTCATCATCAAATCCAACCTCTCCAGAGGAAGCTGTAGAGGAAGCCGTCCTGGATCCCGAGACCCCCCAGAAAACCAACGAAGATAACGATGAGAAAGAGACACCCAAGTCGGCACCGCCGGCAGCGGCTCGTGGACGACCGCGCGCCAAATCAACCAGAGAACCTACACTTCTCCATGACTTCCTCTTGGGCCGACCTTCAAGATCACGGCAAACGGCCGAGCGTCAGAGACGAATGAGCTTGGAGGCTGTCAAGGCTGAACTGCGCCATGAAATGAAGCAATCTCAAGTCAAGCGCATCCAGCCCCCTAATGGTGTCCGAGATCGAGTCAAGAAATGGCAAAAGGCCAATGCTGCTGCTATGGAACAAACACCAGACGACGCCGCTACCGAGCCTCCCGATATCGCATTTGAAGACGAGGATTTCCATAGTGTGACAGAGGAGGACCGGGTCCGTATCAAGATGAGGAAGAAGCTCAAACCACCCAGCAATAAAACAAAGGAGAGCTTAGGCACAGAAGGGGAGGAGGCTATGCCCGAGAAGACCCCCGAGAAGATTTCCGAGAAGATCCCTGAGGCGATCCCTGAGGTGATACCAGAGAAGGTCCCTGAGAAAGCCCCCGAGAAGGCCCCCGACAAAACTCCCGCCAAAACACCCTCCAAAACGCCCTCCAAAACACCCACCAAGACACCCGAGCCACCAATAACGCCCACGCCAGCAAAACATATAAACAAGCCGCCTAAGAAACGTGTTGTCAGCGATGAGCATTGGAGAAAGAACCGGAAACATGGGACGAACAAGACCAAGACCTCGCCTGCCAAGGTCCCGGCTCCTGGAAAGATACCCAAAGACTTTGTCTTCCGCACCCAAGCTAATCCCAAGGTTGCCAACAGAGTCAAGGCTTGGGCAGAGATGGTTGAAATTCCGGATCCACCGGCGCCGAGAAGTCACAAGTCATCCAAATCGGTCGGCGCAAGACCCTGGATGGATGATACGGACAGCGAGTTTATGAGTGACAGCGAGTTGACCGTGAGCAATGTCAATAGCAGTCGTGTAACTACACAGCGCTCTGCCAAGTCAACGCCAGGGCCCGATGACGGGATCCGAGTTACGCCTATGCGAAAGAAGAGACAGAGTGGTGATGGGATCCGAGTGAGAGCCATCAGGACGACACTTACTGACGACGAAGGAATTCGAGTAAGACCTATGAGCGACATCTCTTCCAACGCCGGAAGCACAGTGAGGAGCGTAAGACTACGGCTGAAATCCGCTCCTAGCTCACGAAGACCTAGTATGAGCTCCGTGAAAAAGGAAATGAAGAAGCAAATGACAGACACCCCTAAGAGCGTTGGTGCAGCGACTGCGTCTGAAGTATCCGTCAAGAAGTACATTGAAGTCATCGAGGATGAATCAGATTTGTCCAAAACGACGAGGACAAATGATAGGTCAGATATGTCCAAGACTGCACCCATCGAAGTCTTGGAAGATGATTCGGCAGTTGATACTCCTACGAAGAGAAGAACTGCATCATCAAGTAAGCCAAAACCTCGACCTAAGAGTTACCAACCGCCTACAACCAAGCAGAAGGGCAAGGAGACTTGGGTACCTGACGATGATTCCACTATCGAACCCTCTCAACTTGACGGATCGGATTTGTCTTCTAGTCTATTGGCAAAATCTATAGCAGACATTCCTGGGGATATCCCATGGGGCAACTCTGCGTTTACCGAGCTTGACCTCCCTCTGCGCGCCCGTGGAGGACCGCTCCGAAGTCGTCCTATTCGACCTGCGCGCCCTGCCAAGCCCGAAAGAAACACTAGCTTCAAGAATATGCCCAAGGTATTCAAGAAGGTTATGGAGGGTGCCAGCAAAGTAATCCACGAAATCAATGAACACCCTCCTCCAAGGGACGCTGTACCTAACAAACCCACCAGTATTGAGAAATGGCTCAATACCACTGTCGACCCTTTTGTTGAGGAGTCCAAAGCAGAGCCACCCACGACACCTTTGAGCGAGGATTTGCCGGATGAACCTTCATCTCCAGAGACAATCAAGAGCCATCGTCGTGCATCTCGTGTTGAGAAGAGGAAAGTATCTTCTTCGACCATGAGTAAGCCAGATACGGTGGATAAGACCATCCCAAGTGAGCCAGTGCCAGCGACGCCTGAGCCGGTACATGAGCCTGCCAAGAAGAAGCCTCAACCAACTCCTTCGCCAAAGCCCGCACCTGCCAAAGAGCCTACACCAGAGCCAGAGCCTCCGAAGAAGTCAACTCCCAAACCCGAGCCAAACCCCGAACCCAAGCCTGAACTTGAGTCTGCTCCTGCTAGAGAGCCTTCCCCAGAGACAATCACAGAGCTTTCAACAGAACTTTCAACAGAGATATCACCAGTATCCTCACCTGAGCCCGAAGCCAAGGCCAAACCAAAGCGTCAAGACACAAAGCACCCGACAAAGACACCAGGCCTCGCAGGCTTGAAGAGAACCAAGGCAACGCGAAACACAGCTTCCCCCGTCAAGTCCAGCCCGAAGCACTCGCTTTTTGGTATGCTCAAGGAAGCTTTCACGGGTGAATCTGGCAATTCTCTACCCAAAGTAAAGCCCTATCAAAGCCAGGAAGAACGGCCCTACGATGATGAGCCCGAATCTGTGTATGCCGATTCTAGATACAATGACTCGCGTTACGATGATTCAAGGTACGAGGAGTCAAAATATGATGATTATCGATATGAGGACTCTCGTTACGATGACGAACGCACTTACGACGACTCCGAAAATTGGACCGAAACAGAGCTATCCAAGACTGAGAAATTGAGAAGCGTCAGATCTGCGTCTCCGGAAGAAGAGCGAAAAACACCCCAACCTCAAAGGCAAACTCCAGAGCCGCCAAAGCAGCCTCACGAGCAACCTCGAGAGCAGCCTGAGGAACAAGAACAATCAGGGGACGCGCGAGAGGCTTTGCCGTCAGCGCGTATGGCGGGACCGCGTCTCCCACCGCCAACTAGGGGTCAATATGAGTTGTCAACGATTCTTTCCGAGGAAGGCTCTAGTGCTGTCGAATCGGATCTGACCACTGATGTCACTCAATCCACTCTTACGCAATCCACCGGTTTCACAAAAGGTAGTCGGCGTTCGAATTCGCGGTCGAATTCTAAGGGCCAGGGCTCTGGCCTCAAGAGGCGTCTGACACGTCACTCGGATCTTGTATCAGTACTTTCACTTCCCGACGATAAAAACGTCCCCAGCGCCATCATAAGCAACCGCTCAAGACCCAGTATGCGAAAGAGCCGAGGTGGGGCCAACGATGTGACGAATGACGACCTGCTTAGGGAATTTGCCGAAGATGAGAGTCTCTATCTTAGAGAGTTGAAGACATTGGTCTCTGGTGTTATTCCAGTTCTTCTACAGCAGGTCGTTAATGGCGACAATGCAAACGAACTTTTCGGCTCTGGTGGCCAAGTCACCAAGGCCGACGCCCTTTCGAAGTCTGTCGTGAACATGGGAGTTGCGCTAGAGAAGCTTCAGATGGCTCATCGCAAGGCTCCCATTCAAGATATCCGTCGGCTTGCTTCATGGGGCCATGGAGTTGTGCCCATCTACCACAAGTATCTCGACGCTTGGAGGTTAGGCTTTCAAGATCTTGTTGTCAACCTTGCACCTGTGGCAGGAGTTTTGGACGATGAAGATTCTCTTGTTGGTGCCATGCCACGAAACGATGCCGGTGACATTATTGATGCCGCTGGAGAGCGAGTCGACGTGGCTCATCTGCTCAAGAGACCCTTGCTCCGACTTAAGCAAATCACCAAATTCTTCAAATGTGTTGACTCCATACTTGGAACCAATGATACCTATGATCTTATGAACGATTTCGAGGATCTGCAAGAAAAAGCTCGCCGCCGACACCGCGAGGAAACGGCCAGGTTGACAGATGAAGATGCGATCAACACCGATACTACTCGATCGCGAGACCTCCGAACACTTGCTCCTATGGAAGATGTTTACATCGAGCCTTCACGTCAAGTCAGTGCCAAAGACTTCTTCTCCCTAGATCTGGCGCACTCCAACGGTCAACGTCTCGAGTGCCAGGTTGAGTTGGTGCACCGAGATAACCAGCGCTATCCTGAAGACAAGGGCGACCTCTTAATCCGCGAGAATGGTGTCAAGGGGCGATCATACCTCCTGTTCCCGCCAGTACCTATTGAATTGATTTCAGCCAGGACAGGAGATGGCAACTTTGATATGATTGTCATGATACGAGGAACCCACAATGACAGGCCATGGCATGAGCTGCTCACTCTCACGACCGATAACGAAGACCAGATTCTGGACTGGCTCGACATCCTTCCTGTCTCTCCCGTACCCCCCAGAGAGCCAGAGCCTAGTGTGATTGATGACGATGAACCATATTCACAGTCTCGAATGCCTGATGTCCCAGTGGGTGTTCGGGGATCTTCTCGCAAATACTCCGCTCAATCACTGCGAAACTCGCATTCCCGTCGTTCATCTGCTGCCGAGTCGCCTCCAGCCAGCCCAACCACACCTAAGCGACCGCTGCCATCCAGATACCGTCCTCGATCAGCCTCTCCGGGTCCTTCTCCCCCACTAAAGTCGCCCGAATACTATGATTTCCAGGGCGTGGCAAACCAGTACGACTACGATTTGGAACGGCCTATGACCTCGCAGAGCATGCAGCCCGATCCTCTCAATATCACCAAGAGCACAACCAGCTCATCTAGTCGGGAGGACGGAGCGCCACCACCACCAGCCCACCGAACCTTTAGCCCTCAACCCGGAGCCAAGTCCAAGTATAACAAGCCACCTCCTCTGGAGCCACCTACCAACAGTCGTGTCAAGCGCCGCGGATCTTCTCCACTCAAGCATGAATACCTACCATCGGACCAGTCTTCGATATCTGGCACTTCTATTACAGGCAGTTACGAAAACACCGAAGAGGAGGACTTCACCGAATCCGACTACAGCTACGATTCCTCTGATGACGACATCGAAAGCGTTGATCTACCCGAGACTGAGCTGGGTGTTAGTATCAGAGATGACGCTAGATCCCGAGACTTCATCAGAGACGAGTTGGACAATCAGTTGGAAACCTTACATGAAGAAGAATATCCCGAAGACGAGCCCAAGCGTCACCAACTTCATGAATCCATTGTATCTGGTCCAACAGACAGCCTCGCGCCCTCAAATTCTGCTTCTCAGGCTGGCCTATACGGACAGAAGGTTGCGCCAGAAGAGAATGCCCAAAGATTCAGCGCCATGATCTCGAGGTGGTCCGACAAGGGCATGTGGAAGAACATCGCAGCAGAGAACCTCTCAGTTATCGTCACTCCCGGTCTGATCGAAGCCTATGTTGCTAACAGTGGATCTGAGCAAGGGGATAAGCCAATGCTCGCACTTGACCTCACTCCACTGGTGCTCATCCGTCAGAGCACAGCTGTCGACCTTGAAATCCGCTCTTCAGTTAGATCGGACTGCCATCTTGCCAGCTCTCATGGCGGAGGAAACTTCCGCTTCCGATGCCACAACGGACCCGACTGCTACAACCTTTACATGTCGGTTCATCATTCTCGCCTCAACAACCAGAAGTTCATCCAACTCGAAAATGAAGCACGATTCAGAAGCTTTGGCGAGTATAAGCCGCCCGTTGAGAACGATGATACCAGTAGCCGACGACGAAGCTGGTTTGGTCGCAAGAACAGTTACCGTGGTTCAGTTCGCGCACCCACCCAATCTTACGACGGTGCAAGCACTACTCCTTCATCTACTCTCTCTGCCTCCAGTTTCCTCAAGAGACTCACTGGACGCGGATTGCCCTTCAGCTTGGCCCGTTCCTCCGTCAAGCGAAACAGCCGCTATGGCGGTGCCAACACTCCTGGATCTTCTTCTTACGGTGGCGCTACACCCCGCTCACCTTCCATCAGTGTTGAGAACAGTGGCCGCGGACCGGCAGGCTTTGGTACAGAAGATCTCAAGATCCGCCTGCATCTCCTCGTCGCGGCTGCTAAGTGGGAGGACTTTGGTAACTGCAAGCTCTCCATCCGACGACCTCCTCCAGGTTGGCACCAGGCTCTTCGTGCCGACCATGGTATGGAGAAGCGTGTTACTGTTACTACTATTCCACGCAAGGACTCAGAGAAGCCAAAGATTCTACTGGATGCCGTCCTGGGTAGCGGTTGCTTCACAGCAATGGGCAGCCGCGGTATCGTATGCGGCGTTTGGGAGGAGATGAGAGACAGCAACGGCGTTGTTGGCGTTGTCCCAGCTACGGGCCCGACAGGCGGCAACGTCAAGAAGTGGTGCTTCCAGTGCGCCAGTGTCGCAGAGGCAAGCTGGGTTCTAAGACTTGTTCACCAAGAAGTCATGACCATCTAAACACACACACACAGAAATTCCCTTTACCACTTTTCTTGTTCCTGGGATTTCCCAGACTTGATGCATTTTTCCGTTTTGATATCCCGGTGTTGCTCAGCACACCATCATTTCTACATTTGTTCTTCTTTTCCTCAACGCATAGCATAGCATGCGGTGAGACTTAACGATACCACATTTTCTTGAAGCCTTTTTTAATCTGATTGCGTATACCAATCTTGTTGTTCTTTCGTGCATGCATCTATCTAGACATGGACGAATGGCGTCTGGGCGGGTTTTACCTGGGCTTCCGGTGCAATCTTGGGCCCGGGGGAGTACATCATCAGCATGGATTTTAGGAGTCGTTATGAAGATGTTGAAGGGACGTTTGTTATTTTACTGAACATAGTGGGGGAGCTGTGAAGAGAGAAGGAACGGTATATAGTGGATGACAATTGAGATTACATTTCACAAACCAGTATCTTTAAACCAATGTGACTTTCCTACATTGCCACAATATTGTTTTCTACCATGGCTGGTTTCCTAAATGGAGGTTGAGCACCCTCGACGTACCTGGCTACCCTGAACCCGGAAGGCTTGTCTTCTCGTCCAAGGCTGTGATCTAACCATGTTCACTATTACATATCGCAGAGAACTATTAGCATAATAAAATTTAACGTTCGATGTGTCATGATTTCAATCAACCAAAAACAACTCCATTCCCAATCCCGACGATGTATACTTATGCCGTCGTCAAACTCTGGATGTTGCTACCTTGCAACGAGACGAGTGGAGGGATATTTTAACTGTTATACAAGAGAACCCCCCCGTCGATACGCTCCTCAATGCCATCCAAAGACAAATGTTTTCCATAAACTAAAAACCGAACGACCCCAATCTATAGAGGCGTGACAGCCGACCATCCTGAAACACGAATACAAGAAATACTAGAGTGAACAAAACCTCTTTTGGAAAAAGCAGTGTCATAAGCTCATGAAGCTGGCGCGACGGGTTGTGGTTTGCCACCGTCAACGATGATCTGCTCGTGTATGCGAGAAGCTGTGTCTCCGAATTCGAGACGTTTCCAGGTCTTGATGCGGGCTTCGTTGGTGTCGACCTCAAATAGACGTACACGGCGATGGTAGCCACCGTAACCAGCGTAGCCGCCGAAGCCGGAACCGCCAGCGTAACACATCCACAAGGCGGGAATCTTTGTTTCTCCTTCGCCTGTCAAAGATAGGGAGCAGTAGTCATTGCAGTGATCACTAGAGATTTGGTAAGCGAATGCGATAGGTGGGGCGACTACTTCAAACATACTGTCCTGCGCTGACCATGACGACGCCCTGTTCAACAAGGGCATCGCGGAAGCCAGAATTATAGACGGGTGCGGTGACACCCTCTTTCCAGTCGCCAACACGAGGTAGTTCTGGGTTAGCATATTCTGTAAGGGGTATATGAATGAAGGCGACATCCATGTGTCGTCCGGTATATTCATTGTGGTTCTTCTTTAGACCAGCGGCCGTCTTCCTGAACCACTCTATTTGGTTGGGCTTAACCCAATCATATCCAGGAAAGTTCCGCTCATCGGGCGTGTAAGCATGGGTATCTAAAAGGTAGATGGTCAATGCAGAATGGTCCGTCTTCCCACGGGCCAAGACTTCGACATAGTAGTTGCCAACACCGTCGATATCAGCTGGCCCGGCGGTGGAAAGAGAATAGGGAAGGTTCTCCATAATTGCCATCTGAGCTTCACGAGACATAGTCTGTTCGTCGTCGTGGTTGCCGAAAATGGCGGCATAGGGAATCTTTCGTTCAATGAGAAGAGAAACAATCTTGAACATGGCCTAGAACAAGTTAGGAACAGACACTGGTATGGCAATTGGAGAAACACTAACAGTTGGTACGTCTGGTGCTGTGTCACCGTTAACTTGGTCACCACTCAACACTACCAAATCAGGTTTCTCATCGTCAAGGATGCGATTGACAAAGTCAAGTGTTCTGGGATCTGCCTCGCATTTCCCACCGTTGTAGGAATCAGGGACAGCCTCACGGCATGCGCCAACTCCGGTACTAAGATGCAGATCACCGATCTGCATAATCTTATATCGTCCATCGTCACGGATCCTGGGTGTAGGCTTCTTCACCTCTCGGGCCGGACCTCGGCGCACAGTTAGTTGAACGCAAAGCAGGTGGCCGCCTGTGTTCAGTAGAAGGGGTGTTCCAGTGACAGCATAACCTTCTCTTGCCTCGACAGCATCATCTCCGAAGAGAACATCAAGATCGGTCACAGCCTGCTTTGAGTCGCTAGCCTTCCTCTTGGCCGAACGCTTGATCCAAATTCCTGCGGGACGAGATTCCCAGGCATCATCTGATTCTCCCTTGGGCTGAGGTTGAAGTCTACCAACTGCAACGTCCACCACGACTCGGTCTTCCTCGGTAAGGTCCTCCTCATGTTTGCGCATGACGTACAAGTAGGCGCTCGTAGTCCATGTCCTTCCAAGATATAGGTCTTTATCGACTCGGTGCCATTCTTTGTCGAGATCGCAAGAGGAGAATGGATTGACACTTGAACATGTAACTATTGTGACATCGGTGACGATAAGTCCGGGGTGGTGGGATGGCATGTAGCCATGGATTGAGTTGGGGAGGACACGATAGTTGCGGTCGAGGAAAGCGATAATGAGGAAGGTAAAGATGGCAGCGCCAGCGAGCTGAGCAGCTGTTCGGACCTGGTGATAGGAATACAGTCAGTCAAACAGGCTTTGGTATACAGCCTTGGGCAAGGCAGCCAAGATAATAAGAGACGTACAATTCGTCGAGTCATGATGTAAGGATTGGCGAAGTGCGGAGGGGAAGAATGGCTCAAAGGAAACGTAACTATAAAGTGCGGATCACTTCAAGTAGAAATAGCCAGGTACTGGCGACTGAAACGGGCACTCGAGAGCTGAATGGCAGGCCGAACTTTTTCGCATCTTCTAAGGGGTCGGTCGGATGCTATTGCATGATTTAGAGAGGCCAATTTGAGAGCAGCGAAGACGGGGATGAATGCGCCCGAGTGTTATAATCGAGTTCAAGCGGTCTAGACGGTCGCAGAGGTTTACGTATTGAAGCCGTGGCTTTCGCAAGATGTCGATGTCGATACTAGATGAAGCGATCGACAAATCGTGGGGACGGGAAGAGGGGGACGTGACGAGACGAGACGGACCCAAGTTTAAAGTTGGTTGGTGAAGTACAGCACAAGAGAGATGGAAGTGGCGAGCTATGGATAGGACAGGACAGGACAGGACAGTATTTCAGACACTGGAAAAAAAAAAAGAAACGGCTACCGAGATGAGACCTTGATTTGGATCCTGCAAAATGAAAACAGGAGAAAGAAGGGGATCTCCTAACTTCCTGACCGCAGAAAAAAGGGCCAAGGCCAAGAAATCATTTCGAGTGATCCTTTGCTGTATGGATACCTGTTCGATGATTTGTCTCCTCCTTCTCCTTCAGCCCGTAGTGACAGCAAAATAAAAAAAAGGGTATTGCAGTACAGTACCTCATGAGATGGGTGGGGAGCAATCGGCTGGGATCCGGAGGTTAGGCTGGGGCTTGGGCTGGACTAGGCTAATTCTAGGGGAAGATCTTGCCTGTGGCAGCAACCTTTTTAAGCTCTGAAGCCTGCATTCTGGGGAATAGACTCAGGTACTGTACCTTATTCTATCCCTTGCTAACGGCTGTTACTACTAGGTATCTGCCTCGCTCGGAGTTTTGACCATTCCATCACGTTCGATATACCGAGGGTTATTGAGGACAACCCACTTATGCATCTCGGACCCTTGCGTCCGGAGCTCTATCTGTACGATTCTTGCACAAATAGGTACAAGAGGAGGTTGCTCAGCTGTGCAGGCCATTCTGGGGTTACATTGAATGAATATACTCTAGATGCGGCCACGTGAGGCCCTCGACAACCCTCCGGCACTCGGTAGGTAGGATCATGTGGTAATATATTCTGTAGGCAGCCTTTTATCTGGCCCAACCTATCGATTCTAGTCGGTCAAAAAAATGGTGCATAAGTCGGTCGGATGCACAGTTTGATAGGAATCAGATATCAAGGCACCTGTTTATTGTGAGGCTGCCTACACCTCTTTTGCTGCACTGAGCCTACTAAGGTTACTAAGGTATACTGCAGTTCACCCAGTAAGTATATAGGTAGTTTGTAAAGCCTCGAGTCCTAGTGATACTAACATGGACCAAAATGGTCAGATCACTTTGTGACTATAATGATGTATTACAGGTCAAAGCTCTAATAATCAATCTTCTTCCTATCTCCTTCAACCTGGAAAATGCTTGAGTTCATGTACATCCACTGTGCTATACTATAATAATGAGGCCCTCCAAAACAGCTTATATGGAGCTCCACTGCGGACCAAGAGCTCTGCAGGCGGCTCAGGAAATAATCCGCACACCAACCCTGCCATTATACTAAAGAATAAGGGATGACAAAAAGGCTTAGGATAGCCTTAGGCGATTCAGTTGAGGGGCTTAAGCTAGTCTTTCTGTCAAGCCTTTGCCGTGTGCGGGTTATTTTGCAACCCACCTACTCTGCTAAGCTCCTCGTGAGCTTGGGTGGTCCGTGCACAACCATCTCCCTGTGAACAGTAAGGAATTTGTATCCCCAGGTAGACAATAAAAATCTCGGAGGTCGAGCACTTTGATGTATAGCCGATTGACCACGATTTAAAGTCAGCTCTTGATCCCAAACAAAGGATAGGAGCGGCCCACTAAAATCTCGAATTCGTACGCCAAGCGTCATCCCCGACCGCGTAACCAAAGCTGAGCTTCCATTCTTCATCACTTTACACATCTTAAACTTCCACATATACGCGCATCACCTTCGCCATTGAAGTTGCTATCCACCATCCAGATCGCAATCCCTTTTCGAATATTCTAACGCGCTTCCTCTCACATCATGGCCGAATACTCCACGCTCAAGGTGCCAGAGCTAAAGAAGCTGCTGGCCGAGAAGGGTCTTCCTCAAACTGGAAACAAGGCAGATCTTATCGCGAGGCTTCAAGAGAACGACAAGCAGTCCGAGACGGAGGCGAAACCCGGTACGTCCATCGAGCCCTAGATTCGCTCCCATTTCCTCGCGCGCAAAATTCGTCGCACCAAAAAACATCGACTAATTGTATCCTTTTCAGCCGAGAACAAGGAGGACGAGATCAGCTACAGTGACGATGAGGCTCCCGCTGCGCCTGCTGCTGCTGCTGCTGCTGCCGCTCCAGCTACCTCTGTGCCCGTTGTTGACGCCCCTGCTGCTGAGGCCGCACCTGCCGAATCCGCCCCTACTGAGGAGGCTGCTGCAGAGAAACCCGCAGAGACAGCAGAGGCGCCTGCTGAGCCTGAGAAGTCTTACGCTATGGGACTGTCATCCACTGCTGCCGACGACGAGGCCAAGAAGCGCGCTGAACGCGCTAAGCGATTCGGTATTGAAGATGATGAAGACGCGAAGAAGCGCGCCGATCGTGCCAAGAGGTTTGGTCTCGATGAGAAGGAATTGGCGACCACCCTTGACTCTGCCCTTCCTGAGCGTTCTCGAAAGCGAGGCCGAGACCGCAACACCGAGACCGAGGGAGCCCAACCGGGCAAGCGACAGAGCATGGACCGAAGAAACGGCCCCGGCGGCCGACGACGAGGAGGTCGTGGTGGTCGCGATGGTGGTCGTGACGGTGGCTCTCGAAAGGAGGGCGCGGCGACCCGAAGCGGCATCCTTGACGACCCTACCGAGAAGGCCAAGGCAGAGAAACGCGCAGCCAGGTTCGCTGGGAACTGATCCCCTTAGACAACAGCGGTGCCGGAATCAGGCAGAACAGAATTTTATGAATGGACCTTTCTAGTTGTACAACAATTTTGCTTTTCGTTTTCCAAGCGCAGATTATCAAGGATACTAAATGAATAAAGAGGAAATCGGCGTTTTCGGTCCGGCCATGTTCGATTTCTATCTGTCACAAACTTCCTGGCCTAAAAACTTGATTCCCAAAACTACGAAGGGCGGAGAAAGTGTCAAGCCCGCTTGATGGTTTTTGGGATATTTATTTATCTTGAGCCGAGGCGTCAAGGTTAACTTCTTGGGTGATACATGGTCTATCATCTGATCTTTGTCAGGACACTGCAGCGGAGTCTGGACGATATCCTATCTATTAGAAAGGTCTCTTGAGCAGATGCCTCCCTAGTCTGAGCAGTCGAAGGGACACTTTGATGGGTAACTCGTTTACGAGAGGTATACCCTACACTCCGAAACATCTCGGGTCAATAAAATAGAACACCAAAATACTACTCCAAGTCTTCTCCTAACTTGGTTTATTCGGACACGGTGGCCTTGAACCCACGATATTGATACCGGGATCATCATTTCTGGTCGGAAGCAATAGCACAACCCGAATGGTCACACTTCAAACTAAAGATTAGCAAGTCTCCGAAACGTGGATTTGGATCAACTCATTGGAGATCAATCAACTTAACCTCTTCTATGCTAGCCTCCTAATGAAGACTTTTCGGATACGAACCGAAGATGAATAGATGGGGCCAGGCTGACTTGAAGCTTCAGATGCATACCCACTACAGCTCAACACCATGACCTTGCTTAGGTCCCACTAAGGATACGGCGGGATTGAGCTTCCAGGACGGGGAAGTCTCCTTCAGCTCTAGCTCCCGTGATATTTGTGCACCGTTGCACGACTGCCGGGGCCGCGATGTTGGTCTTGCAATACCCCTATTTCCAGAGCCACTTGGATTTCTAATGCTACAATCTAGACGGGTAGGGGATTATGCTGTACTGTGCTGTACGAAGAGGCCTCGATGGGGATCTTGGACACACAGGAGAGAAAATTTTCATGTCATTGCAGGAACCGATGGTAAGTTCGACAGTCAGCTGCACTAAGAGTTTATGGCTGGCGAAGTAATTGGCAAAACGGGAAAGACAGTTCAGTAGTTTTCGTAGCTCAACCCTATATTGGCCGGTCAGCGCTTTGCGCCATATCTGTGCACTTCATCAGAGATTCTGAGAATCAGCCCTGTCAGGACTGCAGAATCGTACAAGTACCAGCGATTCGTGAATGCTTCCATCCATTAAGCATAGCGACATTGATGACTAGGAAAGGGGAGGGGGTAGACCTTGATCGTGGGAATCATGTCTGGCTCAATCATCGAGAACAGGAAGCACATGATGAATAACTCGAAGACGTCTGGAACCAACGAGAAAGACCGACCCGCGGCTGCGCTAATCCCGCAATCCCTAATAGGACCATAGTCTGTTGGAAGACGCAAGCCACTATCTCCGTTCTCGGACGATTTCGCTGTGAAGCGAACAGTGCTAGACAAACGTGCCATGGCTACTATATCCCAATGGCCAACGGGGTTCTTTAATAACACTATTTGATGAGCAGAGGAGCCGGACACTATAAAGCGAGATGATACCAAGATCACCAACAACGTGATCCTCTGGCTGTCATGTTCCCAAACGCTTAGCTTCAAGACCAGTCTCAGACTGCAGACCAATGATGATGGCGAAACCCTTGCCCACGCGATAAGGCAACCCTGGTCGCCGAGCCGTCTGGCGGCTATGGTTGGCAGAGAGGCGGCTAAGGCAATTGGACCGACCGACGTGACAACACACCCCCAGCGGACTCCAGTGTCTCCAGCTCGCTGCTTGGACGAGCTCAGAGCTGGAGCCTTTCAAGTTCACCCTTCTTCTTCTTCTTTTCGGTGGTGACCCGCTCCATCATCCCCCCAAGCGAAATAATGGCTTCTCACTACGTACAGGCTTGCGCAGGGCGAGCTGGGAAATATTGGTAACCTTTGCTGATGAGTTGTCAATGAGGCAAAGCTGCACAGGTCTTTGCATTTGCATTTGCCCATTCACCGCTGCCCAATGTATAGAGTACTTTGATGTTGAATTCGAGTGACTTTACATGGGGTACATACACCTCGAATTCAATTCAATCACCAAGTTGTATGTGATTGGCTCGGTCGACTGACAAGCCACACTGGCAAGGGTGAGTGCTTTCATCGTCTGCCGGAGTGGCCAGCCACGGGCCATCTGCCACGTCAGTGAAGCCCTCTCTCCCAGAAACCAGGAACACCAGCCTCAAGATCTTCCAACAAGGAAGACACAATGCTGTGGCGGGTATAAGAGAAGAGTTTTTTTTTTGCTGTGGCGGAGCGTACCTTGGTTGCATCTTGTGCATGATGGGATGCCTCTCTAGTAGCCACTTTTGGCAACATGTTCCTCATCGTGCAGCAAGATCTAAGACTGATCCAGGAACGAACGACATGGGCGGGCTTAATTGTTCTTCAAGATTGCCTTGCCTGGTTACCGGTGAGATATCTACGTCAAGACGCGTTTGCCGCCTTGCCAGCGCATTCGCCTTGCCACTATTCAGAGCTGTGGATATCCCATTATACCTCTAGTGCTACATACCAGCCCAGCCCAGCCCAGCACTGAACTACCTATTCTCAGCTAACTACCTTAGCCAAGGAGGCCTAGTCGCACACACCGATCTGGGGGACCCAACTTGGCGGCTCAAACTCACACCGAACGTTTGGGACCTGACCTCGTGAGAAGGGTTGGGTTGAGCAAAACCAGGATGACCGATATAGAATGTTCAAGACAAGGGCGGAAAATAGAGAATGCCTTGTGTGACGTCGACTGCCGACCGTTTCATACAGGTTTACTTCTTTTGGTCTCGTGAACGTTTTTGACGCTCAATGTACCCGTCACGGGGACTAACGACTAATACCGGATGGCGGTGAACTGTACGAAATGCCTAAGCCAGCCAATACGTAAATTCAAGAATTAATGCGTCGCATCGTGTAATCGCCCATGAGTCAATATTTCGCTTCGCTGTTCAGATCCGCTTCGACTAACAGAGTTTTTTTTACTTTCTTTCTGTTACGTGGAAACATTGAGAGAAACGTGAGCTCCCTCTTTACCAACGCCTTTGCCGAAATATAGTGAATCCTTGTCAATAGGTAGTTCATGAACAAGGGGTCTGAGCTGCTACTGAAAAGGATTGGCGAACAGGTTTGAGGGGCACTATGGATCAATCGTTCATAGTACATATTCTTTTTTTTTTTTTTTTTACATGCTGCTAAAAGAAAGCACATGCAGGAGAAGGGGTTTCTGTACGTCGGCAGAGTACTACGTCTCCCTATCATGGAGTATCAAATCTGACGGGGTTTGTGGAGTGAAACAAATACATCTTGATCATTGGTAGAAAGTCCTTGATCAACAACCAATGGAATCAATGACTCCTTTGGCGATGGCGACTACCACGCGCTTTACGTAGGTGAGTTTCAACGAATGGGAGGGTGGAGGGTGAGAGAATTGAAGTGAAGCCGCCCCCGTGTCGGCGGGACATGAATTTCGCTCTTTTGCGCCATGGCTGAACAAACGCTGAACTCGTTTTACAATAAGCTTCCAAGTAAGGTTCTGTTGAATATGCTCACCGATTCTTTGATATCATGTGTAAGTTACTGTGAACAAAAAAAAAGTTCATTATTCCCGCGTCTATCTAAACGCCGCTCGGCGCCAACGACGATTCCGGTAATATGGACAGCTCTCGAATGATGCTATTCTTATCCTGCCTGCCTGCCTGCCTATGACTAGACTGCGTAAGTTGGGCCATATATGGGTCATGGTCTTTGGTTTGGCTGCAGCTGCAACTGCAACTCATGTAGCTGGTCTGGGGCTTGGAGGTGTACATAGGTCGAGGTTGACTTACAGGGCAACCCTGGAGTCGCCCCAGGATCTTGACCCTTGTCGCGGAGGGCCGACGACGTGCACGGGTGTGTGTATTGTTTGGAGACTTGATTCGAGGTCATGCCGTTATTGT
Organism: Fusarium chlamydosporum; assembly: GCA_014898915.1. Classification (NCBI taxonomy): domain Eukaryota; kingdom Fungi; phylum Ascomycota; class Sordariomycetes; order Hypocreales; family Nectriaceae; genus Fusarium; species Fusarium chlamydosporum. The sequence continues at coordinate 23,508 of JAAVUD010000047.1, read as the reverse complement.
CATATTGCCAATGTGCAAAACACCAAATACAATTCGAAGATACTACTGCAGTCAGATCATCCCACAAGACGAAATAGTTCAGAGTTAGACTTTTTTTCTTGTTCCCCATGCGGGGCCAGCTTTTGCAACGGACTCGCCCGTTTAAACCGTTAGCCCAGGTCCCAACGGGGGGGCCTTGCCTTATAGTAAGGTTCTATCTAAATAAAAAAGATGTCAACCTAGGTAGTTACGAAGCTCAACAAGCCATCAGGTCCACTCACAACTGGACCCGAAGATTCACGCTTGTATTGCAGGTTCAGCACTGTACCAAAGTCTCGTTGTTGTTGTTCGGAATCGAGATGCATCTGCTTGGTGAGCGGACGCAAAGTATATCTCTCGGCCTCTTGGTGCTGACGACCATCATAATAAAAGCCGGTTTTACTACGTAGTAGAAGGTGAGGCTAGAGAGGGTTTGGGGGCAAGACATTTGAGAGACATGCAGCTTAGATCGACCTGTGAGAGAGCGCCAAAGTGAGACATCTTGATATGCATGTCTTAGACATGCAGATGCCTTTCCCAACGACGTCGCACGTTGTGCTGAAGAAGAAGGAGAAAAAGGAAGAAGCGCCGTGACAGTGACAATGATGTCTTTCTTTTCCACACCCTCCCACTTTCTCCATGATGCCTCTGCCCCCCATCTATCAACGGGTTTACACACTTCGGCTCCGGAGCATGATAGAAGAGATACTATGTAGATTTACGTATCCCTAACACTCATAATCTAAGATATCAGCGGGAAAAGATAATCAGTCAGTTGCGGACACATATTTTGCCTTGTCTTGGGCCCCCCCTCCCTCTTCAACTAATCTTCATCACCTCCAAAAGCGGACATCAACACCCACCAAAACCGAGCAGTTATCCCCTGCACCCGCATCAATTCTTGGTCAGGCTTTTTATTGTTGGTTAGATATTTGATGTTGATTCGATACCCAGTTTCTTACTGTTGTTTTTTTCGCATTTCCATATTGGGTCTTGGTTCTCTTGTGGTTTGTCTGTAGCTTACCAACACAGAGTGTGTCTCCTAAGTACCCAAGGTATTATTGCTCAAGATTGGATACTTGGGTCATCGGCGGCCCATCCCTTTCAAGGACCGCTCCGCCAACGGTGTCGACGATCCGACTCGGACCAGTCAAGTCAAGTCAATTCCAGTCCAGTCCAGTCGTTTTGATATCTTTCTCGTTGTTGAATGTCTCGTCTCGTTTCTAATAAAGACCCACTCATCCAAAGGGTCCTCCTCTACCTAGAAAAATAAGTGACCAGGGTTTGGATTTGCAGTGCAAATCGCTACCAGGATGTGATGCCCAATCACCTCGTCTAGATGGCATGAGGCCTTTCCTACTGGATAATATCGACATGCACCCCGAAGGAGGAACGCGGCGCAGTTGAATGTATGGGCTCCGCTTGCTATTTCCTGCCTGACCAAACGGATGACTCACCCTCGAGGGCTTTTTTCCCTCTTCACCCTTCTAATCGCCCACCTGCATACTGTACCTTACCATTGACAGTACTATCGGCGTCTCCACTTGGACCGCATCCAAAGAAAGATGCAATAATGCGATGCGATGCGATGCGATGCGATGGATGTCAATTACCAGACCAGGCTATGCCTGCAACACACTTGAACCCCCCTGTCAACAGCAAGTGCCAGGCCAGTCCAGGGCAAGGATGATCACGGATGGGATAGAAAACGCCACAGGCATGGTCCAATGTACCCTCACCCTCTTCAACAGGTACTCGTGTACCGGATGTCATCGTCCACTCATGATTATGGCCCCAGGAAACTCGTCCATCGCCTAAATACTACATAGAGTATGCTCCCGTCCGTCTCCGTCTCGGCCCTCCCCGCTATTACCTACCTACCTTGCTTCTTTTCCTACCTTGGTTTTCCTATATTCAATCTCTTGTTGCCACTGACTGTCTTGAATCCTTTTTCTCTTTTGTCTCATGTCTCTCTCATCAACTTGATCATTCACTCTAATCAATACTCGCCTACACTACTGTACCTCCACTTACACTCCAACCTTGGAGGTGACGCTACTACTGTACTATACACTCATCACATCAACCGAAGCGCCAACTCTCACGACTACGAGGTTTTAGACGCGGCTTTATCCCACCGTTCACACCATCACCATCGAACTAGACCTCTTCGAGTTGATAATCTACCCACCCAAATTCCCCTCCACACTAATAACGACGACGACTGCTCGCTCTACTTTTTCCGATTAACGGTTCCCGTTACGCTACCAGCTATCGTTACCTTGCTTGACTTTTCTTATATACCCGTCATCCACCTTCGTCCCCGGTGAAATATGGTACTAGGTATACGAAGTCGATATTGAAGGTTGGAAGATGGAATCTTACAGATTGGGGTCTGGCCTGCCAGCCAGGCCCTCGGAACCATCTCGCATTAGACGCCCTGGACTTGGATATGGATACGGATCTGAACCTGGACCTTCATCAAGTTCCTCAAAGCCACTCAACAGATCAGGAAGGAGGGAAGAAGTTCCACGATCATTGCCGAAGCCATCTTCCGCTTCTCGCCCAGCCCAGGCTCCAAGGCTACCTCAACCTACGGCAACTACTTCTACTACTACGACTACTACAAGAAGACCTTCACTTCCTCAGCCCATCTTACGACCTAGCTTAAATCATCAGGCGCAGTCATGGGGATCATCATCCACTTCAGCAACTGCTCGATCAACTGCCAACCACCATGGAGGTTCTGGATCATCTTCATCGACGCATACAATGGATAACACAAGACCTAGCCAAAACGTATTGCGAAGGAAGAAGTCATCACTCTCCGGTGACACCAACACTACCCGCAATGGCTCTTCCAGAACGGATTCCTCTTCATCAGTTCAGCATAAACGACAGGGCTCCGTTGAGCCTGTATTTGGCTTTCAGCTGGATAGAGAACTTACTTGCAGCCCAGCCGAGATCCAAGTTGCTGAAGTCGTCGAGGTGAAGAAGCATTCAAAGTTGCCAGTTATTTATCCCGAATTGGACCGTTATCGAAACATTCGACGACCCTCGGATAGCTCAGATAACCGAATCGAGGTCCCGTTTCGCTTAGCGACACACGACCTACCACCCCCAACTCCAGCCAGCTTACTATTTTCCGGGACTAGCGGAAGCCCATCTACAAGGTTCTCCGAGTCACCTGGACCAGGGCCTTATAGTCGCGACACTACGCCAACTTCAATTGCTTCTCAATCACCTTGTCTGCTTGCACCTGTTCGTAGCAATCAGAACAAGGGCAGACTTCAGAGTCCTGTTCTCAACAGACCTCCAGTAACCCGCAGGGCAACTGGAAATGAAGTTGATGCTATTCCTATTGATCCTCATGGTCTAGCAGCCGTGAGGGAGTCTCTTACTTCCTCGTCGTCGAACTCGACTGTTCGAGAAGCCACCATCAAGAAGAAGACCAAGAACCTCCCTCCTCCACCGCCAAGCCCCCCACCACGCAAGTCTTCGCAGCACTTCCGGGAGGATACATCTTCACCGAAGTCGGTGCGTAAGGTATCGAGACCCGTTTTACGATCACCTTCTCCCGAGAGAAATGCTCAAACCTCTGCATCACCACGGGCCATCCCCCCTTCGCGGCCCAGTAGAGATGGCACCCCTGACATGCAGTCCCAGCTGTTCCACCCCATGCCAATCATTCACAGTAACCTCTCTACCCAGTCTCTCCCGTCTGAGCGGCGTGGAAGCGAGTCTGCTGTTTCGGGAGCTCTTTCACCCCCCAAGCCCCAGTTCACCCATACAGGACGGACGGCGTCGACGTCTCAGCTTCCCATAAAAGGTGAAGTATATGCTCAATCCGCGGCCAAGCCTGCTGCCGAGTCGAAGAAGGGAAAGGGTCTTGAACCCCCTCGCATGATACGCACACCGAGTCCACATGTGTCCGGCTCCTCTTTCTCGCGATTCTTTGGTCGCAGAAAGAATTCTAGCACAGCACAACCTGAGAAGGCTGAGAAGGAGAATAAGCTCGTTCGCAAGGGACCTGCGGCTGGCACTGGACATGAAGGTTACGGTCGCATCGGTGCTGCCAAGAGACGCAGTGGAAGTATCAGCAATATGACTCGCAACGGACCTGGCAACCAGGCGTCTCAAGAACCACGTTCTAGCAACGATTCCTTCTTGTCAGACCGCGTAAATCCAGTCGTCATCGCAGGAGGTGAGATCATCGAGAACCGAAACGCCAGCTCTGAGATCTCCAGAAGTGGAAGTTCCCAGAGCTTGGCAAATGATGAGCCAAGACTAGGTGGTTCGCAATTGCCAGTCTCTCAACAAAAGCCTCGAAACACCCTTTGGCCATCGCCCATGTCACGCACTCCCCATCCCGCTCTCGGTTCTCGTCGACCTTCTGAAAGCAGTGATTCTGAAGGTCCTACGATGAAGTCAACACTTGCTTTCCGACGATCGGTTCATCGTCTGCGTTCCTCTCCTGACGATCCATTGAAGCTACCTCAGCCTATCAACACTTCCGGCTATGCATCCTCGCCCATGACCAGCTTCGACACTAGTGTCATGTCGGATGATTCTCATTTTGAACTTCAGCGGGAGGTGTCATACGAGGCAAAATCATCACACCCTGCACCAAAGAAGCTTGTCAAGAGGCCTCGCTCCCCTCGCAAATGGAACCTATTTGGCAGATCAACACAGAGCCAACAGGCCAAGCAGGGTGAAAAGGTATCGGCTACTGTCAAGGTAGTCGAAAAGAAACCTCTGGCCTTCTATGCCATGATGGACTCTTCAGAACAAGAGGACAGCGAGCCGATGGACATCCAAGATGTCCTAAGGTTTGCCGAGGTTTATTCCAAGTCTCCTAGTGTTGGTGGCACTCCTGAGCTCTCCCAAGGTACACCAGAAATGCGATCATCGACCGACTTTCCGGCACGGCCTGCAGAGCCTGTACGGCCCACAAGAAGGGAAAGCATCGAGGGCAAGGCCAAGACTCGAGTGCCTGTTATCCAAACAGGTACAGCACCAAAGAAGCTGACTCTGCAACCCAGTACACAGCCGTCTGTGTCGACAACCACCACTGGTCGTCGAAGCAGACTTCCTCAGGTCGGAAGAATCCCCAAGGTTGTGAGCAATCGTCCTGAACATGAACATGTATCTCCCATGAGCTTTTCTCGTCCTTTCAGAGCCAGTATGCAGTTGGCCCCAGAGAACCTTGACATGTATGATCCAGACTCGATTGCCAAGGGTCCTTCGCCTTCTAGGCCTTCTACTCCTGTCCCAGAACTCACCACCGACGGCTCCACAGCGGGAAGCACCAACAACCCTTCGTCTCGAGACTCAATTCCTCCGGAATTGACCAGAATAGAGAAGGAGTTCTTGGCTTTCTCACCTCGCAAAGGCTCCGAGGGGACCATTGGCACGTCCAGCTCAAGCTGCTCTGGCATCCTCGCGTTCTCTGGCTCTACCGCTGTTATCCCACAGCCTTATGACCCCCCTGTAGAGGATGAGGTTTGGGACGAGTACGATGATCTCCTTGGTGACGATGTCTCCAAGCCACTTCCTTCAGCAACGTCCTCAAGAGGCACACCGTTCCATCTTGAGACTTATGAGTCGAAGCTAGCCAGCAAGGAGAAGCCTTTGGAATCGCCAACGATTGTCTTTGACAAGAAGGCGATTCGGCAATCGAAGGCAACTACCATTTCCAGTACCTGCAGTGCCGATATGACTGAGCGTTTGAGAGCGGCTTTCCAGCCTCACCCAAGCCCAACTACTCCTTTCCCCATCTCAAATGGTGTCTCTAACAACGAAGACCACACCGAGGATCCTGAAGCGTCTACAGTAGTTGGGATGTCACGAAGAAGCAGCCGGTCCTCTCGCAAGACAAGACGATCCGACGCAAGCTCCTCTTCGGAAGACGGATCGCCACTTGCACAGGTCAACCTTAGGGTGGGATCAATGACGGTGAGCAAGTGGCTAACTTTTGGGCATGTCTTGTTTAGTGATGTCCGTCACGAATTAGTTCCTGTTGAAGGCTCGCTGAAGCGACACTCCATTTTGGTCATTGACGGCCTTGGTAACGATGACTGGTCTTTCTATGCCGCCGAAACGTATCCTGCTGCTACCTTTTTCAACTTGTCCCCTCGTGCCCCTCTCCCCGAGGAGCTGAAGAGTTCCACTTCCAGCTTCCCGCTCAGCCCCCCGAACCACCATCAGATTCAGTACAACTCTCATCTCGACAAGTTCCCGTTCGCCCCTCAGAGCTTCACTGCTGTTGTGTACCGATTCCCTGTCGCAGCACCCGAAGCTTACTACCGCAGCATCCTCACTGAAGCTCGCCGCGTGCTGAAGCCCGGTGGCTTCATCGAGCTGTCCATTCTCGATGTTGACCTCAATAACATGGGCAACCGAGGCCGGCGAACTGTTCGCCATCTCAAAGAGAGAATCAACGAGAAGACGCCGGATACCAGTCTTGGATCCACTGCAGACCTCATTGTTCGTCTGCTTGGTAAAGTCGGCTTCACCACAGTCAAGGCAGCGCGCGTGGGTGTGCCTGTGGCAAGTCCTGTCACACGCTCCAACAACAAGACCGACAAGGGTAAGGGCAAAGCTCTTGCCGACCAGCCAAGTCTGTCCGAGATGATGAGCGACAACAGCCCTTTGGCTGACGAGGGCATCACGAAGATGGTCAGCCGCGTTGGCCGATGGTGGTATACACGTTGCTACGAGAACGCAGCAGACAATATCTCTGGCAAGAGCATCTGGAGCGATAAGTCTCTGCTCTCCGAGTCCGAAGAGCTTGGTACGAGCCTCAAACTCATGGTTTGTTGCGCACGAGCACCCCTCGAGCGCATCACCAGTGTCTAAACACCTATTTCTTTTCTTCCCTACTTTTTCCTTATCAGTCACAAAATTGCACAACATACGCAAGTATAATTGGGAAGCATTAAAGGTTGGAAGATTCATGCGGCGCGAGCCCATCCCCCTCCTCACAAGAGGGCGTATATCAACAAAAAGATACAAGACTGCATCTGCTTTGTCGATACAATTTCTTTTTCTCTTTCTCTACCTTCAGAGCGTACTTTTTTTATTCTTTCTTTTTATCTGCTTGGATTAATTTTCGGTGCCGCAGGTCGGGGTTTGACCACGCACTGGATGCAATGGTATTTATCTACTTTATTTTTTGGGAGGGAAAAAAGTTGCTCTTTTTATAATTCTTTTGGGGGAAATGCTGGACATTTTGACACTCCGCGCAAACTTGGGGAGATAGGAGTGCAAAGGAGGATGAGATGAGATTATGAAATCTTGATGATTGAATGTGTGGAGGATACGACCTTTTTTTTATGTTTGAGCATGTTGCATAGAGATACCCATTCATGCTTTGGGAAACCAGAACGATATAGCAAGCGACATATTATTATTCTTTCACTATGAACATTTTCCACCATTGTGTCTATGTGATACATTCTACGTATCTATTCTACCCAATCCGCTACTTATACAATTTTTTCGATCCAAGAGTTACGTAGATGCTGTCAGCATTCTTGCCTTCATTCTCTCTTTGTAGATTCAATCTCAGCCGTGCTGTCGGACTCGATTGTTTCATCAACATCGGACACATCCTCTTTGTCAACAGACTCGATCTGAGAGGACGTCCGATCGCTAGGCCATCGCCTGTACACACCTACAAACCCACCACCAGAAATACGATCACCAACCTTGGGCCGCATTACCTGGACAGGGACTCCCTCGGGATCTGCTCTTGGAATGACAGTCTTGACGTCCCATTCTCTTCCACCGCCAGTATCAAGCACACCATCCGCTGTCGTTGATACTTCGAGCTCAATAACCCTTTCCTGACGAATAGGTTGTTTTGTTTGCCCAATCCATGTCTGAAACCGTGCAATTTGGCTAATGGAAGGTGCAAAGACGATGAGCAGACCGTTGGGACGAAGGGCTTGGATGACTGGTGATGCGTAGTCTTCAACTGATGGAAGGTCGAGGATTGCATGAGAGAGAAAAGGCAACTTATCCGTCTCAGCAAGGCGAGAGGTAATGTAGTCGCTGATGGCACCGACATGAAAGTCCACAGTGGGATAGTACAGAGAACGGCGGAATTGTCGTACTAGCTTGTTTGCAGCGCGCGAGTGTTTGGCATTCTGATCGAGAGTATGAAGTACGGCACGGCGCTTCGATCGGTATGAATCGTAAGCAGCTCGAGCTTCATCGGAGAGCTCAAGGCTATAGTCTTCGGATTTGTAGCGCGCCGTGCAGAGAGCATCCCTTAGCATAGGAGGCACAGTTGGATTGGCTGCATTAAGAGCACGAGCGAGATGAAGTGTCAAACTTCCCATGCCTGTGCCAGCCTCAAATACTTCAAACGGTGGAAGCGGTTTGTTGGTCTCTGGGTCGTAATCTTCTTCGCTGGGCTGAGAAAGGTTCAAGTCGAGAAGGGATACGATGAAGCTCGCGTGATGGGGGTAGATCTAAGAAGCAGTTGGATATTAGTGGAAGACTTCATAAAAGAATCGACATGGCTCGTACCGGTGTAGCATGTCGCTCACTATTCAGGATGTAGGCGCCTAGAGTCGGTTCGAGTATGTCAACTTTACGGTCGGAGCTGTCAATTACACTATCGAGTACGCGGCGACCGATAAGTTCGGACGCATTGATTGTAGCGCCATATCCGAGACGTATACGTCCATCAGGACGAAGAGGGGATGTAAGACGCCATTTAGGACCCTTGGTGCCCTTCTGGCGCAGGAATAGAACATCGTTCTCTGGAGGACCGCAGAGTTAGCATGATGGGTCCGGCACAGATGTCAATTGAAGAATTTGCTAACGTCGAATTATGCGGTAGGAAGAGTAGAGGCGCAGGAAGGAAGTTGAAGTGCAGCCTGCAAGAGCTGAAGGGCGGGTTAAGCGCATGATGGCGATTTGAGGGTGGTGGAGTTGCCATGATGAAAATCATGGAGGTTTTGGCTTTGCGCCGGAAATAGACCGGGGATATCGACGCCATGGAGGGGCATTATTGATTTCGGACAATAGCTACCTAGACATACTGGGAGAGATAGAAGCAAGATACAGTAAAAGTTCAAGTCAAGGAGTTTATATCTAAAGTAAGGTTAAGGTAGTTGTAATTACTTTGCGCCACTATTGACAGATTTTTGGCCCGGGGTATCGCCTGCCCTCGTTCTTTCCATAGAGGGCTTTATCCATATGCTTCCTTCCTTTCCTGACCGTCACGCCGCGCCCACCTCACCTTCCCAATGGAGTATGCCATCTTGGGAACTTCGTCTTCTTCTTTCGTCTCTCAGTGAACTGTCATCTCGCATACCGTGCCCCTATTCTTCCAAACTCCGCTGACTTCCCAATCTCGTCTCGTCAAATACCCAGCGCGCATCAGTTACTATTATACAAGGGGGTGTCATTTCATATTCAACCAAAACCAAAATGTTCCAGGCTCCTGTGTTCCTTCGTGTCGTCCCAACTACCAACCAACCAAAACCCAAAATAAACGCCGGTCCGTGAGACGTCAAAAAACAAAAAGAAAACATATGCTTGGTACCGAGACTCCAGGCTGTGTACTCATCATTGGGATCATGATTGAATCCAAAGGTGTCGTGTGCCTCGACATGTGCTACTTAAATAGCATAATGGCATCACGTACAATATATCGTGCAGTCGTTGAAGCCGCCATTCACTACCTGTACAGTTGTTGAAAACATCGGCTTCATCGAATTACATACGTCGGGGCCTGATGCATCAGATAGACATCAGAACCAAGAACAATAAACGGACTGAGAACCTGCTCAGAGGAACGAATATTTTCCGCTCGACATGTGTTGCTCCATTGCAGCTGCCCACGAGTCCTGTGCCTGCAATTGTTGTGGGCGTTGCTGCTGCTGCTGCGGCTGTCGGTGCTGGTGTTGGTAGCCCTGTTGGTATTGGCGCTGATGGTGATGCTGCTGTGGCATATGCTCCGGCGCGTGTTCCGTTGTATGGAAGTCTTCTTCAAAGTATACGATGACACGAACTCCAACATGTTCTTCGAGAACAGAGACACCTGACTCGTATCGACGCCGACATCGCTTCGTCCATGGATCAACCTTGACAGGACTGTGGTAGCAGAAGACGTTTGGTTGCTGACTGCGGACAGGGAAGAGGAGCCCCATCCCTCTCATATGGTGCCAGAAGTCTATGGTCGCCTGTTTTGTCGCATCGGATTGAGGATGTGCCGCGAACATCAACTGGATGATAGTATATCGCAGTACGAGAACGTCGGCACTTTCATTACCTAGTCGCTGCTCCATCTGTCGCTGCAAAAGTCGGAGCTCTGTCACCAGTTTCTCTAGTCGCTCCTGGTTGACATGGTTGTAAAACATGGCCAGATCGACCCATGTTCGAGCCACATAAGGGTGTTTGCGCCCATAAATAGCCTCCAGCTCCTCGGCAATGGTGGGTATGCTCCCCCATAGCAGCTCTGAAAGCGTCTGTGGGCCGTGCTTCTGCTGAACTTCGTACAAGCAGGCAAAAATCTGTCGCAAGGGATGCGATCGCTCAAAGTTGGTCGTCGAGTAAGCTGCGAGATACTTACAAAGCGCAGTCATCATGCCTGGATCACGATGAACCATGCCTAGGAGCAGCTCTATGATACCCTGTGGGGAGAGCTTCTTCAAGTCAGACTCGAGTTGTGTGAATGCTTTCATCAAAAAGTCACCACCTTGGTCGTGATCCTTCATTTCGAAGTAGTAATTGGCTTCGAGGAGAAGATCACTGGAACCAGCTCCCCACACCATGATCGTCTGCCATCCAACTTGAGCATCGGTTTCCACCTCGAATTGCCGACATTGCAAGAAGGCTTTTCTCATATTAGTGACGATTGTTTCTTGAGCGCGGATGAGATCCGGTGATTGAAGATAGCCTGGTGTAGGAGGCGGGGTCGGTGTTCGGCATCGAATATGTGCCGGTAGATCAGCTGGTAACTCGAAATCGACCAAATCGTACTCGGTTACGCCTTTCCTTTTCAAATATGTCCCCAAGTTAACGACTTTGCCGTTGCGGACGAACTCCGATACCTTTCCTTCGGCATCGCGCTGAAATTTCATAGACAGTAGACGTTTAACTTCGTCCTCGGTGTTATTCTTGACAAATCCCCATTGCGAAAATCGAGTTTTGTACATCTTTGGCCTGGGCACGAATGAGAAGCAGCTCGGATGGGGGCACACATAGGAACTCACGTGGCTTGGAAACCATACTTATCGGCCATGACTGACATGACCTCTTTGAGCGGCTTCCTCTCTTCAAGGTAGAGGGTTCGAATCGTGTTCTTGAACGACTCCCAAGCTTCAGCAGGAACTTGTTCTCTCGAGGGGCGGCTTCCAACTTGTGATCGCTGGGATACCGAACTTCTTCGTTCATTCTAGGGCTCAGTTAGAATCAGCGATTTCATGCCCGAGCTTCAGGAAACATACCGGCGACACAATGGAAGACGTTGAAGCTTGAGATAATTGCGGTGTGGAGGGTTCACGCTTGATGGGAGGGCTGAAGGGTGCGGGTGTGGATATTGATGACCGCGAGGGCTGTCGAGCAGGCCTGGGTGGTTTGGCAGGCGGCTTAGCGGGAGCCTTGCCTTTAATATTAAAACTGGAATTGGTGTTGAAATCCAAGACCAGCTGGCTCCCAGCATTCATGACAGGTTTAGGTGTTGAGGGAATTGGTGGCTTTGCAAAATAACCACCAGCATTTGAGGAATTACTGCTACCTTGCTGTTGATCGAAAGAGGGCTTAGAGGTCGTTGGCACGGGTGGTCGCCATATGGCAAATCCAGGTGTACCTGGGGCACCTGGAGTCGCTGCACTTGTTGAAGTAACCTTGTTGCTCATTGCTGAATTGTGCATCATCGACGACCCAGCCATAGAAGTAGATTCCATTGGGGTCGTTACTCTATTATTGTTGGCCATAAAGCTGTTCATACTTCCAAAGGGCCCGGACGATGGCCCGATACCTGGACTGTGGACTGGTGGGATATCATGAAAGCCGCCAAAAGCGAGGGCGGGCGGTGGGCTAACGAGAGGACTGGTGACTCGTGAATGACCACCCAAAAGTCCATAATTGGGCTCCGAAGGGCTGGCAAGAGGGCTCGTGACAATGGGCGAAGCGACACTGAAACTTCCAAACGGTGAGGAAACGGGAGGATCCTGATGTATCGGGCTCGTGACGACATTAGACGGCCTCGGAGGTAATGGCGGCGCAAAGGACTTGTTTTCGAAATGCGCAACCAGTCGACCAACGCCTCCCCCGCCTCCTCCGTGAGAAGTACTCATATTGTCGAGTTCGACATCTTGAGACATGGTGTCTTGCTGATCGAATCGCATTTCATAGTCCGCCGAAGGAGTTGGGGCCCAGTCCATGCCGGACGAGTCGACATAAGATGCGCCAGCATCTTGGTAGGGTTGTGAATGGCCTGTCGAGAAGCTATTTGTGTTATTGTTGTTCATGCTGAACCTGTGCCAGCCTTGGTCGGCGAAACCATACGACGGATCCTCGTTGTTGTTGGAAGGGCGAGGCCCGCCTGCTTGATGGTTAAACATGTCGCCGGTGGTGCCCAGGCCGGACGTGAGATGCCCGGTCTGTTGGCTGATAGGCAGTCAATGACTGACTGAGGCGAGTCGAAGGCCTCGGCTGTGTCCTCAGTCGCCAATGCGAGGATTCATAACTCGTCAATGTGGCGAGCGGGCAAGCTCAGATGAGGTTCAAGAGCGGGAGGATGAATAGGCGGGCAGAAGTGCCCATGACTATTGGTACGTATAATAATAATAAGTGGAAGAGCGTCTGAACAGCACAAGAGCGAAACAGAACAGAACAAAGCGCAATGACAGTCTAGCGGGCACTACCAGGACTGGGGTGTCTACCGCTGTAGGACAATACCAGTAAGTCGCACCAAAGCAACGGCCAGGGCTTGCTAACGTTATCGTTCCCCAGACTTGACGCACCAGCTAGAGGAGATATGGGCGGTGCTGTGATAGGACCGTCAATGCGACGAGAGCCAGAAAAAAGACGGGGAGCGTCCACGGCCAGAACGCCAAGTAATGCGCGTGAGAGAGCGCCAGCAAAAGTTCCCTCGCCAAAGTTTCCCAGAAAGGCAACCCAATCTGCTGTCTAGGGGAGGCTGGAGCAGGTTCTCGAGGGAGATAAGAGGGCCTTCCTCGGTCCAGCAACCAGGGGCATTTATGATTAATATGAAGGTCTTCCCTCGGGCGAATGCCACCAGCCACAGGTTCACAACATGACTCTCAATAACAACTTTTAAGTTAATGGGCAGTGAAGAGGCAACTGATGGAAAGGCTACAGAACAAGTCAATAGGACGGATTGCGAATTTGAGATTCAGCACCACACAAAAGAAGGGCCGATAAGGCTGCACTGAACAGACAACGCCATCCCTGGGGTTGATGAGACTCGACCACTGAGCATTGGGTCTTCAGGGGTGGGCTAGTGAGAGCATGCGACCATGATTGCCCGAAGCAGAAGGTGGGCAAGACGGAGCCACCACCCTAAGGTATAAGCACCAATCATCTTGAGTCGATACGACTCTGGGGCCTCGTACCGAAGCGAAATCTACCGAGGATGAACATTCCAGGCACTGCGCATCGTGTGCTGTGTCTGTTGGGCTGAGTGGCCTGAAAACAAACAGATATCGGAGCTGTAAGCTGCCCCAGAAATCTCGTCAACTTGTTGTTATTCTCCTCCAGCTGAGTCAAGTCACTGCCGTTCTCAACAAGGCAGATATCATCAGTGTTTCCGATGTGCCCGGGTCCATTGGAGTTGCGGAACTTCCGATCAAGCATGACAAGTGTTAAGGACCAGAAGAAGAATTAGGAAAGGCTTCGGGGCTTAGAAACTCTACTGAAAGCCGGATCCCTTCGGCCGTGGCGCCGCCACGCTTGCTACCTGCTATTTCTGAGGCCACACCAAGAGTCGGCTTTAGTGGCTAGCTGGGGACTATAGCAGACGCTGCCGTACTCAAAGGATTATTGTCCAGCCGCGAATCAGGGCATTGAACACGAGAAGCTGAGTGCCTTGACGCGTTGGGCTTTATCGATCTTCAATAGGCACACGCCAATCAAGTGAAACGATTGTGCTTTGACACTGGTTATCTGGTCGAGAGAGACTACAACCATGTGGGGGATCGAAGCCGCGGTTCTCACTGGCTCTGTAGCCAAGCCGGCTCCCGCCGATAGCCTACATATCAGTGTCCCCTTCGTCTACTGGAGCCGTTGTCCAGGTTCGGCTGCCTACCATGGGCCACTTGAAATAGAGCGGACGAGAGCATAGCCATCGAAACATTAAGCTTACCGAGTGTTCATGGCGCCAGATCGACATTCTGAAGTCCTATTCTTTGCAATGATTTGTTCATTTGAGAGTCATGTTAGGTTGAGGACGATTAGACTCTCGCGTAGCTGCGAAGTAGGATGTCGGTATGTGCTGAAAATGGAACGTTCCATGGTTACTGGAGCCATGACATGCCACCCAACCCCCTGGTCCGTCCGGCAACGGCTCCCATAAGTCGATGATGACTCGGCCGAGAGAGCGGCCGAATCACCTCCAATTGGGCTTATGGCATTCAAAGATAATGACTTAATGTGAAATGTTCTATCATATCTTCGAAAGCTCTCATGAGACTATCATGGGCATGAACGATGATGCAACTCATCATAAGAATACGCCTGGGCAATTCTATTTCGGGTTACTCTGGTAGCGTAGCATTTGTCTCCGTGCTTCAGAGCTCCTGCAAGACAGCGTAACCGAGCCTATGCTTGCATGTGCTTTGGTCGATGCCGGTCACCCCTGTCCCCTGCTCTGTTGATACACGGAGATCAAGCCGCGATTCCATCTCACACAATGGTGCAAGCTCGTCATTAGAGCCCTGAAAGCACTCATTGCGGGTTTGCATATGGGTCCTATTCATCGTGTGCCATGATACCATTTAATAACATTCGCACCGAATTTGTCTTTCACAGGGTCCAGATCAAGCTGAGCCATCGAGTAGGGCAGCGGCTGCCAAGACCAAGATCAACAGTAGAGCAAGCCACCTGCACGACTATCGACTCCGTATCCGCGTCTCAAGCTGAATACTCCGAGACATAGCTTACAGCCCAGCCGGTGCATACTTCTTGATGCGGCATCACGTCTGACAACCTTTACAAGCTTCGGTTTATACGCCGTCTACGTGTTCTATTCGGCCTTCTTTTCTTCCTTTTTCAAGGAGTAAAGATAGGGGCCACGCACAGGCAGTAAGGCGGGAAGAGCTGAATTAGGCTGAATACCTGCACAGATACAGGGTCAGTATTCCATTGGCTAGACATATCTCAACCTAGCACTTAATGATTCATAGTAAATCATTCTTGACGGATAAGAATGGCCAGAGATGTCCTTCTCCGTTGCTCAAATCCACGAATGAGTGGTAAATGTCTCATTAGGTGATAACAAAAACCACATACGGCCCTATTCCAAGAATTCGGCTGCAAGCGAAGGGGGTGGACCGGGAGCAAAATCCCCGGGCTCAGACGACGTCAAGATAAGCATGAGCACTGTTAACATGGGAAATGTTATAGGTTAAATTTTAAAGTGAAATTAGTGCTGTCAATGCAACGGTGCATCATGTTTTACTGCTAACCTTGAGTCAAAACTGCATTTCGCAGCGAAATTGCCCGAGTAATTGTATCAACGTTGACTCAAAAGTTTCGGAGAAAGGCGAGAAGAACATAGAAACACGGTAGGCGAAAGGCAAAAAATAAACAACACGGAAAACAGGTTAAGGCTTATGAACGGGGGGCTCTTTAAATTGAGCTTAAATATGTAACGTAAAATATACAGATGAATCTCAAAAACACCTTTCTACCCATTTTTGGTATAACCTTTTTCTACTCCCAAAAGCCTACGATTGGTATGATATAAAGCGAAAAGTAAAAACGATGAAACGTAGTGGGTAACCGAAGAGTAGAGAAGAAACAAAAGAAGAAAAAACAGAATAAAAAAGAATGAGGGCCAAAAGCAGGATCGAAGTAAAAAAGAGGGAGAGAAGGGGGAGAAGCAAAGAAAGCAAAGAAGGCAACGAAACAAATGCTAAAATTACACAACTGAACCCCATGATACTAATACCCATAAACCCAACACCTTTCCAGATTTCCTTTGCTGCCCCGTCATGTTTTCTTAATTTGATCAATCCGATATTCACGTGCCCCTGGTTCCGTCATGTAGTCGTTGTCAAAGAAACCCAGTATTCCATCGTTGTGTCTCAGTGATTCGAAACGGTCGTAATGCTAAATTTAGACGAAATGCCTCTTAAGTTTTCGTCTTTTGAAGAAGGGGCCCCTCGAGGGGATTGTAAGTGTTAAAAGTAAAGGAAATTGCTGCCAGTCGTGGCAGTGCAGTTAGGGGTTTGATAAATATCAAGTCAAACGAGGTTGGTACCAGACATCATAACCCAGCTCTCAGAGGGTAGAATCGGCCAACATAGGTAGGTGACTTGAGTCGGTTTGATGGTATCAAGAGACTTCTTCGCCATCTTTTTCTTCTCGGAAGCGTATACCGCCTTCGACGTTGATCGCGCCCTGAACCCACGGGGTTTTGGCTACCTTGTCGACGGTCCATCGACCTCTCGCACGTCTCAATAGTCCTTCTGTGATTTCCATGGCACCAAGAAGACCCTTGGCCTTAAACTTGGCCTCATCACCATCATGGTCGGTGTCATCACCGTAGTACTCCACCCACTTCCATTCAACTCTGGCAATACGATGGCTAGTGCGACTGCGCATACGGTGAGCATCGCTCATACCCGGATGAGGGTCAAATGGAAGTCGTGCCTCAAGAAGAGCGTAAAGGAGTACACCAAGCGACCAAGCATCAGTAGCTCGGCCGTCGTAGGGCTGGCCCATGATGACCTCAGGTGCTGCGTAGTCTTCGGATCCACATCGAGTTTCGAGCTTCTCATCATCTGCGATACGCCTCGAGAGTCCCAGATCACTCAGGATAACTACTGAGTAGGGGTAGGTTGCCCAATCGATCGACGGGTCTGCGAGTTCAGAGGGTGTGAGGTTGACAAGAACGTCTGGAAATCTGTTAGTTGGGGCTGAGAAGTTCGGTGCTGATCGACTTACTCTCAAGTTTGATGTCTCGGTGAACAATCCTCCTCTCATGGAGATAGCTCACCGCACCAATTAGCTCGGCAAAAATCCTTCGCAGAAGAGGCTCTTTGAGTACAGCACGATGGGTTGTGGCAATGTCAAACATGTCGCCTCCTGGGCAGTAGCTCAAGACAAGAATGGCTCGGCTCGGCTCAATGCTCCACGCCTTCAAGTCGACTAGCGAGGGATGGTGTATTGAGAGCATAATCTCAAGCTCTCGCTTCAGACTCATCTCGACACGTTCCTCACTGGCACCTCCCTTTGGACCATGCTCGCAGACTTTGACAGCTACCAGAGTCTTGCGATCCAGACTCTGCTCAGGTTTGGGTGTAAGTCTGCCATGATCGACTTCAGGAGAGTCTTCATCGGGTTCTATCTGACTTGTAGCCAGCATGACCCTGCTAAATGTTCCCTGGCCTAGCATTCGCACAGCTCTCCACCGTCGTCGCTTCTTATCATTGCGTCCGTTCGCTTCAAAATATTCGAAATTGGAGCTTCTAGGTTTACTGACTCCATCGGCAGAGTCTCGCGATGACTCGCTGGGAGGAGGTGTGGGTGGTTGGACGACCGAAGGTGTAAGTCCTCGAGATTCAGCAAGGTTGAGTTCTCGTCGGATCTGGGGTTGTGCAGGAGGATCATTGTTTGGTCGTGAAGAGACAGATATTTGTCTCTTGGGGATGTTCATAGGATCGGGCTTGTATTCGCTAACGCTTCGGTTGCGTGTATGGTGTTTCGGCGGCTGGTTAATTGATGGCTGTACGGGTACATGGTCGCCAGGCTCGAGAGTTGAATATATCTTTCGTTTGGCACCATTCGCAAGTGCAGCATCAATCGATTCGCCCGTGCTCGTGACCAGAACAGAGCCCTCTCCAACACTTGTGAGGCGCGGTTGAGGTGGTGACGAAGAGCCTGCACTCAGCCTCTTCCAGGGTCCTGGAGAATCGCCCGACATGAGCGGGCTTGGAAGAGGTGTCATATCTCCCATGGCAGAAATAATAGGGCTAGGCACAAGGCTACTCGTCCCACTGGCAGAGCCAAGACTGTTAGTCAAAGCAGCTTTCAGACTTGGAGTTCTTGAGATGGGGCGGAGGCTGTTGGATGAAGCCCTGTGGTTCAACGTCAACGACCCTCGTGATGAACCACTGCCATTGCCGTTGTTAAAAGATTCGCGACGATCGGGGGTTGTCGGACGTTGAGCGAAATCGGTCGAAATGCGTAGGGAGCCAACAGGACTGACGGATCGTCTTGGGACAGCCGGTGACCCAATTGTCAATGTGTTTGGCTGGGCAGGTGGGAGTTCGCCGTCTTGTATGGAAGCAGGTGCTATTGTATCCGCGCGGAAATGAGCAAGAGGCGGCGTGGTGACAGACACATCAGGGAGTGTGAAGGACGATAGAGGACTAGTGGACAGTGTAGCATAGGCGTGGTCGTGGCGACGTGGATTTGGTGTAAGGGAAGCACCAGAACGGGAAGACGAATGACCCGGAACGGGGATGGGTCGGGAAGTTGAGCGAATCGAGGTATCACGGCCTCTATAAGAGTTGTTTGCTGCGTTGTGAGAGTTATCGTCGAGGGGCAGGGCCGTCGTTGTTTGGGGGGCGTGGGGCGTGTTCATGGCTCCGCGCTGTCGGGTCGTCGGGAGTCGCTTAGGACCAGATCAAGGTCTAGCGAATTTGTAAGAGGGGGGGAAGTCGAGTAACCGTCGTTTATTTAGATCGCGAGACTGTTGGAGGGAATTGGCCGTTAGCTCGTCGTAGCGCCAGCGAAAGATGAACAAGGGAGAAATCAAATATGGTTAAGCCAAAGCATTCGAAAACCAGGTGGGGTGACGAGTGTTGGCTGATGACATTGAATGGGTTCGGTGTTGTAGAATTTCTCAAAAGCTGCAGAGAACGTACCTTGGCGCAAGGGGATCCTCTGAGAATGAGTCAAGGGAGAAGGTGGTTTAAGGAATGATTTATGTCTTGGCGATGGTCGAGGGAGCGTTGATGAATCGGAGGAGGTTCAAGGGGTTTGGCGAGGAGGAGAGGAGAAGAGAATCTGGGCCAGAGGCTCTTCTATAACGCGGACATGAGAGGCAGTTCGATTCGTTGGTGGTTGTTGGACAGATGTAGACAGTGTCGCTCCAAAGAGAGCGAACGAAAATGGGAGGGAGAAAGGGAAAGAAAAAGAAGAGGAGAAGTGAAGTCAAAGGAGAAAAAGGAAGCCAGAGGGAGTCAAGATCGACGTTGACAGCCAAGATTGTGGATGGTTGATCGTGGGTCCGACCGAAGGGCAGCAGAGTAGGCGCAGGCCTAGGTTTCGCTGCTTCTCGGGCTGCTGCTACCTGCCTAGGTATGGAACACAGAGAACGGGGAGCTGGAAGTGGAAGTTGAAGTGGATGTATGATGAATGGGGGACGGGAAGGTATGAGTGAGTGAGCAATAGAAACAGCAGGAGCAAGCCGACGGGGACCGAAATACAGAAGTGCAGTGTAAATGCAGTGCGTAGGTGCAGTGCGATAGGTTAGTACCTAGCGTACAGCGAACGAAGCCTGTAAAGATGGAACCCAAAGCTAGGTAGTAGGTACTAGGTAAAGCCAGACAGAACCTAGCGAAAGGGAAAGCAAAAGTAAAAAGCAAGGGCAGCGTGACTGCCACTAGCTTCAACTCAGGTAGGTACTAGTCACAAGCTAGCACCACCTAAGGCTAATGCTAATGGGAACGGGAAACTCAGCAAAGGACTCTAACTCAGTATGTGAGTAAGTAGAGATTGGGAAACCGGGGATGGATCGGAGCGGGTCTTTCTTTTGCTTAGGTACCGTACCTAGGTGGTTGTCTTCACTTTCTGTGACTCTTTCCGTCTGGTTATTTGTCTCGTTGCTGTTTGGGTTTCTGTTTTGTTTTGTTTCGGCTCACTGCCCAGCTTCGGTATGAATTGAATGTCAACCAGATCAATCTACCTTTTAGGGCTTCTTCTTGTTCTTCTTTAATTCGGCCTCGGTTTCTTCCAGCGACGGAACTGACCTTGTTACCTAGTCACAGCGGTACCGAATCCACTATTTTTGAAGCTTCGACGGGGGCGCAAGCAAGCTGATAGCCTCCACTACTTTCTCTAGTTATCCGGTATCGTATCCCTGCAGCCTTGAAAGGCGCTTCCCAGCTGACAAGCACGTTGTTATCTCTTGGAAGTCTGGGGGAGGAGAAGTGGAAGTGAGGGGTTAATTAATTAATTGATCGATTGTTGTTGTTGTTGGAGGTTGGGATTGAGTTTTGAGTTTTGTGTTGAATCGCGTTCTGAACCTTGTTTCTCGAGGTGAGTTGCAGACACAATTAATGATGCGAAGACAGCCTCCAATTATTGTATGGACGTGACCGTGGTAACCGATATAGTTTGCAAAGTCTCGTGTACAGTAGGTAACAAAGAAATCAATATTGAATGAAATATGGTCACTTTATGGTATGTTGTTGGGTATGGCGTGGTGGAATATAGGTCACGTTGAGCTGTGCCCAGGTGTGCATGGGCTTTGTAATTTCCCTCAGGGCGGAATCCAATATGATCTGGGTCAGAGATGAGCTCGGAAATAAATGGGGAGAGAACAGTTTCCCTTCGCATGTAGATAAGACAAAAAAAATATCCAGAAGCCAAAAGGGAAAAGATAGATAGCCTGAATCTTGGTTTCAAAGACGTGGAATGGATGAATGATTCATGAAATCAGGTGGGGAAGAGTGAGAAACAGGGTATCCGGGATGGATGCCCGGGTATGATATTAACGTTGCGATAGCCACCATCCAATACAGTACAGGCGTAAGCCAAAGCCAAAGCCAAGCTCTGACTTTTACCTGATTGTTACACTAATTAACCGACTTGAACAGTGAGTGAGTGAATATTCGAGTGATTCACCACCATCCATACCAGCCTATTCGAAGACTTGACCTAATTGACTCGGTCGAGTCACATAAACAAAGAGACATAAAAACCGCAGACCTGGAATAGGCAGGTCTGAAACTGTGTGATACGGGTATCTCATTTCATTTGAATGATAGATGAAGGATGTCTTTGATGAAGAGTATCTCAATTTTGCAGGGGGACAGCTGCAAAGTAACGTATGGCGGCTGTTGCTTCGTTACACTTGCATTGCATTGCCCCATAATTCTTTCATTGTCCTTGTCCCTTTGTGGCATCCCGAACCAGGTGAAACAGGGATGTTGTTGATATCCATCATCCCTACAAAACCAACTACAGAGTATGTAAGTTACCTACTGTGCTGTGCTGTGATGCACTGAATTGCACCCTGTATCCATACACCAGGAAGGTTGCATAGTAACGCGGGACAAAGAAAAAGGACCGTCTTCACCTTTTGGAACGTACTTGCATTGGTTTTTATCTTACTTGCATTCTTGCTTGGTTATGTTACTTGGACGCAGACATAGAACGAGCCTGACTCTAACGGTTCTACTCTAGACAAACATCTCAACAGTATCACCAACCTATAGCTCATCTAACCTCACCAATTCCATTCATCGCTCTCACCTCTTCTTCTTCTTCTTCTTCTCCTCCTCTACATACATACATAAATACATACAGTAATACCCCTCCACTCTATCACCTATAAGATCCACTTCAATCCCCGCTGCCACGCCTCTCACTGCCGCTGCCACCGCTGCAGAACCCACCAAGGCGGCCACTAAGAGCCCTACAGTCGCCCACCCGCTCCATACCTGCGCATTTCTGCGATCGTCCCTTGATTCGAGTGCAAACTGGTCCCCTTTGCCCCCTTGTCTTTTTTACTTTCACTTTCTGTCATGACGTCGATATGCCTCATCACTTGTCCGTCACATGTGCCGCTGTCAAGTCAGTCAAGACTCAAATGTAATGCCCACCGGTCCTTCCACTCCGGACCTCCGGCCTCACAACTGCCGAAACCCTCCGGTGTCCTCGGTGGCCGATGCCATGTTCCATGTTCATGGTAAACAATTTATTCAGCCTCGAAATCAGGCGTCGCCTATTTAGACTTCCCCCGCCTTTCAGGGTGCCTGGAATGTTTCTCATTTACCAAGTTCCAGTGCGACTCAACCACTAAAAGCCATCCATGTCACTTCCAAGCTTCACAAAGACTGACTGAATGATTTGTTTGATTGCACCATGAAAGCCGTGCCGTGCCGTAGCCGTAAATCCTCTCCCGGACGAACCACTCGCGTCACCGAGCGCACATCCATCATGTTTTTCACTGGGCTACTTTCTTTCATTTGTTGAGAGGTTGCTGGCCTTTGATCTTACCCTCTACCTCGACCACATGGTCCATTCACTAACTTCATTGGCTTACGTTGTACTGGTTCCAGGTGTCATTGGGACAAATCGTGCCATGCCTCGATCGAGCATTGATCAAGATTTGAGCCAACAGTCCAATTAGCTCTACCGCCAGAAACCGTGCATGAGTCAATTTTAGATACCAAGACCTAGTCCTAGATGAGAATTGGGCTAATCAATTCGTCATTGTCATATTTGGCTAGAAGCATCGTTAATGGGGAAGATCTCGTGAAAGGATTAGCTATATGCATATCGGCATGCTAGTAAACCTCAGCTCTTTGGGGGTGCATTATCAAGTCCTCGTTTGTCCTCTACGAGGGCAATCTATAAAACAAGTTACAGCAATGGATTTGATCGTCTTACTCACCATCCCGTCGGGTTCTAAAGTTGACTAAAGTTACCTGAAACTACAGAGTCATGGTTGATGTCTTAGAACGTCGTTCGCTGTGGTTACCACAAACTATGCTCACCATAGGACGAAACAGTCGACATAGGATATTCAAAGAGAACTATGAATAGAAAAACGTATTGAGAGCAAACAGGGACAAGAAGTTCAAGAATCTAGGTTCAATACAAGACGCAAGGATATTCGGTCATTCAAACACCGCACCCAATATTGCTTGCTCTAGGGTAGTAGGTATGCTTGTACTCGATCCGTGCTACTCGTTTTACGAGCAAAGGAGCGACACGGAACATATGAATTGGAAAGCACTAAAAGAAATACCCCAAAATAAACATATAACCAAATTTACTTCAGTCCAAAGTCTATGTACATAGCCTAGCAATGTGGTAAGAAATATTTTTCCCACCGTAAAGTTGATCTCGTTTTGCTTGTCGCTTTTGAGTCTAGCTAAGCCCGAGAGTCCTAGCGGCTCAACGGTGCTTTGTAACGTAACGCGCATTAAAGAGATATATATGCATATCACAGGGTAAAAAAACCATAGGAGCAGAGAGACATACAGCCAAAAAAGAGTATACCAAGCGCCAGCAGGTGCAAAAGTAAACTCCGGTACAGGGAATCGA
>JAAVUD010000046.1:0-113219 GCA_014898915.1 Fusarium chlamydosporum | reverse complement strand
GTGGTGGTGGTGGTGGTGGTGGATACGAGGGAGAAGTATACGATGAGGTTGAATCTGATTGGGAAGGGTCGATGTTGTGAGAGAGATTTGAGGACGAGGGCGAAGGACCAGCCATGGCGCAACTCGCTGGTTTCAATTACAAGCCTGAGAAAAGCCTGTAATTGTGTATGCCCAATTATGACATTACTTGAACAAAGAAACGAAGTGGAAGGAAAGTTTTTTTTGCGTAGGGAAATAAAAATGTATAAGCTTAAGGTAGATAGATGGAAGATAAACGGCAGTTGCTGTAGGGCTATAGGTACCTAGTTAAACAGAACCTATTAGCATGCGCTCGGGTATTGCGACGGATATACTGAAGTCGCTGGGCTGGTAGGGAATTGGGTAGGTATCATTGACAGAAGGGAAGTTTGAGGCATGAAATAAATGATTGGCTGCTTAACTGATAAGTCTGAGCTGAGCTAGACTAGTCTTAGTGCCAGTAAGTATTGTACAAGGATTGAATTGAATGACGATTAACGTAATATTGAGAGAGAAGTCTTCAACGTTTCAATCAACGTCACATTTTCAGCTGAACAAAGCCTAATGATTAAGTCTATCCCTCTTTTTGGTCCAACTCCGGCTTCAGCGTCGGAGCCGATTTGTGTTTTAGGCCGAATAGTCAAAGCTTTTTAGTTAAAGTCCAAGGGTTTTTGTTCACTGTCGTCGTCAGCGTGTACAGAGCAGCAAGGGTTAAGTATGGAATAGAGACGGGTTTTTCCACACCAAAAATCGAGCTATGGTACAGTAGTAGCAGTAACTACACTAACAACCTGAGTGCATACGTACTCTGCCCCATACACAAAATGATCCGTCGTGAAACTATTACGTTCTCGTCAGAGATGCATACGTCGCCCTTTTTTCCTTCACTCTTAAATTGTCTGTCCATTTTCTGAGGCTATCATACATAACCTTAGATTATCTGATCCTGATTCATCCGGACGTGTGAGAACAAGCTTCGTAAGAGACCCCCCAATCTCCTGAAACACCCCAACCTCGACTTCAAGAGGCCGATGCAGCCGTGCCAAGACTCTTGTTTAATATTGCGATGTCGGCTCATGCCATTTCCACACTGCATACGTCAACTTCTAATGGCATCAACACCAACAGCCTCAGTGTTATTGGCGTAAAATAGATGAGCCAGGGCGAGACGCGAATACCCCATTTTGTCAGTCCACGTAATGCATACAGTAGCGTCGTTTCTTTCTATTGTCTCTTCTCCTTGTTGAGACTAGAGACTAGAGATCAGAGATAACAGAGGAAAGAATCGCCGATTTTGTCTTCATTGGTGCTAAACGTCCCAGTCATTAATCAGTTTTGCCTCTTTAATGTGTGTGACCTTCCTAGCTAGATCAGAGATCATGGGTTCTGTTGGAGTTTCACAACACATCCTGTGTTACGTAGAACACTTCAATCTTGTGACCATATGGGCAAGTCTGAACTGGAACTCCTCTGAATTCGAGCCTCGATGTCGAGGTGCAAAACTTTTCAAGAGAACTTTGAGCCACCTGCCCTACTAAGACAGCCACGCTTGACCATGTTCTGACTCGAGTACAGGCAAGGATCAGTTCATCAAATTTCAAGAAATACATGTATAAGAATAAGTCTAACTGGGTTGAGTTTGCGAACAAGGTTGTTTGCGTTCATATGGCCTCTAACTGGGTACCAAGGGTTCCTGCATCCCCTGATTCATTCGCAGATAACTTTGATCTTGACCTTGAGTGTATTCAACAGGGTTGCCATTATGTAGAGAATATCTTTGAGTTGTCTCTTCGGTGATCCAATGTCCAGTGGCTGGCCTCATCCACCTTGTCCCATTGAGAAGTTTCAGCAGAAACTTATATTTGACTCTTCAACTCCCATATACTGCGAGAATAAAACATACTGGTATGAGATTGGATAAGAATCGTTATTTGCAAGAGAATTCTAAAGACAGTCTCCGAGTCAGATGAGAACAGTGACTCAGAGCGGGGAGACATTGGATCTCAAGAGATAACACTAAGAAGGCGACTTGGCAAAAACTACTCACTGCCAGAGCTTACTTGATGAACAAGTGGGAAAGGCCAATTATGATCATAGGGTGGTTTCTTCAAGTCAATATCTTTCGGATTATTGAATGCTACAATAGCTTGAGATGGCGATGGTAAACAAACTGAAGCCGACTTATTTTTTGCGGTCGGAACCCGAGTGAATCACAACAAAAACGGCAAGCCGTGCCTCAATACAGAAGTCATCGTGGCTTCTAACTGGTCTTTTTTGGAGACATGATAACAAGGGCGTCGTTAAATAAACGAAAACATCGTGTATGCAGCATGGACTACGGTTCCCGAGACCTTATTTGGACTTGGATCTGGGAATTGTCACTATAAGAAGAGACTCTTCCTTCTCACATAAGAATGACAGTTGTCTATCAGACCGCAACTTTCATTTAGAATGAACAGTCGTCATTGGATTCGTTTTGTCATATCCTGGGCATACTTATCGTTCCTCTTTTGCCAAATTATGGCAGGTCATCAACTACCTACACCGAAGCGATTCATCACTGGACACAACGACGATGGGAAAGCTATATTCGACACTCAACTTGGCGATCAAATGCCTACAACAAACCTGACCAGCTACAACTTCTATCTTGGCTACGTGACTCAGGGCTTCCCAGTTGATCTTATACGTGATGCTGATATCAAGACATATCAGAACTACATGACAAACCCTCCGGGACTCGCTGTTCCTGGGGGATCAGTTCTTCGCTTTGTCGATTTTCCGCCAGGTGCAGGAGATATGCATCGAACGTTGAGTATAGACTACGGTGTCGTGCTCGAGGGTGCAATGAAACTAGTATTAGACTCAGGCGAGAGTCGCATGATGAAGCGAGGGGATGTGGCAATCCAACGTGGAACAGTCCATCAATGGGTCAATGTTGATCAAGTGAAGTGGGCTCGGATGATGTTTGTTCTTCAGGCAAGTAAGCCAGTGATGGTGAATGGAGTTGGGCTGCCAGAAGATTTGGGAGGAGGAAGTTTAAGTGATGAAGTGAGACCTTCTACCTAGAATAATTATCTGAAGATATAGGGTAGGAAAGAATAGGAAAGGGGGTCTTTCGAGGGCTGTCTGGGTAATTAATGACCTATGAACGTCTAGTAATACAGTAAGATTGGATTGATTAACACTGACTAGGTAGGCAGTGATAAAGGGTCCAGTCCCTGATAGATCTAACGTCAAGTCAGGTTAATATAAAAAAAAAAAGTGTCCACCTGATAAGCAACTCTTCTAGTGTGAGAGTGGCCAACTGAGGTTAGAGGTTTGGAGGTTTGGAGGGGGTGATGCAAGGGTGATCGCGTGGGCGAATGAGTAGCGCCTCCACTTTTTGCGGACGGGCAGCCCCTCAAGCTAGGTACGGTCGGGTCCCCTCAAACACTCACCAGACCAGACCAGCCCAGTTCAAGTGAAGCCCTGGGCAGTCATGGAGACCTAGCCAAAGCCACCTAGGTACCTACTCTACTAACAAGCCCAGCCAGCCCAGGGCCCTTGAAGGTGCCATCTCCAAAGTCCAAACTCGACTGGGAACAGTCAACTTTCCCCATTTCACGAAGAGATAATATTACAGCATTTCAACTTGACTCGCATCATTTCCAAAAAGATCCTTCTACTTGTTTCCTTTTATACGACCCTTAGTCATCCCTGCTTTCTTCGCCACTTAAAGGTCCGTATCTACTTGATTATTGGACTGCTCTATTTCCCCTCGATATAACATCCTGGCTATCATGCATCATGCGAGTTTACCTTTAACCAACCATTTCCTAATCGCATTTCCAGGACAGGGAATAAACTTCCATTAACTAAACTACAAACCTACCATCAATCACCGCATTCGAACCTTGAATCCTTTTCTTCTACACCCACGAACTTTCCCTGCCGAGCAACCCGCGATCATATATAACATTCCATGTTGCAGTGAACGAAGCCATACAGCTACCGAACAACTCCCTCTTCAGCAACTGAGCCCTGATGAGCTACTATGGCCAGCCCGTCGGGTACTTCAGGCCATTTAGGCTCTGAATCTGCAGGAGACTTCAGCGCTCCCATGTCGAGCAATTCCCAGAGCCCGCGTTCGATCAATAGCGACGACAGTCAACGCGAACACAACCAGAACGACCACGACCACAACGATGGCCAAGAACCGATATGTCCATGGCAAACATCTCGATTTCACCACCAAGAATGTTCGCGCTATTTCGACTGTCCATCCCATACCGTAGAGCGGAACCCATCGGATAATGGCGAGGCAGACCAAGCATCCATCCACAGTTCCCACTCGACCGAGATAGCTCCTCCAGATGACGGCCGAGATCAGACCTACGAACAGACATCTCGTTTCTCTGACGAAGAGCTTGCGCGAGGTGGAAACGAGGAAGAGAATATGCAGGCCACCTCCACCAACGAAGCGGACGATGATAGAGACGCTACGCCCGCTACGAGCGACCCAACTCCCAGCGCAGACGACGATGCTAGCACGGCAGTTGTTCAAGAGCCAGAGCAATCGACAGACACTCAACAAAACACCGAAGTGAGCGACACGGGGAGCGATTCTCAAAATAGGCGGTCTGAGCAACACGAACCCCCAATCTCTCCTTCCGAGCATCCAGAGCATAGTCATAGGCCCAGTCAAAGCTCAAGCGCAACAAATACGCAAAGGGCTCAACGAACATATGCGACACCATCTCGCGAAAGGATGGATGCGCCTTTACCGTCACTTCGACCTCTAGAAGAGGCTCTGCCCCCTCTTCCCCGATCCGCTCGACAGTCGGTATCTTCAGATTCGCAACGGCCTAGATGGCAACCGGATAACGAAGTGACATATTGTCCTATTTGTCATACTCAGTTTAGCTTCTTTGTGCGTAAGCATCATTGCAGGTAAGCCGGTACGCCCCAGAAAGCTTCTGGCTATATACTTATCATAACAGGAAATGTGGAAGAGTTGTTTGCAACTCCTGCTCGCCACACAGGATCATAATTCCGCACCAGTATATTGTCAGGCCCCCAGGCTCCGAAGCAGCCATGCATCAGTCTCTCCTTATAGACGGGCTTGGAGCTGGATATTTCGACGTGAACGATATGTCAGGAGGAGAGCGAGTAAGGCTCTGCAACCCATGTGTTCCCGACCCGAATACAGCACCGCCACAGAGTCCGGGGCCACAAGCTACTCTTTCACCACGAGCTCCTCATAACAGGTCACGAAGCAGTATCGGCGATGCTTATGGGACATTGCAGTCATCAAACAGACACGGGGCCGTCTTTGCTCCAGGCACTAGCGGTGACCCATATCGATACCTCTCTCCACGGATGAGGAGTGTCACAATGGTATATCTTCATTTCTTCCTAAATATGTGTCAGCTGCTAACATTTTCCTTTAGGGCTCTGCTTCATCCGGTTCCTCTCCTAGCACTTCTCACAGAAGACGAAGCGGAGCGCATCAGACACCTATCGAGCGTTTCCTCTCGAGTGCTCAGGCTGCCTCTCCATCCTCATACCCAGAACGATATAGTTCTTTAGGAGAGTCGTCATCGAGGCAACGTGCACTACCACCAACTCCTCAAATTGCTGAGGAGGACGAGTGCCCCATTTGTCATCGAGAGTTACCATCCCAGAGTCTTTCCAACGCCGAAGCTCTACGCGAGTCTCACATTACTACGTGCATTCAGACGCATAGCACGTATGGCACACCCCGCGGTGGAGAAGGTGGAGCACCGGTTGCCCCTCGTCGGACAGGCATGTATACGTACGTAGCCACCGAGAAGGACTGCATCGACGACGCAGAGTGCACCATTTGTTTAGAGGAATTTACAGTCGGAGTTCCTATGGCACGGTTAGAGTGTTTGTGTCGATTCCATCGGGCGTGCATCTCATCATGGTTCGTCAAGCACCCGGGACGGTGTCCCGTTCATCAGCATGATGGCTTTGGGTATTAAGATCAGGTCAAGAGTCGAGGGTTTTAAAGGTCATGGGTCTTGACGAGGGGAGTATTGCATATGGGGAATGGCGTAACGGATCTAGGGTCTGGTTGTTGTCAGCGTCTTTCATGTTGTTTAGAATTAAGTGAGCGTCAAGCCACTGTGCCTTTCATTCGTTGCAAGAGTCAGGATAGGATATGGGATCTTTTGACGATTAATACAGAAAGGATTATTGAACTCCACTATGAAATGAGTATTACAGTATTGGAATGACACTAATAGAAAGAACAAACTTTGTGGCAGCTTGTTTTCGAAAACACGTTTCTTGATATTGTCCGCGTGAGGTTGCATTCTTTGGTACTACCGACGAGATGGATCCTTGTCCATGTTGAACCACACGACGTAAACCCTTGAACCTAGGTCGAGGGGAATAGCCTGGAATGTGTGAAGTTCGTTAGGTTGCTTCTTTAAGACATTACGTTTATTGTCGATCGCATACTCGATCATTTTCTTGTGTCCCGCTTGTCTGAACTATACTCTTGATGATATCTACTCATCACATGTAGCTTGCCAAGTAGATCTCAAAGTATTTAATTCCGTGCCATGGTGGTGGAGGACAACAACCAAACATCTTGTTACAAAAGCCTCGCTTATTCTAATATTTCTGATATAAGTAAATATTCTATGAACAATTTTATGGAGAGCGTCATCCAATATATCCATCGTGGTAAATTCAGCAAGTAACTTTTGTCTCAGATATTCAACTGATTGCGAAAAAGTAATCATCCCTCAATCTTACCACTAGCTAAGCTCATCACTTTTTGCGTAGATTCCGTACAACCCTTGATAAAATCTTCGTATGAGGCCTCCCCAGAAGCAGTGTACCGTAGTCGAAGAACATTTATAGCCAGTTTTCTCAACCCAGCCAGTCCATTGCGCGGTGTGATCTCGCGCTTTTCCCCGTCTCTCACATTGTATAATATGATACGTGGTAGTTTCCCAGACTCCGATCCTGACAGATAGGCATATACACAAGCCTGAACGATATGTTCGTTGGTTAGTTCTGAAACAAACTTGATCTCCCAGATGGTCTTGTCACCCTCGCCGTCCTTGTTGTCAGAGCAAGATGCAACGATATCTGCTCGGCCAAGGAGATGGGTTGTCTGACCATCAACGTGGAACTGATCTGACATCTCGACCTCAAACTCCAAACGTCTGGAAGGATCTGCCAACTCGTTGTCAAGTCGACGCCGAGCAAGCTCAAGGTCCTTGTGCCTCATCCAGTCAAACTTGTGATGTTCCATCTGAATCACGCGCGGTAGGTAGCCAGATACCTTAGCTTCATATTTGCAAGCATGGCGGCAAAGCCAAGGGGCTAATCGCTCGGGAAGGGTAGGCATATTCTTGTTGACATCATCTTGGCTCACTCCTAGGGATTTCAAAGTTCCTGCAGTTTCAAGTTCTAAGGAGGCGGCAATGACAAGGCCGTTTATGTCACTTACAGATTCAAAAAATCCCTTTTGTGCGTCCGAAGCGACCACATTTTGTATGTTGATGCGTTCGTGGCCCGGCAGATGCGATGAGACCCGTTTGACAAGCAGACAACGCCTGACTACTTTATCAAGAGCATCGGCTTGGATGTATCGGGTCATGTCACGAACACGACAAGACCTTGGAAGAAGAAGCCCAAGCTCTAGAGGTCGACCAGGTAAGTCAGGTGGTGCGATGTGTGCTTTGTTATCTATCATATTTACAACCTCGGCCGTTTGATACAAAGCATCAACCGATACGCAAGGCATCATGGTGTTCTTGTCGTCGTGTAGTAAGACAAGCTGGTCCAGAGCACGTGTCAGAGCCACGAAAGCTTCGTTTGGGAGCTTAGAATCTGGCAAATCGCGGCCAAAATACTTGAAATAAGAAGAGTCCATACCAAGAAGTATTATCAGTTCACGCTCACGACCTTTGAATTGGTGAATAGTGGAGATGCACATCTTCCCATTGAT
The DNA here is from genome assembly GCA_014898915.1 of Fusarium chlamydosporum. Classification (NCBI taxonomy): domain Eukaryota; kingdom Fungi; phylum Ascomycota; class Sordariomycetes; order Hypocreales; family Nectriaceae; genus Fusarium; species Fusarium chlamydosporum. Next base: position 105,229 of record JAAVUD010000046.1, on the reverse strand, counting down.
CACTTTATCATCAAGAGGTGCGTCGTCATCGGTAGGTACTGATATAGGAATATTATGAACCTGGGCCAGTGTGTTCGTCAGTCCTTGGAGAGGCCCTTTGGTTCGAACAGAAGGCGCTATTATTGCACAGTTTTCTGGACCGTAACGATTTATCAGGGGGGATAGCTCTTCCGCCAATGTATATTGATCCCAAAGATTGCATCTCAGGACGATCGGTTTTGGACCACGCTTTGAGCTCGAGATGTACTCCTCTCCGCCCAGAAATGCACGGTTGACGAAGTCGACCGTCGGCAAGGGCAATCTAAAGCTTTCCCCTAGTTCAACCTCAGTGAAAGGATAGGGGCTTATTGGGCCCAGTATCTCGGGGGCCAGGGTCAGATATCGAGGATCAGCATCGCGAAAACGATATATTGCTTGATGCTCGTCGCCAAGCACGACAATACGTGCCGGCTTTCCTTGTTTCGCGACGTTGTTAGATCGAAGAAAGCACGCAACAAGCCAAAAGGTTTCTGGGTTGCAGTCCTGGAACTCGTCAAGGACAATAATGTCGAAGGGCACAGAAGTCCACAAAGGAAGCTTGCGGCTACGATCAACCTTTCGCAGTAGCCTGACGAGTTCCCCGTCGTTCCGCACGACTCTCCCGAGAAGCTCCCCAGCCATGCCATGGAAAGTAAAAACGTCACTATTGTGATATTTTTCAAGACGACGTGAGGTTTCGCTTTGGAGCCTCTTCGAGAAGAGAATGCTGCCAATTCGTTTATCCGGGTGAGCCGCCGAAATGGCTTCTATCGTGGCCGTTTTACCAGACCCAGGCCTGGCCGATACCACAACATTCTGAACAGCGCAGAGCTCTGCGATCTTTGTTTGTTGTGGCGATAGAACCCACGCAGACCTGGTACTTGCTGGCTGCAGTAGGCGATGGCTCTTTGTGAAAAGTCGAAGAGTCTCCAATCGAACAGTCAGACTGATCTGGCAGTTTTTAGTAAAGGTACTTGGCTAGATCACGAAATTCAAGGTTATGTACCGGTAGCGGTCGGCGCCAGGCTGAAGGCCATGGGCGCATCATGTTGGCTTACAGATAAGTATATAAGTATGACACTTCCATATTCATTCACGATGAAAGGTTTTGTCGGATAGTTGAGGGATGGCCTTGGGGAAAGAATAGAAGAAGACTTCAGTGATAGGCAAGACCAGATGGGTTCTCATATAACTGTACACATTCTGCGTTTTTGGTATAGATGATTCATGATGCATTTGTTTGAGTCGTTGATTGTTGTTTGTATAAGCTAGGAGGCCACTATGTTGAGAAGAGGAATATTGTAGGGCCGTTCTTCGATGGGCCCCTCCTGCTCTGAGGGAGGTCTGACGACTCTTAACATCAATGTTCATCTCAACGAAAGGCTTGAAAGATCCTGCAAAGATTTATCAGTCACAGGTAACGACTGCCATCTTTCTAATGCAATATACAGGAATAGTCTACGAGTTACTTGTGCAACCAAGAAATATGTGTCCTAGCATAAAGAGTCTGTTGGAGGAATAACTGGATGATCGACCCAATAAGAAGGTGGATAAGGAAATCACGGCATTTCATTAGGATGAATCCCTCTGGCGGCTTGGCCTAGTATGCATTTCTTAGCGTTCAGGTCAAATAGTGTGGCTGTGCTTCAATATGGAGATGCAGCTGATGGAGAAAAGGGAAGGCTAGAAATGCAAAGTGATAAGCAGTGGAACAGTGGACAGTCGGTCACTACAAGTACGACGATCATACTACGTATAGGTGGACAACATTCGTTATTCACAAAAAGATCTCTTGCATGTAGACAGATCGAGCAAAAAGAAGAAGAAGAAGAAGAGCACCTTCTATAATTTGTATCAGAAATAGATTCATCTTGCGCGTTTCATATTGTGTCAATCACGATGGAGCAATAACTACGGGCTGTAAGGCAAGTTATCATGACAGGTACTGAATGCGAGCGAATACTGAACACGGGCTGAGAGTCTATTCTTGCGAGCTACGTAACCTCAGCGGTGTTGGCGATCAAGGGAACAGGGGTTTTCAGGGACCTAAACTAAAACAAGACACCTTTCCTCGATCTTGGAAGCCCAGGATCCAGGCCCAGTTCCCTAATCCTTGTCGCGCTGATGGAGCTAGGCTTGCTAGGGAGTGATTAGGAGTCCCGTCACAAGCAAAACCGAGCTCTGGACTCCCCCAGACCGTTCACGGTTACCCTTCCATCGATTACGTAGGTCGTGTCCAGTTGCTCAGCGCAACAGGGGTCTGACTTCGTTCTACTAACTGGAGCTTGGTCTAGGTAGGTAGGCAGGGAGCTCTACTTGGCAGGGTAAGGAACTTGACAATTAAAGAGAGAGGGAATTTAACTTCTCGATATTATGGGGTGACTTTGACATGACCTCGCTTAGAATAATTGCAGAAACAAGAAGTTGCTGTAAATAAATCTCTCTTCCCGATTTCCTTGATAGAAAAGGTACTACCTACCTGGGTACCTATGCAGACAGGACTTGTATTGTTAGGTACTAAGATATGGATGCCAGGGCTGAATTGTCTTTGTCTGTGATACAAATATAATGGACAACTGCACGGCACGAGCAAGTGCAAGAGCTAGATAGAGCCGATCAAGGAGACGGATGTTTCAGACTGTTGGACACTCCCCCCCAATTATTTATTGAGGCCAAATGTCAGTCATCCATTCATTGTTTCCGTATCGTATGTAGGATTCTCATAACTTACAGTGAAGAGTGGCCCACTCTGCCGCGCTTTCTCGGCCCGCAATCGCAACTTATTCTTCCTCAGGTAGGTAGGCAAAAGCACTGACACCTCCACTGTACCTATTCCATCAATCCAATGTCTTAAAGTTTGTACCGTACTCCTGATAGTGATCGGATGGACTTCAATTTCCCTTGCTGAGCCACAAATTAGCTCCCTCCCACTAGCGAAAGTGACTTGAAAGTGACCAAATCTAAGCGACATGAAGCTATATTCATAAAAGTATTCGATTCGTACCGTTTTATCCACAGACCTGTGCGTCGTCGATCAACATTCAGCGCAAGTACTGTAGGTCACCTCAAAGCTTAGAAGAAAGCCATTCCTTGGACCGAACACTGCCCACAGGTGCAGCTGCAGGTTGCACCAACTTAGGTACAATACAATACCTACCGTAGTAGTTAGACAATACCTAGCCTAGACTTGACCTGACCTGACCTGGTCTTCCATGTCTAGGTTGTCAACTTGTGCCAGGTTTCCTCCACCTCCCATTCCCAATCCCTTCGGCTTGGCTTCTTACATCCTTCTTAACCCTCTTTTCTATTTACCCCCTCCTTCATTCTCATTTTCATTCTCTTCTCTGTTCCTTTCCTTTCCTTTTCTCCCTAATCTTTACTACCTTCCACTTGCTGGTATCACCAGCTAGGCACGGAAACTGTCCAAAACTGACCTAGCTCAGCTCGTGTCCAAGCTGCGAGCTATAAGCCAACTTACCAGCTACAAGCTACCAGGGCATCGCAACCTTGCACGCACCACTTCGGCCGACCACTGACCTCACGAGGGTCCTTCGAAATCGGCCTCGTTACTTGAATGCTTTGCGACGGCCTTTAGAGCTCGATTCACACCAATTGACGACTGCGAATAATACAGACCTCTCATTAGCAACACGTTCCAACGGCAACCGCAGCAACGCTGCTCGACACAACATCATGTCAACCGCTAAAGAAGCCGAGGAGCTGAAGCAGCAGGGCGTAGTTGAAGCTGCCGCCGATCCTGAAAGCAACGTCACTGCAGACGATGCCCAAAGATCGATTGTTCAGGCATCTCGAAATGCTGGTGTCGCTGCTTTCACCTTTGACCCCGATGCTAGCCCAGAACAGAAGAGAGCTCAAGCCAAGGCGGTACGGACCTCCTCCCTTCTACTGGAGACTTCAAGCTAATACTGCTCTTGCGCAGGCCATCCCACCGGAGCTTCAACAGAGCAGACGGCCCAAGGGCGCTGCTATAATCACCGACGTCGACGACGGCACTGGCCCTGTCGAAGATCTACCAGAACCCAGCAAGGAAGGGGTGTTGGATGTTGCTCGTGACGAACAAGGCAAACCACTAGCAGATGGTGCCGATCCCGAAGCTGAAGAAGTACCATACTCAAGAACAGGATGGGCTCCCCGGCTAGGATGGCCAGAGGACGATGCGACCGCGCAGGACAGTTTGCTTGATCACACGACTTGGGTAGAGTCACAGCTTCCGGATACTATGTATGGTGGTAAGTAACAACTCTCCAAGCAAGCGCACAAGGGTCGCTAACACAGCCAGATTGGTACCATAATACGGGTGTGATTATATTCGCATGTGTCACTTCCTGGCTCGTCGCTGTCTTTGGTGGTGGGCTTGGCTGGGTCATTATAGTCATGGGCTTCTGCTCTACTTACTATCGAACATCTCTACGAAGAGTACGACGTAACTTTCGAGACGACATTACTCGCGAAATGGGTCTCAGGAGACTCGAAAACGACAACGAGTCCCTCGAATGGATCAACTCCTTCATGGTCAAGTTCTGGCCTATCTACCAACCAGTGCTTGCACAGACTATTATCAACTCTGTCGATCAAGTCTTGAGTTCTTCTACCCCTTCATTTCTGGACAGTTTGAAGCTCAAGACTTTCACATTGGGTACCAAGCCTCCTCGCATGGAGCATGTTAAGACTTACCCCAAGACTGAGGACGACATTGTCATGATGGACTGGAAATTCAGCTTCACCCCCAATGACACCGACGATATGACTTCTCGCCAGCTCAAGAGCAAGATCAACCCCAAAATTGTTCTCGAGATCCGAATTGGCAAGGCCATGATCAGCAAGGGACTCGACGTCATTGTCGAGGATATGGCCTTTTCTGGTATTATGCGACTCAAGATCAAGCTGCAAATCCCTTTCCCTCACATCGACCGTGTTGAAATGTGTTTCCTCGAACGACCGACCATCGATTACGTCTGCAAGCCCCTCGGCGGTGACAACTTCGGCTTCGACATCAACTTCATTCCTGGTTTGGAGGGTTTTATCCAGGAGCAAATTCACGGTAACTTGGCCCCAATGATGTATGCGCCGCACGTCTTTCCTATCGAGGTAGCCAAAATGCTGGCTGGTTCTCCCGTTGACCAGGCTATCGGTGTCGTTGCGGTAACTCTTCACGGCGCCCAAGGTTTGAAGAACAGTGACAACTTTGGTGGCACTGTTGATCCTTACGCATCCTTGAGTCTGAACCGACGCCAAGAGCTGGCCCGAACAAAGGTCGTTCCAGATAACCCCAACCCCAGATGGAACGAGACACACTACATTATTGTCACATCTTTCAACGACACTTTGGATATGCAGGTTTTTGACCACAACGATTTCCGCAAGTCCAAGGAGCTGGGTGTCGCCTCATTCCCACTTGAGAGTATTGAAGAGCTCAATGTTCACGAGAACCAGCGATTGGAGGTCATTTCCGATGGCAAGGCCCGCGGTGTTATTTCTTGTGACATTCGTTTCTTCCCCGTTCTCGAGACAGTCAAGAACGCTGAGGGACAAGACGAACCCCCGCCTCCTTCCAACCAGGGTATCCTCCGGTTCACCGTGGAGCAGGCCAAGGATTTGGATGGTACCAAGAGTCTTGTAGGATCACTCAACCCATATGCGGTCATGTTCTTGAACGGTAAAGAAGTCCACCAAACCAAGAAGCTGAAGCGTACCAACAATCCAATCTGGGATAACGGTTCGAAGGAAATTCTTATTACAGACCGAAAGAAGGCTAAGCTTGGTCTCACTGTCAAGGATGACCGTGACCTTGCCGGTGACCAGGTCCTTGGAAAATACCAGATTAAGCTCGACGAAATGCTCGAGTGCATGGAGCAAGGCAAGGAATGGTACAATCTGCACGGCGCTCACACTGGCCGTGTCAAGATGATGGCTCAATGGAGGCCAGTTGCAATCTCTGGTGTGGCGAGCACTGGCGGCTACGTTACCCCTATTGGTGTCATACGCCTCCATTTCAAGAAAGCTACCGATCTACGAAACTTTGAGGCATTCGGCAAGTCGGACCCTTACACTCGCATCCTGCTCTCTGGCATCGAAAAGGCGCGAACTGTTACTTTCCGCAACGATCTCAATCCTGAGTGGGATGAGGTCCTCTATGTGCCTATTCACTCTGCTCGCGACAGACTTGCTTTGGAGGTCATGGATACTGAAAAGGTTGGAAAAGATCGCAGTCTGGGAATGGTCGAAGTTTTCGCTGCCGATTATGTTGCCCAGGACGAAACTGGCGAGTACCTGGTTCATGACAAGAAACAACTTCGTGAAGACGGCCTCCGTCTACACGGCAAAGGTATTGCCAAGGGAACTCTGCATTATACGGTTGCCTTTTACCCTTGCCTCAATGTTGCCGATCCTGAAGATGAGGAGGAGGAAGAAAAGGAGAGAGAGAAGGAGAGAGAAGCAGAGAAGGACAAAGATTCTTCTGGAGAAGAGCAGTCTCCGACGCCGCTCAGGTCTAGCGAAGCTGGCAAGTTTAATGCCAGCTTGGATAAGCCCAAAGAGAACCACTTGGAGCCCCCTACCCCTACAACGGTGGGACGTCCCTCGATCGACATGCCCAAGGGTCCTCGCAAAATCCGACTTTCCCCCGAAGAGCTGCTCAGGTACGAAAGTGGTTTGCTTATCTTCCGACTCATGGAGGCAGAGATGCCCGAAAGCCATAGTCACCTGGAGGTTCTTGTAGATGACATGGCATACCCATCCTATGTCTCTTCGACTGCTCGCAGCAAACACCACAAGTTCGAAGAGATTGGAGATTGTTTCATTCGTGAGCTCGACTTCTCTCGGCTAACTCTCCGCGCTCGCAAGAAGGGTGACGACGACGATGATCTCCTGGCATCGCTCGCCGGTAACACCTTGGAAACGCTCAAGCAGTGTTTGGTAAGATTTAAGTAATATGTTATGAAACTACCTGAACTAACACGTGGACAGAATAATCCGACGACTCTGAAGCTCAAGAGTGAGGATGGACGTCCTGCCAGCGTCAAGGTCAGCTTGAAGTATATCCCAGTCAAGATGCAACTTGACCCAAGTGAAAGTATTAACAACATGGGAACACTCCGTGTTGACGTCCTTGATGCTGCCGAACTTCCTTCAGCCGATCGTAACGGCAAGAGTGATCCCTACTGCAAATTTGAGCTTAACGGCCAAGAGATTCACAAGACCAAGGTGCAGAAGAAGACATTGAATCCCACGTGGAATGAATATTTCGAAGTCAATGTTCCTTCAAGAACTGCTGCACAATTCAAGCTGACTGTGTGGGACTATGATTTTGCGGACAAGCCCGACTTTTTGGGTGGCGCCGATATCAATCTCGAGTCTCTCGATCCGTTCAGACCGTCAGAGACTAGGTATATTCTCGATGGCAAGTCAGGAAGTGTGCGCATCCGACTCTTGTTCCGACCCAGCTATGTTCAGCGAGCACGCCAGGGCACATCCACCTTTGGTGGCACTTTCTCGTCGGCTCCTGGACGTATCGTCACTGGTGTTGCCGGTGCGCCCATCAAGGGCGGCGCTGCTGTTGCAGGCGCTGTTGGCCATGGTGTTGGCAGAGGGGCTTCGTTCCTCCGTCGTGGTATCTTCAACAAGAAGGATAACAACGACGTCATCGAGGAAGATGGTGAAGTCCCTGAGCCTCAAACACTGAGCCCCAATGGCAACGCCGGTGCTAATGGCGGGCTACGCCGATCGCCTGTTATTAACGAGGATGGCAGCTCGACCGGTAGCCGTCCCCCTACCAGCAATGGCCATATCCGATCGAAGAGTATCGGACAGTCATCAGTCCACAGCGCCAACCCAGGAGCTGCGCCAAGCGGCACGGCTTCTTTCACTGTGGTTGAAGCATCGGGCTTCCCTCCTGCATCTGACCTGTATGTCATGATAACACAGATCAACCCCAAGGAGAAGACGGTGGGCAAGACCAAACATTTCAAATCCAGCAGCGGACAGTGGACCTTTGGCGAGACATTCAAATTCCCTTGCTCACCTGATGCACAATTCAAGATCGAGGCCAAGGGACAGCACACGTTTAGCAGCGATGATGACCTAGGCGAGCATATTTACTTTGTCGATGAGTCTGGTTCTCCAGCTGCCAAGGAGCTATCCGTTGGAAGCGGGACAGTGGTACTCAAGAGCAGTTTCCAAGCGACTGAGACAAACCTAGTGCCTGACAGCCCTAAGGCTCACACGCGCCGAAGTTTCATGAGCAAGCGGGATGGACGAACCAGTCGGGAAGTGACACCGAACCCTTAAGCTCGAACTGTTTTGTGGCAAGGTTGATACTCATTCTACTTGATGTTTCTTTTCACGTCATTCTCTTTTCCTTTGTCTTGATTCGAACGCAAATCTTAGTAATATTTGAATTGACACTGGAGGATGCGGCGACGGGTTCTTTCATGAGCCAAGGTAGAAGGAAGATGCTGGTCAAGCAAAAGGGTGGTGGTTATGAGGAGTGTGATATCCTTGGTTGACGGTTTTCTTGGGCGTAATTTGGATGCGAGGGCATGGAATTGGGAAACTTGGTATGGAACCTAAGAAGCGATCGATGAGTAAAATAAGTGTTTCAAATAAATCGTATAGTCAGCGGTTCTGATGATATTTTTGAGAGCCTTGTACTTGCATTTGCCAGCATTCATGGTGTTGTAATAGTAATGCCTGAGGTATAAGGCAGGTAACCAGACGGCACAGCGTCACAGTATGGTACCTACTCCCAGTGGAGGCGGGCAACAAGTTTAGCGAGCGAGATACGTACCGAATTTGGAGGTTCCCGCCATTCCATCAGTTGACGCGCGCAATGGGAGCTGCCTGAGCCTCAGCTTCCTTGTCTAGAGCTACGCATTCCCACTTCCACCTTAACAATCCATCATCCACCTCTTGACGCCAACAACGCCAATTTCGATCACGATATAACGAAATCATCACGAATCGATAACCTCGATACTTATCGACTGGAGTCAGGCTTCTCTACACCCACCAAAAGTCGTCGAAAGCTCTAGGACCCGAGGCATTCGAACAGCACAGCTCCAGAGTCGATCATTACAAGTCGATAAACTCCCGATTACTTCTTCCCCGATACAGCCAATATGGACTCCCTTGTCTCGAAATACAGCCGGCCGTCTTACGAGCAGAACGAGCCTCTTGATGACCAGAATGAGCTGCTGAACTCCATGGGCGACCTTTCGATCAAGTTTGCCATGCCTCCCGTTGCTCAGGTCGGTCATTGAAGCATAGAGCTGTTTACACCGCAGCTTTACCCTCTATCACTGGCGGTCAAACTAACATTCTCTTGCTTGTAGCCCTCATCATGGCTCCGCGCTGCCACAGATGACCGATCCAACCCCAACTGCCCCATCAAGATTGCTCACGGTACCACCACCCTCGCTTTCCGCTTCCAGGGCGGTATCATCGTTGCGACCGATTCTCGAGCCACAGCCGGCAACTGGATCGCCTCTCAAACTGTCAAGAAAGTCATTGAGATCAACAGCGTCCTTCTAGGAACTCTGGCTGGTGGTGCCGCAGACTGCCAGTACTGGCTCGCCTGGCTCGGCATGCAGTGCCGTCTCCATGAGCTCCGTCACAAGCGCCGCATCAGCGTTGCCGCCGCAAGCAAGATCCTCGCCAACCTCGTCTACAGCTACAAGGGTATGGGCCTCAGCATGGGCACCATGTGCGCTGGTGTCACCAAGGAGGAGGGCCCCGCCCTGTATTACGTCGACAGTGATGGCACTCGCCTGGCAGGCAACCTCTTTTGTGTTGGATCCGGTCAGACGTTCGCCTACGGTGTGCTCGACGCCGAGTACAAGTACGACTTGTCGGACGAGGAGGCTCTTGAGCTTGGAAGGCGAAGTATTCTGGCCGCCACCCACCGAGATGCTTACTCCGGTGGTTTCATCAACCTGTACCACGTCAAGGAGGAAGGCTGGGTGCACCACGGCTTTAACGACACCAACCCTATCTTCTGGAAGACCAAGCTGGACAAGGGCGAATTCACCAACGTGACAAGCGAGTTGGTTTAGAGGGTTTCAGTATTAAGAATAAAGACATTCTGCCCACGAATTGAGACGGACACACAGACAGAGCGTGAACGATAGAGGGTAGCTTACACTCACACAGTACAGGATGGGAAGCTTAAGCCGTGTAATATGTACAACGATGGCTTTATCTCTTGAAAGACCAACTTTCAGAATCCTCAACCTTCGGTGACGATATCCTCGTAAAAGAAAAGAGATCTGTTATATGAATCCTCCGACCCAAACACCACCCATGCTACTAGTTTACACAATACATATATAATTATACAGGTCTGCTCATGATTTTTCCATCATTATATCTTTCAATCTCTCTTAATCCAGCCATCAACACCTAGTATCCCTTCCCCAAGCTTAGGGTCCATGGGCCACTTTCCAATTCCTGTGATGTTCAATTCGGACTCATACCCAGCTTGAAACATCTCCATAGCCGTCCATGCTATCATGGCGGCATTATCAGTACACAATTCCACGGGTGGTGCAACAATATGCATTTCATTATAGCCCCTGACAGCCAACATGGTCCGTAAAACGTACATGAGGAACTTATTGCTCGCAACACCACCCGCCACGACGAGAGTTTTGGCGTCTCTCAACTCAGGCCTGTCGTCGAGAGCGATGCACAGTCGTCCTGCGAGGTGCGTGAAGGCTGCCATCATGGTGTGCTGTGCCAAAGCACGGCGTTCAGAGATGGACATGGAAGGACGGGATGTTGCGAGTTCATGGACATGTGTGTAAATGCTGCTAAAGGAGAAGGCAAGCTTGCGAGTCTGCCGGAAAGGCGTGGGGATATTCCAGTCGTATCCTGTAGACGGCGGAGTCATCTCTGCTGAACGAGAAGCTGGAGGTGTAAAGACGCCTTTGTAAGTGGAAGACGTGTTGGTATCTGGCGGAAAAGCAAAGGCTTCTAGAATACGACCGTACATGACATGCTCACTGGCGTCGAATATCTCAGGTGGTAATATGTCGCGAGCCGTCTGGTCAAGAAGGTTTCCAATAGCAATATCACCGCTCGTAGCGATAATAGAATGTTCTGTAAGACCGGTTGAGTGCACAAGCTGAGTATGTCCTCCAGAAACAAGAAGGGAAAGAAAGGGAAACTCCGGCCCTTCTCTGGACTCTTCTGTTTCTCCCATACTCATTCCCAAAGCTCTCGCCAGTCGTGGTGTCAGAGCATGAGCCTGCATGTGATGAACACCTACCAACGGCACACCCCAAGCAACCGCCAATCCCTTTGCCATATCCAAACCAATTCCCAGGTTTGAACGCATTCCCGGTCCACGAGTGACAGATACGAAATCCGGAACCTGTTTTCTCACACCACCAGCATAGCAGATTCTCTTGCCGTTGTCCGCATCCTCTGCAGCTGGTAGGGTGTCCAGCGCACGACGAACAAGAGGCGCTAGAGCAGCACTGTGACCTTTCGCTGCCACAAGAGGATGTATCCCCTTGAACGCGCGGTTATCAGAGGATATGCGCTCGTTGAAAAGAAGTTCTGTTGATTTTGGTGTATGGCGGAGGACAGCGACGCCTGTATCGTCACATGATGTTTCTATAGCAAGAGTGGTCAAGAGGCGGCTACGTCGTGAGATCGTGCCCAGAAGGGTCCTCCTTTGACTGCATAACAATAGAGAGCGCATCGAGGCGAGTTTGGGCGGGTTGGTTGATAACATATATCCATGTAATGAATTGAAGTTGAAATTTAGATGCGGGAGACAGGCGGCCCCACCACTCCCCGGTTTCCGTGGAGGAATTGACTCTCTCACCAAGTATTCTATATATTCTACATATACGAATTATCAACACACAGGGATTCTATGTGGATATTGAAAGGAACACAAGTATAGTGAGACGATTCAGGTTGTTTACATAGTTTAAGGAGTTTCAATTTTGATAGCTAATAAATCACAATACCTTTTGTGCTTGTGTGTAGCCATAACGCCGCTTCCAATGCTTCCATGTTGATGCTACACGCATCTCGTCATTAATCAGATTAAGTGTCAGATTTCTTCGTTATCCAGTTCTTCCACTCGCATTTGCATCCTCCGTCCCCACCGTCGAATCCACCAAGTTTCTCATCACCTCGAGATCTCATGTTGATCCACGAACCGCCAGCTCCTATGTCGTTGGCCAGCAGCTTAGGATTCTTTACATCAATATTCTGTCTGTCATCAATAGGCCAGGCCCAGACAAACTTCTTGCCAGGGTCTCCTCCATGTGTGTCCGTGGTGACTGTCACGGGGTATGGCATTGTTCCTGGTTGAATGAGCTCGGCTGAACCATCGATGCTACCTTTCCCCTTAGGGTCAATCAGTTTCGATGAATTGGCGGCCAATGTGCGAGTCCAGATTTGAACGAGCAGTCGTGTCTCGGCCCAAGTCACAATGAAATCAGCCTCTGTCTCCCGACAACCGCCATCCTCGTCTAAAGGAATGTCACCCTCCTTTGTATCGTTGAGGACCGTTTTGGACTTCAGAAAGATGGTCCGTTTGAAATAAGTGTAAAAGCCATAGTGCTCTGTTGGAAGACCTCGATCATAGAGTCGTACTGGCTGTTGGACCGGCTGGGGGAGTAGCACAGCAGGCTTAGGAGCACCATCCTGGGTCAGGTCGGGTGAAGGAAGGACATCAGGGAGGCTGACATTCAAATCTGCCGCATTTTGTCTCTTGGTAAGCTCTTTACGCTCGTCCTCCTCAGCAGGGTCTATCAAACTAATGTAAAAAGGCGTTGGCTCGCCTGCTTTCTCGTCCGACATGATCTCGTCAGTAGTGTTTCCCAGGAACCACATCTCCTTGAATGCAGGTGGATTAGGGCTAGGCTTGAAGTCAGGTGTTTGCCGGGCTCGAATCATATCTCCTGCATGTGCGGCGCTTCCTAGACCTCGACGTGCCTTTGCTGAAGGGGGTTCTCCGTTGGGAGTATTCCAGTTCTCACGGGTACTGTTATCCCACTGGATCTGCATCATGATGGTAGGCTGGTTGGCGTTGTAAGGTTTCACAGAGTCATGCTGTTCCTTGGGTAGAGAACAGCTCCACATGGTGGATGGCTCAGTACAGCTGCTCCTTGCGATAGTGTTGTCTGGGCCAACGATTGACAGATCTCCTGTGGGCATGGGCGGAAAGTCTGTCAGGTTGACCCAGATTGATGGTGCCTCTTCCGAGTGCTTGGGTCTCGTCAAAACCACACCCAAAGTGATCGCCAGGATTATGATAGCGAGGAGGACTCCTAATACTATCATCCAAACTCGACGGCGTTGGCGGCCTTCGCGTCCTGTTCGGCCAAAGCAACCTGTCTTTGGAACACATCCCCTACCTCTCCAAAACCCGCCCAGGCGGCGAGCAACGGACTCTTCCTTTTCATTTCGGCGTCTCTGACGCTCTGCTTTAGTCACGAAACCAGCATCCCCATGCGAGTGCTCACGAGGCATTGCCGTACCTAAAGGACGCGTAGGGAGTGGCATTTGCGAAAGACGCAAGTTGTCTCGGGGGGCAGGCGTGAGAGGAATATCAGTCATTTGATCGGCTCTCTGGGAGGACATAGTGGACGAGAGACCTGGTGATATGGGTCTTGGTGATGCGGGAGCTGGAGCTGGAGATGGCGGAAACTGACTTCGGAGCGGGTGTCCCGGTGGGAAAACTGCTCTGTATTTGATGGGAGCGGTCTGACCTGTCTTTTCGGGAGGAGAGTACGCTGGCAGTTGATCAACAGTACTATCTTGCTCTTCAGTTATGAGAATCTGGGGCTTCTCTGAAATAGTGGTAGCTCCAAGTACTGGAGATGCTCTTGCTGTAGAGGGGCCAGACTCGCTTTGCTGAGCTTGTTCGATACGGGGCGATGGTGTCCGGCGTGGTGTTGGAGCCTTGACGATAGGTGTCTGAAATGAGCCAGGAATCAACTTCGGAGTGAGATACTCAACCTGTGGAGTTTTCGTTTCCTGCTTGTTCCACCATTCGTCCCCTCGAATACTCCTTGGTGATTCAGTGTACACTTTGGGACTGGTAGTGAAAGTCAATCGACTCTCCATAAAAGGAGTGACAACATGGTGATCCCACCAGCCTCGGGACTTGGACGCAGCGCTATCGGGCGTCAGTGCTGATGTCTTTCCCCTGGATTGTTTCTGCGGGCTTGAAGTTCCATCTTCTTCGAAAAGGGTACACGGAGTTCCACCATCAGACTCATCAGGAGTTCTGCCACCTAACTCCAAGCTGATGAGTCTCTGATGGGCCGATTTCTTGAAGTTTGCTGGAACAACCGGGACGGGAGGGACATTGCCAGCCGTGGTCGTACCAGGAGACGGGAACTGCGAATAAATACTGGAGGCGTAGCGAATGGTACTAAACGACGACACAGTGTCCGGTGTATCAGGTGACCATACAGACTTCTGCTGGGCCGGGACTAGTGGTGAGGCTGAATTGTTGGCAGGGTTCCGGGGAAGATAGGGTTGCAACGGAGGTTCGATGGGAGTTGGGGTGGTATCGTATCGGGAAGAGATGCTCGCCTCTTCAGACGAGAAGGCTAAGCCAATAACGATAGGCCTATCATCCGGCGAGAGCTTGTTGTCTGGGGTACGAGCTGTCTGGGCTGGCCGGGCTGATAACTGCGGTGATGCAGTAGCAGGGCTTTGATCTTTGCTCTTCTTGAACCAATTCCAGTTCCCTACTGAGGCTGAGGTCGGCTCTCCCTCTAACGCCTTCAAAGCAGCAGCATCTACGAACTTTCCGGTTCGTTCTACTGGTGTTGGCATGTAGTTTTGGCGTCGGAAAGACGACATGTCTGTGATGAGCTTGATTCCGGCCTTGGCATTTTGAGCTTTTTGTCTTTGTCGTGACTTGACCCTATTGATTCTTGTAGCAGACGCTCTCGATGATCGTCGTGCGGCAAGCTTCGAGTTTCGAGATGTGATGTTCAGTGGAGGAGGAAAAACTTGCTCACCGGCGTCGATTGGTGTGATGGGCTCGTCATCTTCCCAGTCCTCCCATTCTTCTCGACGTCGGGGTTGAGTTTCCGAGTATGGCGGGGGGTGTACTGGTTCTTGTCGTTGGGTAGCGTTATTCATTGTGTAAAGTTTGTTGTATTAGGTAGTGACGATGAATGATTCAAAGTGACAAAAAGTAAAGGAGTGTAACAGCAACTAGTGTTCAGGAACGTAGAGCTGGGTTTCGAGGGATCATGTGTCTTGTCGTTTGTATGATAGATAAGTAAAATGAAGTGTATGAACGATGAGTGAAGAACGATGTTGATTGAAAGAAAGGCTTTATTTGATAATGAATGAGGAAGATGAACAAAGTGACAAGCAAGCCAGTAATTGCTGTTTGTTACAAAGGAAAGGAATCCGAACAATAAGACAGAATAATAGCTTATTCACAGTCAAGCGCAGACAATGTCAACAAAATTCAAGAAGGAAGGGAAAAATGAAAGATGAAAAGACGAATTGTAGGCGAAAGAAAGAACAGAACTAGGAACAATAGGTAGGCAAGTGAATCAATAATAAGAATGCGGCCGATAATACCGTACCACTTCCCGCAACTGCATACTACCTACCTACTTACCTATTGTTGTTGGTGGTGGATCTCATTCAAGGTACCTATCCGCAAATCCCACCTGAATTGAGTAGAATCAAGGGCGCAAAGCATCTTGATTGGCCTCTAGCCAGGAACCCGCATCTATTCGCTGCATGGCTAAATAAAGCATTCGAGGTCCAAATGCTGAACAATAGCTCATAGGCTCTCGATCAAATGACTTGGCGCATCCTAGAGTGTAGAATAGCCGCCCTCCTTCTGGGGTTCGAGCCTCTGATTGGTCAGTTCTAGGCGCCGACGTCCAAGTGTGTGTGATTCGTAGGCCATTGGATTGGCGACCGCGTCTGGAACTTGCAACTGCAACATCAAACCAGAAGCGAAGTGACAGGGACTAGGAAGATTGCTCTGAGGCGAGAGCAGAACAATTGTCTCTCGAGGAGATGCGGGAAAGGAATCGATTGGATCATATCGCGATCCAAGAGGCTGTCCGGGTGAGCGTGTCCGGTATCCGGCATTAGCTAGTTCATCAGCCCAACGCACATGTTGGCTATAAGAGTATCGATTTTCTTTCCAGAAATACGGCCACTTAGCCTAGCATACATTGTCCGTTGGCTGATCGAGACTAGAGGGCTTATGAAACCAAGCCACGTCTGATGCTTTGTCATAGCTGTCACATCCATCTGTGAGATAGAAATGAGCCCGATTCCATCGAATGAGTGTCTTGAAAGGTGTTTTCTTATGAGCCTTAGGCGTAGATGACCAACTTGGGTGTTTGTCGTGACAAGTTATGTAATTTCCTGCTCATTATTTCGCACAACCCATTAGTTTCTTGGTTTGTCACATCATGTGATAACGGGTAGTACAAAAAACGATGAGATTCTTCTACACTTCCCCGCATGAAGCTGGCCTTGGGACTGGCCTGGTCATATCGAGGCCAACAATGATGCAGAGGCCATGATGGCCAGCCAGGAGCTTTCGTTGCAGTTCATGTCGGTGTCTGGCCATCCGGTTTCTGGGCACTTGTGAGGACTTCGTGGGAGGCCGCCAGACTACAGTAGGTGCGTATGAGGCGGTTTGATGTTTTATGTGACATCCGTCGCCGCAGACATGGTTATGTTCTGGGAGCGAGGATGTGGAAGAAGGGAGTAAATTGTATAGTATCAATCACGTGCAGCAAGCTCGTCCTGACGACCACCCGCAGGACACAGGACAACAAACAAATTGACCGAACATATGAGTTTAAAGGTAAGCCACTCGGGGGGTAGCAACGTTAATTCACCATTGATGCTTGTATGGGGTAGTTAGCCTAAGAGTAATGCGACCCGGTTTACAGAGTACAATACGATGGGTGGTTAAATTGTTGCGCATCCTCCCTAACCTATACCAGTAGGGAGACCGTATACTGAAAGAAAGTACATATACTCTAAATATCAGTCTTCGTATTAACACGAATCGTCGAATATCTCAGTTAGCTGTAACTCTTCGGTTATAAGAGATAACTGATTGGCTTTGGAGACATCAATATCGCAGTGGTGACGTGAATATCATATCCTAACATACGAACAAATGGATAGATTACCAAAGGGATGCATTAGGAGTATAGTTAAACACGTGCCGTGACACGTGCCCTTCATCAGTCTTTCCTTTCCAACTGACAGTTTCTAGAATATGAACTTGCTTTAGGTTCGATGCAACCCACCAGAACCAAGCCTTTGGCACTCGATCTGTCGAGGTAGAAAAGCCTGGAAATACCTCTTCTATATTGATGAATTTTAAGGAAGAGATTGCACTATAAAAACTTTATGCATGATGGATTTTCCCCCCTTTCTTCCTGTTCCCAGCCAGTCTGGAAAAACCTTGACTTTTACGAATGTTGATAAGACAATTAATTCATTGCCTGTCTTTCGGCTCCGGTGACAGGCTGCACCCCTGAATCCTAAACCTAAAATTCAACGGCCACCCACTGAGAGCCATGCTAATTTGCGTGAGAAATGTGGGGTCAGGCTCCGTTGAAATATCATGGGTGACCCAGAACGGTTTTGTTTCGAAAGAAAGAAATTTCACAGTACAATAGGTATTACCTAGGTACCTACTTAGGTTATCGTGAGAGGTATGTAGTACCAAATCTTTCGCAAGAACTGACCAAGACATCTTTGCCCTAAAAGACATCTACCGAGGTTATGTTGCGGGTGATAAAGTGGTTTTCCCCAATTTGTGTTGCAGGTTAATTGTCTCGGCATCTTTGTTTTAGGGAATACCTTAGACTGTGACGTAATTTCACTCTTTTTCTTCATCACCGCACTATCACACCTAAGATAGGGGTCCAAGCCTCCATCCTGAGCCTAAAATCCGGCGAAAAATTATCTTCAACTATTTAACTCCGGGCAAGGAAGGCTGATAGTGTCGAGGAACATATCTCTGTCCAAATAGGTAACTCAAAATGCATGCAACAGACTAAGAGGCTGACTGCAGCTTGTCATCTTTTTGAGACAAACAAACAGGGACTTTGTGCCTGTACCTGCATGGATCTTTGTTGCACAGAGATGATATGTGAGATGGATGCTACGGATAATTACCTACTTACCTATGATGATAAAAACGGATCCCCTGGGCCGGTCTCTATCTGCTACCTAAGAAAAAGGAAATTCTCTCAGGAAGCCTTCAAACCCACTGTAGCATAGCATCTTGGCTCGAATGGACTAGGATCCCCTAATTCTTTTTGAGAAAGAACCATGAACTTTCCCCTGAGAGTAGGTACAGTACCTAACCACCACCCACATGGCCTCCGCTTCCATTTTCCTTGGCTTTGACCTCGGCCGTCGTAGGGATGGGATACCTAGGTAATTTATTTGACTGGTTGTACTTTTTGGTTCTTCTTCCTCAACTTCAACTGTGTTGCAATACGAGATCCTTATCGAACACGGGCTGTCAAACAGACTCGGCTAATTTGTTAGTGTACCGTTCGTCTGTTACCGCATCTCCATCTCAGATTGCGACATCTATTGAGCATCCCCATCGCACTGCTTGCTGTTCACTGTTACTCCCGCTGTCGCATCGCATCACATCGCACTTGGCTACATCACACTCGATTTATGCTACTCCTCAGTTCTGCAACGCTTTTTTTTCCGGCAACCGGCTTGGCCGTTAAATCCAAAATTACACCGAATACCTAACAGCGTCCCATTCTACGCTATCTACCAGACCGGGATAGCTTCGATACGACAGAGCCAAAGCCATTCTATTTTGCGCTACGCTAGGTCAGGTATCTTTTGCTGCGGATTTCATTGTCCACCCACTCACTCAATCCAACAAATACGGGTAGTCAGTCCCTACCTACCTAACCTATTTCTGTCACCACTGCATTACATCTGCATCGTTGCACTTTCTCGACTGGTCGCCCAAGCCTCAATCGTTTACACGTTACCTCAACCAATCCTCGTATACGGTGTTTTCCTCGACTCGAAGTCTCACCCATCACGATCCGCGATTATCCTACACTAGACCGCCCACGATATTCCCACTTTGCGCCACCTTTCCAGCTGCACAGCTACCGCAGTGGCTCGTTCAATTGTCCAGACAATTCTTGAAGACATCTCGTTACCGTTGCTACTCTCCCTTGCCAAGGTGGAAAGGTCGGGACTCTGTGGCGCCCTTTACATTTCTCGTTCACGCGGCCGGCAGCCCTGCGCGAAGCGGACGAACAAGAAAAAAAAAGATACACCACCGCCAGGGTTCCTCCGCAATCCCAAACTTCGTGGTTGTGGTCCTTTACGAGGCTCTCCCCCTCCATAATCCCCGGCCAACATAAGCGGCGCCATTCTTAGAAGTCGCCGGTTGCGACGTTGCTCAAGCTGGCTTCATCACGCTCAGGATTCGGCTCTTCGAGCTCCTTTAGTGATCGCCCATCCCGTACCCATCATTCACGGCAACGCTCATCTGTCAGCCATATCGTGATCAACCCGGGCTTGCTCTCGACTGACCCTCAGAGGCCACAGCAGCCTCAAAACGGCCCTTTATCCCCCATTCCAGGTATGTACGGTACAATACGGTGACCTCACGGTTGTCTAGTCGATGTCTCACTTCCCATACCTTGTGGCTTGTTGGCGTCTTTCTGACATGCTTTCAATCATTAATTTCCCCACTGTCTCTTTATATCTCTTGTATCCCCCCTTCCGCGTCCAGTTTTCGTATGACCTCAATCTTGGGCAGTGCTCGGTCAAGCCCGCATATTCGTTCTGAACACACATCCTCTGACGTTCCCTCTCTTGTTTCTTCTGTAAATTCATTTTGCTCATCTTGGACTTTGATGGACAACCACACACTATAAATCGATTCGTGGGCTAATCACTGAGCCCGCCTTCTCTAGGTACCCCAGGACCTTCCATGCCCCTTTCGAGAAGCCCTTCACCTGTCCCTGGCGGTGGCTGGTCTAGTCCGGGCTTGAGTCTTGACAGCGGAAAATCGACTCCTGCAGCTGTGAGCGGCGGCCCTGTTATGTGGGAGTCAGCCAAAATGCGACCTCATACTTCGAACACATTCTCGTCCTTCTCAAGTCAAAACAAGGGGTTTTTCAGCCGACACATGCGACGACTATCGAGCAGCCTCCCACAATTTCAAGGACAGCGCGATAACTGGAAGGAGAAAGGTGGACGAGGACCACGATGGATTCGAAAAGTGCCGCTTGCTGGCAGGATACGATCGATTTATGGACGTATGGGAAGGAGACTCAAGATGATTCTGCTGTTTATCCTGGTAGCAATCTTCTGCTACACTATTTTCTACACAACTCGTAAGTTGCGCATAGTGTTCCCGGTGCGCTCAACACTCGGTACTAATTCCTGCAGCTCTTGCATACTACTGGCGAAGATCATTTGGCGGGGGTAACAAGTTTGTCATCATACTGGGCGCGAACGTCGGAGGAGGTGTAATGGAATGGAAGGGCGCCAGAGAATGGGCTGTCGAGCGAGACAGCGTGCGGAACAAACGAAAATACGTCAATCGGTGGGGCTACGACTTAGAGATTGTTGATATGAGCACCAAGAAGAAGTATGCGCACGAATGGCGAGAGAGCTGGGAGAAGGTTGACTTCATTCGGTCAACTTTGAGAAAATACCCCAAGGCTGAGTGGTAAGCTTATCCAGAGGAAATGAGTGGAAGGCAAGACTAACAGCGATATAAGGGTATGGTGGTTGGATTTGAATACGTTCGTCATGGAGCCTTCGGTGTCGCTTCAAGATCACATCTTCAACCAACTCGAGCAAGTTACCGAGCGCGACATCAATTACTTTAACCCTCGCAACATCTCGCATCCTTTCACCGAATCCTATCTCGACGAGACCTCGCGGAGCCCTGTCGGGGATGGTAAAGCCAGCTCGATCAACATGCTTCTGACGCAGGATTGCGCTGGCTTCAACTTGGGATCCTTCTTCATGCGACGTAGCGAATGGACCGATCGACTCCTGGATGTGTGGTGGGACCCAGTTACGTACGAGCAGAAGCACATGCAGTGGGAGCACAAGGAGCAAGATGCTCTCGATCAACTCTATCAGACTCAGCCATGGGTGCGCAAGCACGTCGGCTTCCTACATCAGCGGAAGATTAACAGTTTCCCACCTGGAGCCTGCAACCCCGATGGCGGTCCTAAGAACCCGCACATCCATTATGATGAGAGTCAGCGCGACTTCTTGGTCAGCATGGCCGGCTGCGAATGGGGCCGTGACTGCTGGGGCGAAATGTACTACTACCGCGAATTCAGCTACTGGCTCAACCGGAACCCTTGGGAGCGCTTCAAGGAAGATCTTATTGCGGTCATCTGGTTCAAACTCACTGGCCAGAAGGTCAAGTTGTGAAGAGCACTTGAATGAGCTTTTGAGACGAACGATGCCATGATGCGATGTAACGCAAAGAACAACGCAACTATTCGGATATAGACGTATCAGATTTTCGACATGATATATGGAGAAATGAACGCAAGAGCAGCCGATACCGCGCGCAACTGTGTTGCTGCTTGCCCCGGAGTTCTGTACATGATTTACTTTTTATTCGACTGCATATACCCACTTAGACGAAGCATATTAGAACGAATACTACGATAGCCTCGGGAGATGAAAGGGGGGCTCCAGGCTGCCAATCGCATGGGATGGTTTAGACTTTGGCAACATAAGCTGCCTTTCGTATAACGCGTTACTTTGCAAGATGAGATGAAAGGATGTTTATAGATATGAAAGGACAGGAAGGGGGATGTATGGTTTCATGTGTACACTGATCAAGGATGTACATGCCGGCACCATCTTCCGCCCGGATGTTTTACTACGAATAAAGATATGATATTGAAGATTTGTTGAATGAAACTGATTCGTGTTTCTGTTGTTTCTTAATTAAAATCTAGGGTGATCATGAGTTAAGATGAACCGGAAGTTTGTAGCGATTCTTGAAGTATTAAACTGATGCAATCTTTGTATCGAGACCATGTTGCGGGCACAAATAAGGCCATCTGAAAGTTAAAATCACGGGAGATCATGCCCTCGCAAGTCTAGGTCTGTGTCGATCCTCGGCCATATTGAATGAAACTCGACGATTATGTGGCATGGCTTACTTGGAGCCCAGGATCCGGGGTCGCGGCACGGAACATTATGCCGGAATATTGGAGTACCCCTGGGTAGTACAGTACTAGCTAGCCGATTAAACCGTAGACATGGTTCTTTAGAGATACATGTTGTACAAGTTTGGCAAAAGGCAAAAGCGCAGATCATGTCGAGGTGACGAACAAGTCAGAAAAGGAGAAGTGCGAAAGTCTGGCAGTTCTCTTTCTGGACAAAGAGAAAGGAGGTGGCAGAAAGGTTTTCTGGTTGCCAACCCAAAGCAGGTAGGGAGGGTTTGCATGGTGAAAGGTCTAGTCTGGCTTCCATTCCTGAGACTATGTTTCAGAAGAGGTCATTGTCTTTCTTCTTTTTTTAAGTGTGGCGCTTAGAGGGATAACGCGCGTCAAAGACCAAGGGACGAAAGTCTAGGCTGGATATGTCTTGGTTGTGGAATGTCACCAGCCCAGTCTGGTCATGGACAGATGTCTTCGGGTTGAGCTAGGTCATGTTGAGCTGATTTATTCATGCTAGATGCTTTGTTGGATATCTTTGTTCTCTAAGCTGGGTCGGGTATCAGTATCAATGAGGAGACAAGCAAGGGTGGTGAGGATATTCATAGATGCCCTGTCCATGGATGGAGTAGTCCATAGTAGAAAAGCGCGCGGTTATAGAAGCGCTGGCTAGGTGGTGCTAATAAACCACAAGTCTAGGCTGCTGTTGACCTGGTGTTCTGTCTTGGCAGTTGATGCTTGCGGTAGAATTCGATAGCAAGCAATAGCATTCATCTGAAGAACTAGGTATTCAAGACAAGAACTGGCCAACAAAACAAGAGTCCAAGTAAAGTGTTTCGTTCTCGTCTGTTTCAATATCTTCAGGTCAAATCCTCCGGAAGCCCTCTGCTCCACTCCACTGTCCCCTTCCAGTGCTCGAGTCGGTTCTCCCCAGGTCATTCCCCACTATCAGATAGCGTGCTCTTTAGTGGATGTCGACCCCTGAGTCTTACGGACAACCAATCAGAAAAGCCCAACCCGATATCTCCCTGCCTGAACCGGCGAGGGCCAGGCACGCCAAGCCACAGCCGGTTGCGCTAAGCTTTTCCTCGCATGAATTGATTGGATTACAAGACCCAGAACAAGCACATGTCAGTCTCGTCTCGTCTCGTTCTTTGTTGCTTGAATAGACTGACAGGCTACGCATCAGAGCCTCTAGACGAAGAGTGGCTTGGGCTGTATCATTGGTTCACCACGTTATATGACGAGCCCAACTACTGTTTCGGATACTTTAGCATACACCCTAAACATGATCTACCGATCCCGGTGTGAACCACGATAGCAGACACCAACCCATACTAACCAAGACCAGGGACCCGAAGAAAACAAAGACAGAATGACATGCTACTGTTTCTTCTCGAAAGAGCTTGGCGTCGGCTACTGCGTTGCATTGGCAGTAGTGCCTTGCATTACGAAGAAGGAGGGAGACCAAACTTGCAAGACATATGAGAGACATTGACATATAGATAGCTCCCGCATTCCCTTGCGAGGCAAGAACCATCCAGACCTCAATCACACTCACTCGCTCTTTCTCTCTTTCTTCTCTCTTGGTGTGTTTCTTTTATTCCCCTCCTGCCTCTTCCGTCTTTCAGTGTCTGGTTACTCTGCTTGGCTGGGCTCAAGGAATAAATCAAACCATTTATCACCTTGTCTCTCTTTTACTATTGCTTGGCTGCATTCGTCGCCTTCGCCGTTTCAATCCTTTCGGTAGCTGGCTGGCCACTTTCATTAAGAACTTCTTCATTCTCTATTTTCCTACTGATTAGGAGTTGCAATTATATTCTCTTGGCTCCCTCCTTGGCAGTGCCAGAGTTATTGTTTCGTTGCGCGTCAGGCACCTCAATAGCCTCCCCCTCCAGCCCTCCGCTTTAGGCTGGGGATTTCTTGGTATAGACAATAGCTTTCGGCTCTATTGTTATAAACCTTTTGCATATTACGTTTGTTTGATTTAAGGTTACGATCACCAACTCTGTCATCAACACCAACAACACCATCACCAGCATCACTCACCCACCACACACAACGTATCACATCTTCATCACCAATTCCATCTCTGAACCACAATCTATTTTCAAGTCTGTTCATTCATAAATATAGCTGTTCATCGCGTCTTCCCTTCTCGTCTTTACTCCCGGAAAGACATCTGAAGCGATGCATACCTCAATCCTCACACTAGGCCTTGTGGCCTTCCTCCAAGGTGCCACTGCTTCCAAGAATAGCTCCAGCGGTGGATATTCAGTCACTCACACCTACGACTCTTCCAACTTTTTCGAGGCCTTTGAATTCTTCAACGCCGATGATCCCACCAACGGATTCGTCGAGTACGTCGATTCCGATACTGCTAACAGCGAGGGTCTCGCGGGTTTCGTCGACGGCCAAGTCTACATGGGCGTAGACTACAAGACAAAAAACCCTTCCAACGGTCGGAAGTCTGTCCGAGTCACTTCTCACGACTCCTTTACTCACGGCCTCTTCATCGCCGATATTGCCCACATGCCTGGCAGTATCCCTGGTGTCTGGCCCGCCTTCTGGTTCTTCGGCGAGAACTGGCCGACGCAAGGCGAGTTGCTGCCTTATTGGTTATATTTCAAAGGCTAACGTTTTTATTTAGGTGAAATCGACATCATTGAGGGCGTCAACACTCAGACTGAGAACAAGATCACTCTTCACACCGGTCCTGGTTGCAAAGTCACTAGCGATGGCTCTGACCAAAGCAGTTCCCTCGTCAACGACAACTGTAACGCCGGCGGTGCTTCAGAAGGTTGCGGTCAATGCACTGCGGATAACCAGAACTATGGTGATGGTTTCAACGACATCGGTGGCGGAGTGTACGCTACCGAATGGACTTCCGACTATATTGCCGTCTGGTTCTTCAAGCGCGGTCAAATTCCTCAAGACATCCAGTCTGGCAACCCCAGCCCCGCCTCCTGGGGAACTCCCACTGCCAAGTTCAATGGAGGTCAGGGTTGCAATATCGACGATCACTTCATGGAAAACAACATCGTCTTCGACACTACTTTCTGCGGTGACTGGGCCGGCTCTCCTGACGTCTGGAACAATAATCCTGAGACTGCGTCCCTGGGAGACTGCAAGGACTATGTCGCTTCCAACCCTGCCGACTTCAAGAACGCCTACTGGCTTGTGAACAGTATCAAGGTTTACAGCCAAGATGAATCTTCCGGTGGCGGTAATGGTGGAAACTCTGGCAACACGGGTGAGGGCAATAGCGGATCTGGAAACTCTGGCAGCGGCAACTCGGGCAATGGAAACTCGGGTAACAACAACTCGGGCAACGGTAACAGCGGGAACGGCAACACTGGCAACAACAACAATGGAAACAACAACTCTGGTGACAACAACTCTGGCAACGGCAACAGTGGCGACGGCCAGAGCGGAAATGGTGATGGCCAGAAATACGCTCCTCCTCAATCCCCTCAAGAACAACCTAGTAGCCAACAAGGCGGCACTGTTTGGTACGTTCCTACTGGCAATCAACAACAGGATAACCAGAACGGCGGTGGCTCCAGCTCTGGAAGTGAACAGAGCCAAAGCTACGACAACGGTCAATACCACCCAGCATCCTACAGCAAGAGCCATGCTTATAGCCACACCACAAGCTGGAACGGGAAGGGTTGGAGAGCCGGTTCTAGGCGATCCGTGTCCAAGCGATCCATGTCTAAGCGACACCTCGCATGAGCATGATCGCTAGAGGAGGCTGTTTTGTCTTATTTGTCATCGCATGAGATACCCACCCAAGAGAGAAAGAAATGAGAAAAAGGTTCGGGTTGAGGTTGAGGTTGAGGGCGGCGTTATTTGGATCACCATTTCAACAGATATCCTGAGTTTCTTCTCAGTTGCATTTTCGGTTCTTAGATTTCCTATGTCAAACTTCTTAACCTTCTCAGTATATATATCTTTAGTCAGTTAGCAGGCAATCATCCGTGTGGTTGATTGCCAGGAGGACCATGAAAGCATATAGCAATATGAAGCTTATGAGCGTGTCAATCTTCCCGACCCGATTAGTGATTGTATTAAGTGACTTGCTGTTGATAGTCCAATAATAGTTTCGGGGAAAGACGAGTTGAGGCTGGCAGGACGTTGAGAAAACCCCTGTTCGTTAGTCAGCCCGGGTCATGTTAGTGATGTTGGGGATGGGGAGTGATTGATGAGCTACACCCTCATGTCATATAGCATGAATACATATGTCTATATTGGATATTATGTACATGATACTGCACTGTCGCTTTTATTTACTCAATAGGTTTTAGACATAGATATAAAATTATTACGGACTTACTACGTCAACTACGAGACACGATATCGTGTCACGTATGTCCCATAACTAATCGTCATCGTTATCCGTTATGCTGGATCAAGATGCGGACGAGAGCGGGTCCTAATTAACATGGACAACTGATTATTAAACCGACCATCCTCTCGGGCATTTTTGATAATTCCTCCAGATGTTTACAGTCAATTAGACATATTCCAGAGTCGTGTCTTCTCAACAATTTCGAGATCATTGTATTAAGGTCTTGAATATAAGTCAACTTAAACTCGTCACTAATACGTTCATCAACCACATACAATACCTACATCATGGACTCTTTTCTCGGTCTCGACCTCACAAGGAACTATTCCTTCTTTACTGTATGTCACTTCCTATCAATTAACTTATTAACTCTCAATTAACAATCTTATAGGTTCCGGCTGCATTCTTCATCGTCGCTCTCCCCCACTCCTACACCATCATCGCCTCCAGAGGAACGTACGACAACGCCAACCCTCGCTCCCACAAGAACGCCATTGAGAAGTGCGAGAACTTTGACAAATCCGTAAGAACACCCCATGTCCTCTTGTGTTCCCTCGCTAACACCCTCCAGGACAAACAATTCTTCCTCCGAGCAAAGGCAGCTACGGAAAACGGCTTCGAGACCATCGGTCTCTACGCGGCCAGCATCGTAGCTGCAAACTTCGCAGGCGTGCCAACACCTACCATCAACGCCCTGAGCTTTGGATATGTTGCAAGCCGCATCGCGTACAACGTCGCCTACCTGTGGCTGCAGGCTGATCGTCGTCTGGCGCCGGTGCGTAGTCTAGTATGGACTGCGAGTATCGGACTCATTGTCAGCTTGTGGGTTAAAGCTGGAAACAAGATGCTGTCTGCGTAAATGGAAAGCCACGTGCGAATAGTTTTGTGTATATAGAGAATACAACCTTTTGCTTAGTACCAATGCTTCTGCCGAAGTGTGTAACACTCCATACATGTTATGTTAGCACTCGGCGATTTTATCCGCTGCGTGTAACTCGTTGCCTCAGATATAAAAGCCCGAGTTTATCTGCCGACCTGGTACGCGGCACGTCGCCTACCGTGTTTGTAATTTGTTTGTTTTGTTCTTCTTGCCTTGTGGTGCGAGCCAAAGAGAAGCCAGACAGGCAGTCATGTGGAAAGTTTATACCATCATCCAGCAACGCAAACAAACCACTGTGCCATGTTCTCGGTCAAGAAGTCTTCTCGAATGTTGTACTCGTTCTACCCTTACTTTTATATAAGAACACGCTGCCTTTCCCCATATTTAACATACAATTGAATCAACTCGAGGCCTAGGACAACCCAAAACAAAACCATAAGCTCTGCAAAAACACTTACTATGTTCCCTATCAAGTATTTGGCCATCTTCTTTGCCTCGAATACCTTGGCTCTTCCTGGCAATCCAGCAGCCTTCGCCACCAGCGTTCCTACGACCACGACCACTCCTAATCAGGCTTCCGACTGTGATTACAGCTACTGCGACGAGAACCATGTTTCGTGGTGCTTCCACTTCGTTCCCTTTACGACTATCGATCCTACACTCGGTCCAATGCCTGGCGAAACAAGGGCATCTGTCGGAGTTTGCGGTCCTCAGACAGCTGTGCCAGCGCCTGCGTATTAACTGTTTATGGACGGGGTCTTCATTTGGATCAACTTGGGATGGACGGTGTTCAGGGGAAACGACCATGAATATTTGAAACTTCATTGTATTCCAAATAAAAACAAAGTAATGAGCGAACTTGAGATATCTCTGTCTAAACCGAAAACACGGAACTGTGAATCTAAGTAACCAAACGACAACCCAACATGATACCTGGGCGCCCTGACATCCTTGCTAAAAATCTTCGAACAATCCAAACTGTACGCTCCTAGGCTCTGGGTAAAGAGCCAAAATGCTATTCCATGGTTTCATAATATTCCTGTCCCTGCGCCTGTACATGCATTATTCAGTGTGTTTGTGTGTACCTTTAGTACATCTCGGCGCCTCCGAAACTCTTGTGTCGTGTCAGGGTAGCCCGAGCCTGGGTTGCTCTAGGAAGCTGATCTCTAGTAGACTTGCGCCTGTTCATGCATTATTCAGTGTGTTTGTGTGTACCTTTAGTACATCTCGGCGCCTCCGAAACTCTTGTGTCGTGTCAGGGTAGCCCGAGCCTGGGTTGCTCTAGGAAGCTGATCTCTAGTAGACTTGCGCCTGTTCAGTGGTCGACGTCCTGCAGCCTCTTCTGTTCCGCTCTGACCTTCTTCAGCCTCGATCATAACATCGGCAGGCATAGCAGCATCATCCTTGATCTTGGCCACGAAAAAGGATGCAACCACGACACAAATACCGCCAAGAGCAAACACGATAGAGATACTGTGGTCGCCAGGTGTACCTCGCGGCTTCTGCCAGAGCTTGAAGATGACACTGGATCCCACTGTAGCGATAATCTGCGGCGCAGCAATAGCCATGTTATGGATGCCAAGAATCACTCCAGCCTGGTCAATTTCTTCCTCCTCTTCATCACCCGCGACTCCGCCGTTGTTTGCTCTGGCAGCCGCTTGCCTAATCTTCTGGGCACGGATCAGGGCATCTCTCCGGCTGATCTCAGCGCTGATAATAGCCCACGGAGCCCACAGCGTCATGGCCCATGTAATGCCGACAAGGCCAACTAGCACGGTGGCCGCCTTAACAGTGCGCACAAAGAGTGTGGCAAACATACACCCGGCAAAGAGAAGAAGGGAGAGGAACCAGGCACGCTTCAGAGTGAGGCCAGGAATAGCCAGCTTATCCAACCACGAGGGCTTCTCGTCTTCGTCTTCGTCATAATAGCCGGCAGCGGGCGTCTCTCCTGGAACGCTTGCGACGGGCTGGCTGTCGTATGTGGGGGCAATGAAGAAGGGGAGGAAAACATTTGTGAGAAGGCTCACGATTGAATTGATGAGGAGTGCAAAGGTACCAATTCGCGTGGCTTGCTCGTATAGCTTGTTGAGCTGCTCCGGAGGCATGTGGGGGTTGGCTTCAAGGTATGGCTCTACATAGATCTCCCCGATATAAGAGGATGTGTAGAACAGAAGAGGGAAGAAGCCGACCCAGGCACAGAACTGGACCTCACATACCCTCTTGATCTGAGGTGGCAGACGCTTGATCGACTTGAAAATGGTGACGAAAAAAGAGAACACACCGTGCTGTTCTTTCTTGGCAGGGCCGTCAAGCCGAGGATCTCGCTCCTTGATAAGAGCAGTGCTCACGAATACAGTCAAGGCGAGGGCAACACACGCAATAGCACAAAGAATTTGAAACTGCGTCTTTCCAAGGAATCCGAGGTGACGCGTCAAGTCGACATAGCCGGCAATGTATCCAACGATGTTTCCGAATCCAGTAATTCGACTGGCCATGGCGTTCGCAGACTCCTGCTGGTGAGCCGGTGCGCAATCGACAATGAAAGCGCGAATAGAGGCTTGGACTGTGTTGATAGCAAAGTCGAGAATATAGACACCGATGACTGCGACCACGATAGTCGTGGTCTTGACGCCTTGTGACTCGGGATCGAAACCAAGGATGTTGGAAGCACCTGCGACAATCTCTCTAGCCCATGCAAGAAACAGCAAGGAAAAGATGGTCGCTATAGATCCTCCGATCATAAATGGCTTTCTCTTTCCCATGGGCAGACGACAGTTGTCGCTCAGCATCCCCACGTATGGCTGAACAAGAGTGCCCGTAAGAGGACCGGCGATCCAGACTAGAGCCATGAGTGACTTGCTGAGTCCCAGAGACAAGAGATATGGCGATCCATTTGAAAGTTCAACGGACCACGCAATCTGGAGACCACCAATACTGATGGTCAACAGAAGCAGATACCATATGCTTTTGGTGGTCTGCGAATCGTCCCGTTCTCCATGGGGAGCAGTATTAGTATCGGCGTCGTTCCTCAGCAGAGGTGCTTGTTCGTCGGTGCCTTGGGCAGCGACACGGGCATAAGACTGATTGCCAGGGGTTCTTCGTGGATTGGAGGCGGACGAAGCAGGTCGTCCTTCACCTCCAGAGCGTTCCGATGGGACGCCCATTGTGAATGTGGCTGTGGCTGATAAACTGCGATGGTAACAATCTTTCTCCTGTCGAATTAATTCAGTAATCCAGTGCTTTTAAGAGGCTGCTGCTGTTGAGCCTTCGTAGCCAGTGTCCGGATGCGGGGGGGGCCCAAAGTACGAACCCAAGCGAACCGCAAGGAATCGGTAGTTGCTGTCCGAAATGAAGAGGGACGGTGACGGTGACTGTGGCTGTCTACGTATCCGTATCTGCGAATGTATTGTCACAAGCAGATGTTTTGAGGAACCTAGATCATGCCGAGTGCAGGATGGACAAAGGATAAGACGAAACGAGACAAGACAAGACAAGACAGCCAAAAAAGCAAATAGTAAAGGAACAGACGGGAATTAATGCTGTGGTATAAGGTATTTTTGCGTGCGTCGTGTTGAGATGGATCAACAAATGTCCGCAGGTTATTTGAAACTGTATTCTATCATGTGGTCAAATCAAAACTCACGCGACCGCACCTGGCGTGCTCGTGCAAGCGTGGCAGGTGAAGAGAGGCTGGCGCACTGGTAAGAAATGTGAAAGAGATGCGTCACTAGGTCTCCGCCTCCAATAGATCGTGATGTAAATCATCTGTGATCGAGGCCCCCGTTCCTGATCCTGAGTCGCTCTGGGGCATATTTTGCGCTATGTCATTGGCCACTGCGCCTGTCTGCTGCCGCTGACCACTGAAAGGCCACTAAAAACTCCATTGCTGGTGCATCCTTGGACTGCTTTTTCTGTGGAACTTACCCTGTATATAGATTTCGCTGCATGAAAAACTGACGGATAATATCAATTCGGCATGCAGTATTTTGTTATTGAGGAGCATTTCTCCCGCATCTGAGACAGATTCCAACCGCACGTAGTGGGAGAATGTTCTCAATCTCGAGGCGGTCAGCTAGATACTGAAGAGAAACTCAGCCTAATATGGATGTCAGAAACACCTTAAAAAGCATCACCAAATACACGCTTGCATCAATGTATGACGTCTTGTAAGAGTAAACACCCAGAAACCCCACGATGGATGGTTGCACGCTAGCAGTCGATATTAAGTGGTCCTCTTCCCAAGAGCCTCAACAGATGTTATCAGTGTTGAGCTATCTGTTATCATATCTTATCTTAAGATGAAATCGACTTGCACAGTACTAAGGGTATGAACGGTGATATGTTGAACCGAGGTCTCAAACAAACCCACATTAAACTGGATATCATTGATGCCTCAGGTTCAAGAGAGGTCCACAGGCCTCAGCTAACCGAGCGCTGGGAAAATGCCTGTCTGCGAGGGAAACCACCATGATGCAACCAGATCTTCCCAAATGGGCTGCTCACGATATCTTCCCGTGTCTTTTACGTATGTCAAGAAGTAGGATTCGCCTTACCACAACGGAGTTCCCCCGAGAGACACAGAAGCGAGAAGCGGGCCCAGCATGCACTCGGTGATCGAGGTAGTGAGGTTGATCCACCATCACAGCTAACTAGCGAATAATACAGTACATTGTTCGCCTGTCAGCCTGAGGTAGACGGTTGTCGACGGGCTGCCTTTGACAGGGTTGATACGTTAACGTCTCCACCATGCCAAGGAAAAGAAGCTATTTCCTCTTATCGTCGCCAACTCCGGTAGCTCAAGAACTGCATCGGCGAGATAATACAAGAGGGAAAAATAGAAGAAGCAGAATTTTCTTCTGAGGCAACTATAGCCGCCCTCAATCAGTTTTGCTAGCTAACCATCAAGAGAAGGTGCCATGCCGTGCATCTTCGATTCGATAAGCTCAGTCGAACAAGCAATTATCCGCTGCTAACGGAGCGCCAAGTTCAACGCCGAGAATAAGTGGCGAATGAGGCCAGTCGTCAAGCTGCTGCAACGGGAACCAACGGGAACGGCGATACGCAGTCGGGGGCAGACCTTGGAGAGAAGACCGTAACAAACACCGGCCCGGTGTCTGCCGATACATTATACTGACGACGACCGCTATCTCCGTAATGGTTGCAGAAACGGAACAAAAAAGTGCAAAACCTTGACTAGTTTGTTTATTTGAATCTTAACCAGAAAATTTAGTTGAGCGGATCAAAAAAACGGCAATTCTGGACTCGAGGATCCATCATATCAACGTCTTCAACGGTTTCGTTTTTGGTCGTGCGACTATCTGCCAAAGAAGGATGGGGCTGGGTGACTTTACTCACACACGCCAACCGAGCAAGGGCCGATTAGTACGTACGTAATACCAGAATACGCACCAGATACTGTACTCGCATCAACAACACCGAATAACCGAGACCGAGCAGCTTGCAAAAGGGGATCTCCAGACAGGGATCAGTTACGTTACCGTACACAGGGCTGCCAACCTTGGCAGAATGTGTTGGGTTTGCTGACCTGTAGAGGAAGAAGAAGGGATACAGTACATATCTCGGTGCCTGGAAGTCGTTGAATGTCACTATCGAAAGTTTGTTAAAAGAGTGGCCAAATCAAAACCTGAATAATGCAGCATCTGTCGGCCAAGCTAGACGGACTCAGTTCGGCGTTACCTTCCAGTAATGACGCTACATTACTTGTCAAGCAGTCTCGGCCTTCTCATGACCCCGTACAAACCAAACCCCATGGAAAGACCCCAAGAGCTCTAGTGGAAAAAGAGGGGACAAATGTGGTCGACTTGGTTGTGGGGGCTCCACGACTCGAATTTGTCGCCGACCCCGTGTTTTGAGATGCAAGTTGGAGTCTAATGGTGTCGAAAACGGCCAACGTTACACCACGGGCGAGGCAAATTGCCGGGTTTCGTTATCCACGACGCCAGAGCAGTTGTTGAGAGAAAAAAGTTTGTTTCTGAGGCGTCGCGACGTTATGAGACAGATATTAATGGCTGACACATGAGGCGCTTCACGACTCAACTCCTGGACGCCGATGTTTCTGCTGATTTCCATATCCACAGTTTCTTCACTGCCGGGCACGCTCGGCTATGATTGAAATGAACAAGGCTCTCATTGGACCCAGTCAGTCAGTTAGCCTGTCGACATGCACGAAATTCCTGGTGCCTACAGTACATTACAATCACAGACACCCAGCAATGATCACCGGCTAAAATCAGAATAACTTTTTAGTGTCGCCTGCGACCTACCCCTTTGAGGCTCATAATTTGCCAATGGTGGTGTGCGCGTCTGCGTCTCCTGGGTTCTGTATCTAAAAACTGGCATTTCCGATCCTTCCATCCACCACATGTCAGCGCGAGAGGGCTGCAGAGCTGCGCAAGTACACTTTGTACCTCTCAACTCCCCGGTCCGATGATTGCAGGGTTTCTCCATACAGTTGTTATGGATCTCACTGACCTCATTGAGGGTCAACCCCCGTATAAGCCGCCGAAGCCTCCGCTATTCTCCGCACCCCAGTATGCAATCAGCAAATCACAGACAGTCTCTGTTATTGTGCCCCCCAAAGCCAGGGGGTAGCAGACCCATCGACCATTCAGAAGCCACTCACAGTTGCTCATGTATCTCTTGTACACGGGATCAGGGACCTCGAGGCAGTTCCACCTCCACAGCCAAGTCCAGTTTCCAAGGCGCCACCGGAGAACGCATGGATGGGATATCCCCATGCTGGCCAAACCTACCGAAGACTTTGAGGGGTTTTCCTATCTTGAGGGATTGCCTTTAAATGTCCCAGCTCCTGCACTTACCTGCTCGCTTCCATATAGATAAATGATCGCCCATCCTATTCCTATTTACTCTCAATCTTGATGATCTCTTCAACTCCAAGCTCATTGCTTTGAACCATCGTCGACTCAAAACCCAATTACACTCAATTGATTGAGCTCACCTCGACCACCAACCACACTTAGACACTCTCTCACGTAAACACACCTACAATGGCTATTCGAGAGCACTTCCGCCGCGCTCTGCGCTCCGATGCTTCCGCATCAAACATGGTCGACGCCAACACATCTGGAAAGATCACAGCTACCGTCACCAAATCCAGCCAGAACAGCGACAAGTCTGATTCAACATCAAAATCATCTCTCGTCAACAAGCTGTCCCGCACCTGGACGTGGGGGTCCAAGGACAAGGACACCACCAAGGAGCGCAAGACAAAGAACAAGAAGGGAAAGAAGATTACTCACCCTAGCGAGAAGCCCATGACAGCCCAAAATCTCCAGCACCAAGAGATGCTTTCCCAGTTCAGCTTTACCTTTGGTGCTTCTTCCCCCGAACAGATTGAGGAGGACGACTTCATGGGCATCAGCCCTTGTTGCACACGAGCACCCAGCGTTGTCAACTTCTCTCTCGAAGGTGACAGCGAAAGCGACGATCAGAGCTCATCATCTTCATCCTCTATCAAATCATCATAGTCAATTTCCTGAATTGGCAAAGTCGATGATAATGGATGGGCGGGCATGCGGGCACGCCGATAGTCGAAAGGGGCAATAGCTGGAAGAGTTCTAGAACGCCAGCTCTAAAGTCCGCCACCAAAGAGTTTAACGACACTCGGACTCGACCACAACACACCAACTCATTTCCTTTGGATGATCTCTTTTTACATCGAGCGATGCGTTTATCCCCAATCACATCCTTTTGGGTCCTTCGTCTCCTGTTCTCGTCATTTTCACCGACTGGGCGATGCAACCATCTCCAGATCAGCACCTGTTCCCACCTAAAGCGGAACGTCAGCTGCCGATCTGAACAACACCACATTTCCGCCTCACCTTGCATGGTTCCCCATAATTCTTTCCAAGGGGAACAACACAAAATAGACAACCAAAACAAAAGCAGTGCGCAGTTGGCTGTCTTTCTATCGTCACGGCCAGGTCCTTGACGACGGTGTCTCGGGCACCGTAGAAAAACCGCATGAAGTTATTTGAAACGCCACGATATGTGGTATGATTAGCATATTGGATTTAGCGATTCGGCATATGGAGTTTTTGCATATGATCATGGTCATGCAATGGGCAGATAGACCAAAAACGGGCGTTATAAATTTGATAGACCAATAAAAGTCTGAACCTATTTTACAATCAATCTTTCATTAAGTAGAGTGATATGATATCTGTGTACATTATCTGTCCGTTGACAGGCAATATGTCGGCTTACCTGATACAAGACATCATGATTTCTGTACAGGAACATTGTTCTCTTAGATGTCACTAACTTTATGGGTGCAGCACAAGGCTGCGTTGTAGAACACTCTATTTGTACATACCACCACAAACTAATAGGGCATTCCAAGTAGCCTTTGGGACGAGAATGAACTGAACAATCAACACACGAAAGTCCTTTTTACAACAAATATTCTACTGGAGGTCACAGCTAGTAATACAGGTAAGTACCTTTTTCTAAATACTTGCTAAGCCTTTGGTCCTGTCAGATCACATATAGCTTCAAATCATACCATCTATCTCATCCCAAGAGACGTCCAGAACAATGTACGAAGAAAAATATTGTGATGACTTGACATTTTGCACAGAGATGTATGTGATCCCGTTTGTATTTTTTTTTTTAATACCGACATGTGCTTAACCGTCACTGTGACTGTCAGTGCCGGCCGTTGGCACTGCTAAGGCAGTCGACCGCCATTGGTACCAAAATAACAGATAGGCACTCATCAATATGAATTGAACGACGCAGTTTCTTCATCACATTTTGTTTAACTCATAAATCCCAAGAATTTGACGTGCCACAGCTTGCTACCTGCCATTCACTCGGGACGGTAAGCCAGCTTCTCGCGTCATTTACGCGGGAAGGGGCGATTCGACGTTGCCGCGGGCACCTACTGTAAACATCACAACGAGGCCGTGATTAACCCCGTCTCGTCCTGTCGCGGCCCATTCACATTGATTTACTACCTGGGGTGCGGAGGCTTCTTCACTTGAAGTTTGCTCTACTTTGACTTCACTTATCTCTCTCTCCTTGTCCGATATCACTGCCGCCCCGGAAGGTGTCATCGCTTTATCAACCACTTCGTCATATATATCGCCAGCGCAAAGCTGTCACGCTGCTGCTATCATGTCGAGCAAGTCGTGGTATGCTCTCAAGTCCAAAGCCGTGCACACTCGTTATGGCTTGACCAAGAACATTCAGGTCCTCCTTCAAGGCCTGGAAAGTTTCCACGCAGGAATCATCGATGCGAGAGAGCTGGGGAGCATGGTCCGGCTGAGCCCCAGACGTCGGGAATCCGTCGCAGCAACGATAGCCAAATGTGCTCGCATGATCAACAAAGATCCTCAGGAGTCCAAGACCTGTGTCGATATCATAGAGATGTGTACCGAGATTCTGGAGATTGCTGGTAAGTGAAACAAATGCGACCGGCGAAGCGCTCCGTTGCCGAAAGCCACAAACAGCGAATAACGTTCCTGATAGATCGCCCACCGCCTATCGAGGGCTTCCCTTTCATGAGATTACCTGCCGAAATCCGCGAGTACATTATCGATTTGATGGTCGACACCGTATACAAAGGCAAGGCCATCAAGCCTGGTACACGAAAAGTGACCTGCAACTGCCCAAAGATCGAGCGTGAATACGAGGGTTATCAGTCTCCCCAAATGAAGGCACTGCCGTCTATACTTGGTCCAGCACTCAACCAAGAATTCTTCCGCATCTTCTTTCGTAAGAAGACCGTTCGATTTCGCTGCTGCTGCGAGCTGCTCCATCATCTTGACAACAACCCACTGCTCGTACAGAATGTGCGTGATATCAAAATTCATTGGTGTGGGCCAGAATCAGCGACGACTTTCAAGAAACTGGCCGAGTGCGAGAAGCTCGAGGCCCTGACCATCAGCATTTCCAAGTCCACGCTTGCGCACCTCAGTCCACGAACGAACATGATGAAGACGTTCTTTCCTCTAACCTATCGCCATGTCAGGATAACGGATATCCTTGGTCTGGACGAACTTTTGGCCATACGAGGCCTGAAAGAGGTGGCAGTTGTCCACGTCCAGTCCAGGAGCACCAACCTGACTGTAGAGATGGACAGAGCCAACCTCGCAGAGCTACTGGCTCACCAACTCAAGAAAGACAAGGTACGTTTGCCAATATATGCCTCTGATGACGCTGACACTAGTAGGGTTACGACCCCCTTGACGACTTTTAGTTGCCCAAAACATCGGCCTCACTCGAGAAACGATGATGGTAGGCCTTACGAGTCAGCAAGGTATGATGAATGCATACCACTTTTGATTGGAGTTCGGAGCATGTGGCATAGAAACACTGAGAGTCCCCACGGACGACTAGTTTGGCAGGCCGGGTAATGATGAAGCCTACAGGTCCATATTATTGCCGAAAAGGGATCAGGATTATGTAGGGATGTAACAACAGATAAATTACGGAAGACTCCATTTAGTGAAAACACAAAAGATTCCGTACTCAAAAAACGTTGCTATAATTGGTCTTGTCTTATACCTGAACAAAAAGTAAAGGCATCCGGCTCAAGATCAGCCGTTGGACTGAGCTGACCGAGCAATGGAAAAAGACGATTTGAGTTTTGTGCCGCAGCATACAGCATGTGGCGGATAAGAACCTACCTTTGAGGTACTCGATAGCTTTAACGCTATTATTTGAACTTAATTCAAGGTCAACGGGTTCCTCGACATACCCTTGTTCCGCAACATTGGGATGTTGATTGCATGGAAAAGCAAACAAGTTGAGCTTCAGTAGAAAATTTGAAGAAACAAAACGAGCAGAACCCCTTTTTGGCTAGCTTATCATCGGATTAACTACCCTTCCGCATCGGTATTTTCCTCTGGGCGGGACAGATTGATTGGTCAAGTCCGAGTTCGAACCGAGGACCTTTCCCACTGGTTTCCTGTCCCCGGTCGCCATTTGTAGGCCCTGGGTAATGGAAAACTGGAACCCTCTTGCTTGACATATGAAATAATTTAATCACTTTATTCGAATTTAGACAGGCTCTTAGACTATTTATTTCTGACACCCGAAACTTTCGTCTCAAGTTTTTATGCCACCCTAGGTAGGCACCGTAGGTAGGGCTGGTGCCTTCATCATTTGTAGAGTTGGTGCCACCTGGGCCGAGCCGCGTGAGGGCGAACTCGGCTCGCCGCCTCAACTTCTTGGCCTGTCTCCTGGTCTATATATGCTTCGTTAGATGCAAAACATATTACAAGGTTGCATTCTTTGACTCACAAGAAACACCCCCACTGATATTGTATGTGTCGCCCATCTATAGGAACATTAGTCTGTGATTCACTGTAACAAATGCTTTGCTGTGAGTAGGAAAATGCAAGAAGATAGACGATAGATTTGTATATGACCACAGCACAATCTGCGCTGACGAGCATAGACAGAGGAAGCGTGAGTGTGACAGTAAGAGAAGGTAAGGACTTACCGTTTCGCACTAAAAAGGAGGTTGAAGAAGAGAAAAAGCATTGGATTATGATGCTTTTGATGAGGAAAAGAAAACAGAGGAAAACTTCACTGAGAGTTGAGGCAGAACGACATCCTGTATTAGTTAAGAAGAAGAGGAAAGAAGAAGTAAAGAAAAGGAGAGCCGAAGAAAGAAGTGCCTGGGGCCTACCTTCACCACTGACAGCAGCAAGGAATGTGCCTAGGTAGTAACTACCTGCCTAGCGAGTAGCACTTCTGCGGGATCTCTTGCAGCAGGTATCAGATATATTCAGTCCATCCTTTAGTGAGAAGCTAGACTTGAGAACCAAGGTCAGGATCGAACATCACAAGCCGCCTCACAACTATACAGGAAGAGCATGGGGCCATTCACAATCTCTCCGGGATACATGCGCCAACACAGCAGGGGAGTACCTCTACGCAGTGACACCGACTTAAAGAAGAGGGCAATCGGATCAACGACAGGATCTCAAGAATCATCCATCTTAGGCGCAAGTCTTGGAACAATCAGTACTGCCCATTGAAGAAGCTCTGATCGAATAAGATAGATGACAGGAGACACAAGAACGAGACTCTACTCACGACAAATTCCCGTCGTTGATAAGAGCATATACATGGCTGGAAGCTTTTCAGCAGCCCCAGCGTATGTTCGGCCTACCACATCTTGATCCTTTACTGCGACTGCAAGGACACAATGGTCCAGCCCAAAAACGCCTTGGTGAGATACATGGCGGCCAATACAGCTGCCTACACTACCGCACAAGCAGCCATGCTCGAGAACACGAAGGAGAATTCCATAACACTGGCTTTTTAGACACGCTTTTGGAACTACAAGACGGCGACTGGGATCTTCGTGATCTCCTTGGCAGAGACGACTATCTCCTACAACTGTGTAGCTTCTCATTTGAGTATTTCCACTTGGAAACTCGCTTAAATAGAAATACACGGCCATCACCCATCGATCTCTGAGAAGTCGCCAAGAAACAAGATCATCTCTTGTTGCTCTACTGCCTGGCCATAGCCACGGGCACTATACCTACAAGTGGTAACGTCAGAATTATATACACAAAGCCAGAGCCTCAGATAGGGACCGACAGGGGTGCAGGGTTTTGGTTTCGCGAAACAGTATGCCGTGCTGGAAGAAGACTACTAGTATTGACGCCAGTAGTGCTTGAGAACTCTCAAAGTTCGTCTTGCAGTACACCGTGTTGTTTGATTTCCATATACAAGAACTTGAATGGTTTAACCAAGTGAAAGTTCTTTGAACTCTCCGCGCCGACTGTGAAGACGCTTCCTATGGACGAACACTGTTGCGTAATTATACAGCAAGTCTTGATCTATACAAAACAGGATACTTGAAAAGATCAGATTAAGGAGGGAAAACATTGCCGATTGGGCTTTATACGTTATAACGATATAGGGTCTTGTCAAGTTCTGTTTTGATCATCACAAAAGGAGAGGTATTCTTTACTAGTCTTGTTAGCTACCTAAGCAGATTATCCCCGACCGTTCAACTTGCCCCAAACCAATTCCGATGATCTCAAGATTGTTGGGAGCTCCTAAGTCTCTTGAGGACCGTCTGGATTGACTAATGTCATCGAGCGGTAACGAACCTCTGCTGGTTTAGAGTACTGTGTTGACAACGAAACTTCATCAGTCTGGTTAAAGGCGGGTGATTTCTATTATTGTTTGTTGTTCCCCTTGACCTTATTCGAATGAAGCGACTATCGCCAGGTGTTGGTCAATTAGCTCTAGGTTATCTGCTTCGAGGTCTGTATTCTATTCGCAAGTACTACGATCTTTTGGTTCAGGTTTGTTTGGCCCAAACATGTTTTCGGTCTCAGCTGGATGGATGGATAAGCGAGAAGTCCTTTTCGTTTATGCAATTCGCCGATACTTGTTAGCAGAGATACATTGCCTTTCTGGTTGGGTACCCAGTTTTCTTGGTATATTTGATATACCTACCTTAGTACCTAGGTACTACCTAAAAGGCTGCGTGTCCCCATATATTCACGTGATGCGCACAACCCTAACTTGTGCATCCATTTCTTGTAAAATCACTTCTTCTAACTAGTTACTCGATTCATTGAACAACTGATCGACTGAGCAACTGGATCGCCAAAGTTGCCCATCATGTCGCTCGTCTCGGGAGAGAAGTCGAACTTCCAGTTCGTAAGTCATCCCCTATATCACCACAAACTCGAAATCGAATTCAACACTGCCGACGCTGCTCGAACCACTCTCGCGCCACCCGACCGGCGTCTGGTGCACCGAAATCGATCGTGACGAGGAAATTCATCAAAAATACCATGTGCTAACGACAAGCAGATTCTCCGTCTTCTCAACACCAATGTTGACGGAAAGCAGAAGGTTATGTACGCCTTGACCAAGATCAAGGGTGTCGGTCGCCGATACTCTAACTTGGTCTGCAAGAAGGCCGATGTCGATCTGAACAAGCGGTACGATTTTTCCTTGACACAGAAGCCGATATGTTCGAAATATACTAACAACGTTACAGCGCTGGTGAGCTCACCTCCGAAGAGCTCGAGCGTATCGTCACCATCCTCCAGAACCCCACCCAGTACAAGATCCCTACATGGTTCATCAACCGACAGCGCGATATCGTCGATGGCAAGGACTCCCACATCCTCGCCAACGGTGTCGACTCCAAGCTCCGTGAGGATCTCGAGCGCCTCAAGAAGATTCGCGCTCACCGTGGTCTCCGACACTACTGGGGTCTCCGTGTCCGTGGTCAGCACACCAAGACCACTGGTCGCCGTGGCAGGACCGTCGGTGTCTCCAAGAAGAAGGGTGGTTAAACGATTTATCGGTGTTGGTTATGGTTGGACAGGCGTGACGGCTGGTTTCTCCATCTTTCTGAGCATTCTAAGGGGTTTGCTTTCCGGCATATGCAGCTATGGCTGTACTCTAGATCAGAGTCACGAATCAAAAGCATTCAAGTAAAATGTTCACCACGGGGAAGGGGAGATGTCTCGCGGCAAAGCAATGTGAAGCTTATGGTCAAACGAAGTCCATGAAAAAGGTCAAAATTTGGCGTTTCGCCGCGGAACGGAAAAGATACCTAATGATTCTAGAAAGGGTATCATGATTTCTTTTTAAAGCTACTCGAGTGTATCTTTGTGTGATTAGTCCTCGTGTGTCACAGCCATATCCAAAACCTCCACTCGTCCTTGCCCCTTGGTCTCGTTGCCGATGAAATCAGACAAGGGCTTAAAAGCTCCAGGCTCAACGAAGCCTACTACTTCCCACTCCGACCCAACAACATCTTGACTTTCTACCTGTTCCACGTAGCTAAGAATCTTGTCCTTGACTGTGCCAATCGCCTTTTGCTCGCCTTCTTCTTCCTTGCTCGCGCCCTTTGGTGCTTTGATAGCTTGCTTGAGAACATTGGTAGTACAAGCGATACGGAGCCTCATGCGCGCTCTCGCAACTGGGATGGGCTGATGAGCGATGAGGGCCTTCATGGCTTCAAGTGCTTGACTCTTTGCGCTCTTGGTCGTGCTGACACCGGTCCAGTTGTGCTGAGGACGGGGCTTAGCCTCTCCGGCCTCACCAGTCGCGGGCGTTCCTGTAGCACTTCCTGCGGCACTCTTGTCGGGCGTAGCGTTGTGAGCCTGAGAGCTGAGCATGTCAAGCGCCTTCTCGATCATGCCTGATGTGTAAACACGCTTCGTTCTTGGGTCGACCAGTTTACTAGCGACTATACTGACGACCTCGTTGTGCACCCGTTCCGTCTGCGCCGCGCGTTCCTTCTCGCCGACTTGCATCTCGCCCTTTTTCAGAATTTCGAGAATAATATCGTCTGTGGACTTGCCCTTGCCAAAGGCCTTGTCGAGATCCTCACGGGGCGCTGTCTGGCCCTTTGAGACATTGAGGAAGACGTTTGGGATCTGCAGGACATTGTCGAGATCGGTCTCAATACCGGATCGCCATTCGAGGACCTTGTTCTTGTAACAAGCGAGCTCGAAGCGCTTCTTTCCCTTCTTGAGTCGCACAAGGGAGACGTTGGTGAGTTTGATCTGGTTGGAGGGTTGTTGAATCTGTCGAGACATGGTGGGCGATATATGGAGTGAACTGAACAAGGGGAAATTTCGAAATAAGAACGCTGCGTAAAAGTTACTGAGAACGTAGTGAAAGAGAGATGGATGCGGTAGATAAAGTACCTGCTTTGGTTTACCAGAACTTTTTTCCTGACCCCGCCATCAGCCAGGATTGGCTTTCTTACTGCGTGATAAATGCCCCGCAATGGGCGCCTTCGTCATAACCACTCATCCATCATATGGATGCTTTGAGTCACTTCGGTAGAACACTCATACCTACTAGACGGCATCTAACTAACTATTATATTCTGTGGCAGCCTGTTTGTGTGTGCTTGTTGTAGTTCGGTGACTCTTTTGAGACTTGAATAGGTATAATCTGGGTTTTGGATGAGAGCCCTTATGGTAGGCTGGACTTTAATACTGACCCCAATGTTGGAACCATGTTCGATTGATCTGACTGACATGAGTGGTGCATGTTCCACTATACGAGCGATATGCAATATACTCTGGTGGACTTTTACCTGGTATTTTAGGATAGATATAACAACTT
This sequence comes from Fusarium chlamydosporum, assembly GCA_014898915.1. Classification (NCBI taxonomy): domain Eukaryota; kingdom Fungi; phylum Ascomycota; class Sordariomycetes; order Hypocreales; family Nectriaceae; genus Fusarium; species Fusarium chlamydosporum. The sequence goes on along the minus strand of JAAVUD010000046.1, from coordinate 61,668 downwards.
ATCATTACCCGGACTACTGGTTGCGACATCGTTGGAGTCTCTCGTTACTCATCGAGTATTCTAAGTGGTTCCGCGTATACCTGAATGACCAAGTGTCTTTGTTGTCTCTTTGTGTTTCCAGACCCGGACTGGGTTCCTTACCCAGATATCTCTACTTTCTATGCAACTCAAAATTTTGTCTAGTCATGTTGTTAGTGGTACTTCTCAGTTCTCCGTTAGCATTTGTGTTACAACTATGATGATTGGTATAGCGTGGTATTTGAGCGAGCCTTTGTTTGTTTTGAACATTATCATAAGGGCACCGATGGCTCGCTGAATAGTCGCTTTATGTAACAGGAAACTCGAGTCTCTTACAGTAATGATCATGGTATATCAACAGGTTCTTAGAATTTGGACTGGAGCATCTATTTACGCACTGTTTATACACTAAGCTCAGGTCTCGAGTCTTTTACTGGTCCATAAGCAAGGCGTTTCTCATGATATTAAAGGTTGAGGGAAAGTTTTAACCCAGAAGCCAGGAACATTGACTTGATGAAATTCGAGATGATATCCATCACAACAACGACATTTCTTCACCGTAACTACCTATGTAAACAGAACCCCATGCGACTAAGACGGTGCTTGGAACGATGTTCGTGTTGCCCCAGGGTAGGTGCACAGGGCTGCAGGTACAGGGCCTCCAAAGTTGAAGACGGATCAATCCCCCGGCGTCGGTACCTTACTCGACCGTGCAATGAATCCCTGATCTATGATGGCCACTTACCGCCTCGCCTCACTCGTGTTTCACCGTTTATTATGCCCTGGCTGTTGCTGTCTGATGATCTGTGTTTGTTTTTCAGGAACACAGTCATGATCTGCCGCTCTAACGGCTCAGTACCGAAAAACCAGCTAGACTATGTATCATTCCACAGATATCATTTGAACATTGAAACCATAATGAATGTTTGTTAATTTTGGTAAGCTTGTCCGAGACACGGTCGAAACCAAGACCAAGCAGTTGCAAACAGCGGGGAGATCGTAATCGGTTTCTGAGTGTGTTTTAGTGCGTGCATTGTCAGACGCGTACAGTAACAAAAGACCCTGTATCACCTACGTCACTACTATTTACTGTACCTAAGGTTAGTACCTAGGTAAGGTATTGTACCTACATGCGTAGGTAGGTACTCAACCGACGGGCGCCGGATTGATTAAACCGGCTGCTATTTTGAGTACTGAGTTCCAACTCTTCCGAGAACGAAAGGTACGCCCCGTTTAAAGCAGATTGAATACAGCTACCTGCCGTTCCCCTGAGTCAGTAAAGCACACAAGCAACATCGCAAGGCAGCCTCAAATCGCGGCGGACAACAACACCCGTGAGCGCCTCTTATCGACGACTCATCAAGGTGAGATAGCGCCGACGAGTCACGTTATCGCAAGTGGATATTTGAGTTGTCGGCTCGCCGCCTTCCTAGCTTAGCTTGGCTCTGGACCTGTACCTGGCATGGGGTGACACGCAACACTACACTAACAGATATCCACGTAAATTACATGGTGGTTAGATAGTAAAACTCCCCAGCAACTGCCTGAATCGCCCCTGCCGCTAGGAAGCATAGCCGCTACGCGGGGTGTGGTCAGCTGCAGGTTGCTAGGTTGGCTTTGGTCCGAGTCTCAGACAACTGGAGACTGGGGGAAGCTTCCCAGCCATAATTACGTCGCTCTCCTCGCTTGCGCGTTTACTTCTCTCTCTTTCATCAACATTCACCACTCTTCTTGTTGATAACATCTCAACAAGCTTCACTTTGTTATCAGCATCTTCAGTAGTAGTATAACTGAAGCCCGCACAAACAGCACACAATGCGTTTGTCAACCTCTGCCCTCGTGCTGGGCGCTGCCTCTTCGGCCATGGGCCTGCAAGAGCAGCAGATCCTCGGCGGCGGCGACTCCAAGCCTCTTGTCGACCTCGACGTGAACGCCTGGACCAAGCCCTTCGAGAAGTTCTTCGGCGAGATCTCTTCAGAGGCCAAGGCTGTCTGGGACGAGGTTACTCTTCTTGCTCCCGACGCTGTCGAGGCTTTCAAGAAGCAGGTTCTCACACAACCCAAGAAAGTCAACCGCCGACCCGACACTCACTGGGACCATGTTGTCAAGGGTGCCGACGTCCAGTCTCTCTGGGTCGAGAAGAACGGCGAGAAGCACCGCGAAGTCGGTGGCAAGCTCGATAACTACAACCTCCGTGCCAAGAAGGTCGACCCTTCCAAGCTCGGCGTTGATAAGGTCAAGCAGTACAGTGGTTACCTTGACGATGAGGAGGAAGACAAGCATCTCTTCTACTGTAAGTTCAAACCGTTACCAACCTCAATTCGTAACCAGACTAACAAAAAAAAAAGGGTTCTTCGAGTCCCGTAACGACCCCAAGAACGACCCTGTCGTCCTCTGGCTCAACGGTGGCCCCGGTTGCTCTTCCTTGACCGGTCTCTTCCTTGAGCTTGGACCTGCCTCCATCAACAAGAAGATTGAGCTCGTCAACAACCCTGAGTCGTGGAACAACAACGCTTCCGTTATCTTCCTCGACCAGCCCGTCAATGTTGGCTACTCTTACAGCGGTGGCTCCGTGAGCAACACTGTCGCTGCTGGCAAGGACATCTATGCCCTTCTTACCCTCTTCTTCCACCAGTTCCCCGAGTACGCCAAGCAGGACTTCCACATTGCTGGAGAGTCTTACGCCGGCCACTACATCCCTGTCTTCGCCAACGAGATCCTCTCTCACGATGACCGCAACATCAACCTCAAGAGTGTTCTCATTGGTAACGGTCTCACCGACGGATACACCCAGTACGCCTACTACCGCCCCATGGCTTGCGGTGAGGGTGGCTACCCCTCCGTGCTCAGCGATAGCGAGTGCCAGTCCATGGACAACGCCCTTCCCCGTTGCCAGTCTTTGATCAAGGGCTGTTACGAGTCTGGCAGTGCCTGGTCTTGCGTCCCTGCCAGCATCTACTGCAACAACGCTATGATGGGTCCCTACCAGCGCACCGGCCAGAATGTTTACGACATCCGAGGCAAGTGTGAGGACAGCTCCAACCTCTGCTACCCTGGTCTCGGCTACATCGCCGATTACCTGAACCGCGAGGAGGTCAAGGAGGCTCTCGGTGCCGAAGTCAGCAGCTACGACAGCTGCAACATGGATATCAACCGCAACTTCCTCTTTGCTGGTGACTGGATGCAGCCCTACCACCAGCTCGTCCCCAACGTCCTGGACAAGATCCCTGTTCTTATCTACGCTGGTGATGCCGACTTCATCTGCAACTGGCTCGGAAACCAGGCTTGGACCGACAAGCTCCAGTGGTCTGGCCAGAAGGACTTCAGCCACGCCGACCTCAAGCCTCTCAAGCACGGAGGTAAGGAGTACGGCAAGGTCAAGTCCAGCGGCAACTTTACCTTCATGCAGATCTACGGTGCCGGCCACATGGTTCCCATGGACCAGCCCGAGGCCTCTTCTGACTTCTTCAACCGCTGGCTCAGCGGTGAGTGGTTTTAAATTGGATCACTCTTTGTTGCTTAAGATGCGTGAGTGTACACTACATGGGAAATTGTCAAGATTGTGATTTTGGGATACACGAGCGAGGATGACATTGCATGATTACCAGGATGGTTACTAGCTACAATCAGATACGAATTCACCACGTTTAACATGAAGCGATGTGCCTGTATTTTCCTATTGTGATTTCGTGATGAATAAACTGCATGCCTCATGGGTGAGGACGCGTACCTGACAGAACTGCAAGCATTGTACTTGGTATTATGTCATATCAGAAGACAGACAGGTCCTACGGAACGGGAACAGGGAGGCAGATCTCCACATCCGGCCGAGTGACGGAAGAGAGATCCACAGTGCCCGAGACATGAACCGGCTTTTGTCATATAGCAAGTAGATAGATATATCGATAATTGGGTTTTGTATCCGTGCAGCTGCATGAATTAGCAGTAATGACACATATTTGCAAGTAATGATGGAACAACTCAAAATGCACGAAGACGTAGAGTCAGTGACGGACTATCCATTTCCCTTCGAATCGTTGACTTATTGACGACGTCTGGTTCGGGTCGAGTGGGGTGGAGACTACCTACTACGTACCTAGGTAGGCATCGGGATGAAGTCAAGTTTCCACCAGGTACAAAAGGGATGAGAGGGGGGTGTAAAAGACCAAGCGCAACGATAAGCACGAACTGGAGCGGATACTGTACCGATACGTCTTGGAGAAGACGTCGAACAACGGAGGAGGCGTCGGGAAGAGGGTAAAGATGCGCGGGCCAAGAGGCGAAAGACAAGGAGCCTTGCCGCGATGCTGTAGATTTGTTGAGGATTCTGGGGTTTTGGTTTTGGTTTCGGTCTTCGGTCTACCGCGGCATGACAGTGGAGAGAAAACGATCTTTTTTTTCTCTTTCCTTCTGATTTTATTTCTCTCAGTCCCTGCGGGCTTGACATGCTTGAGGTACGATGGGAGGCGAATGGTGTTTCTCGCGTAAAACGTCTTTGTTGCAAATAGAACTGATGTCAAGTGAGGTGGCTCATGACATCAATGGGGTCCAGTATAATGAACAGATACACGCAAACAAAGGTCTATGAACATCTTGTTTTGACTGGAGACGTTATATGAATGTAGTAAAACCCAATCCTTATTCAGCGGAGTAATAACTGTCTCTGTATATTCGTGCCTTGCTACCAACTCAACGGTTTACTCTATGCTCACACGACATAATGACTTACACGGCTTCACCTTGGGTCATGGAAGAAAAAGATCGAATACCAAACTTTAGACTTGTATGTAGTCTTCCCTAACGGGTCCCACATGGCCATTGCATTAGCGCATCCCCAACAAAAAAAAATACAGCTTCGAAAAAGAGAAGCAGCCGCACTTTGTTTTGAGATTTGGAGCAATTCCCCGCGTGCTCAGATACGAAGATTTAGATAGTGCGAACACGACACGGGTGGTGCATCGTCTAACATTACAAGGTACTAGTTTGGTTGACATGCTACAACAAGAGATTTCTTCACCTACGGATCCCTGGCAGCTTGACTTAGTCTAGAACCGCCCCCAGTCAATCGACCCGGAGCTGGTGTCGACGTCGACCACAGATCCACGGGAACCCTTGCAGAGCATCAGAAATAGGCAGTTCGGTTGGTGGAAGGATAACCGACGGACCTTTGCAATATAATAATAGTTGTAATTAATCCAATGATAGGTGGCCATGACAGTAAATGGGCTCTTTTCATGGTAATAGCCACCTGAAAATGTTAATTGTTGTGCCTTATCCGTACGGGACAAGAGAGTTGGTTGTTGAAGGAAGTAGAGTACATCTGGTCTGCCTCGGCCCAGCCCCACATTGCCACATCCATCCATGATATCCGGGACTTTTTTTTGTGTCACACATTTAAGGCTTCAACATTCAACATCAAAAGCGCGGCTCGCAATCATGATGACCACTTGTTGCCATGAATATGCCAAGAAAGGACAAGTACAACATGTGGAGTATGTTTACGAGTATCAATTGTATGTTACATATCAAAGAATAATACACCGGGGCACACAATCACAATGAATTAGTATTCATGATAACTTACACATAGAAAGAAAAATGAACTTTAGACCCTTATTAGTTCAAAGCCCTTGCACCAACATTAAAATCAAAGAGACATGCCAAGTCAAAGACGCAAATGATAGGTCGGAACAAGCGCATAGTCTCTCTCTTCGGCGGCAACGGGTACCACGCTTGGCAAACAGGTGCCAGTTTCCCCCAATGCTTTTTTTTTCTTGTCTCAAAATGGAGCAGGAGCTGGGTGATGATACCTACCTCTAAAACAAAAACTCGGGACGGGTCTCATCCATGGGGTCCATCTCCCGGCCAGGCTAGGAAGGCAAGACCCTCAATTTGATCCCCAAAAGTACTTGCCTGACTTTACTGTACAAGTCGATACAAGACAGGACAAGGTACCTAGGTAGGTAAGTCAAGTTCAGACCCCTTCCTTCCGAGTTGCTCCAGTCTGAGCCGGGGTGGACTTCGAGAAAAAAAGAAGTTAAAGCCAACCTCTCCCACATCCTTAAGAAGTCGATCAGAACCTCCTACCTCTCCCAGATCTAGGTCTTCCTTTCTCCACGCCTTCCTTCTCGGGTTTCTTCTGGTCCTGATATTGGTCTCGATCTATTCATCTCTGCTTGCTTTTCTCTGCTTTTACTAGTTCTTCTATTATACCCCAGCTTCGTTTTGTCGCTTCGTCACTTGCACCGACTTACACTTGGCCGATATCGTTATTCAGCAGACGACTAACAATACCCAAGACCGATCAACTCAACCCCCCTCTCCTCCCTTTTTGTTCATACCTACTTGGGACAAAATCATAGAATCCGCCATTATGGCTGAGCATTTCAACTTGTTGGGCTCCCTGCCCGACTCGAGCCTTTTCAGCTTCCCTCCCACCAACGCGCCTGCTCCCATTGCGCCTGTCGATGTCCCAACTTCGATCATGCGCCCTTTCAACATCCCCGAGCACTGGTTCACTGCTGCTCTCGACGCCAAGGTTCCTTTGACAATCGCTATCCTCTATGCTGTTACTGTCAAGAGCCTCAACATCTACAACAAGTCTACTGGCAAGAAGCCCTGGGCTATCAGCAAGACCAGACCATTCTTTGCCTTTGTGGTTCTCCACAATGTCTTCCTCTGTGTCTACTCTGCTTGGACTTTCTGGGGCATGCTGAGCGGCATGAGAAGGAGCATTCAAAACCCTACAGGCCCTCAGGGTCTTGCTGGTACCGCCGACAGCTTCTGCCGTCTACATGGCGATTCTGGCCTTGGCAACTCAGTCTACTACAACGAAACCACAAACTCATTCGTTTCTGCTACTGAGAATGCGGCAATTATTAACGGTCTTCCCAGCGGAACTGTCGGTGGCCGTATGTGGAATGAGGGTTTGGCTTACTATGGTTGGATCTTCTATCTCAGCAAGTTTTACGAGGTTCTCGACACCTTCATCATTCTCGCCAAGGGCAAGCTCAGCTCTACCCTTCAGACCTACCACCACGCCGGAGCCATGCTCTGTATGTGGGCGGGCATGCGCTACATGTCTGCTCCCATCTGGCAGTTTGTTCTCATCAACTCATTTATCCACTCTTTGATGGTAAGTCAGGTTCCTAGAGCGACCCAAGTGCCCGACTAATTCATCCTCGCAGTATTTCTACTACACACTCACTGCCTTCTCAGTCCGGGTTCCTACTCCTGTCAAGCGATCCCTCACCACCATGCAAATCACCCAGTTCATTGTTGGTGCCAGCAACACCATCGCCTACTCTTTCATCTCCTACAAGGTTCCTATCACTATTATCCAGAAGCTCTCCGCTGCTGAGGGCGCTACAACCGCCACTCCCGATGCAAGCCAAGAGACTGCTGTTGATGGTGCCGTTGAATCGATCAAGAAGTTCATCTGGGGTGCTGCTGAGGGCGCTGCTGCTCCTGGTGCTGCCCCAGTTGCCTCACAGGCTGTTACTTCCGAGGCTCTTGCTGCTGAGACACGATACATTACTCAACCCTGCATCATGACCACTGGCGAGACCTTTGCCATCTGGCTCAATGTGTTGTATCTGGCTCCTCTGACTTACCTTTTTGTCAGCTTCTTCATTGCAAGCTATGTTAAGCGTAGCAACGCTGCCAGCAAGAAGTCGCACGACGTTAACGCAAACATTGCTCTCGCCGAGAAGGCTGGCTGGGACGCTGCTAAGGGCATTGAGAAGGAGATCTACGATGGCGCAAACACGGCCAACGGTTCTTCGGCGGACGAGGCTTCACGAGCTTCCACACCAAAGAAGGCCAATGGCAAGTCGCGAAGAAAGGCCTAAAAGAGAGTGATTGAGAATGAACAGCGTTCAAACAAAAAAGAAAGGTGGAGTCAGGTCGTCAATCTCATGGGGTTAATGTGAGGTTGATTTTGAAGAAAATAGAAAAAGCGTTTGGGCCTTGATTTCATTCTATCGGGCTCCGTGTAAGAGAGTTAGACGACAAAGCGATACCATATTTAGTAAAAAGGGAATAACAAGAAAACCAATGACTATATGCATGGGTGTTATCTGGAACTATGCCATTGACAGCCTATCATCCGGCCATTTGTGAAGATGACTAGATATCTCATTGCTGTACCTCTTGTGATCAGCCCCCAGCAAACAGAAGCCTCTCTTACAGAGCACAATCGTACCTAGCTGAGAACTGTAAGCATATTTCAGAAGACAGGCAGACTCTTAAGCCTGAGGGCACGTAGAAGACCCTTGCTGTGTTTCCCTTTCAAATATTGTGCAATGTTTATTCCACCACTGACAAGACAGATTGCAAGAAGCCAGTTTACTAACGTTAGTTTAGTTGTTGGTTGCACATATACAGTTGAGGAACAAAGCAACGACGTATCAGATACTACAACATCAATTAAACAGATTGGTGTGACGCTGATTCGAGAAGCATGTTGTGTTTGCTCATTACATAAACTCCACATTGACGTGTTATCTAAATATACTGGCTGAGACATGGTCCTTCAAGTCACTGAGGGGAAGAAGATGAGAAGATAAGACGAAAACATTGTAGTATGTAATCTAAAAGCAGCAACGGCCTATAACCCTGGCAGCATATAGCATAACCAGTTCATAACCGAATGACTACTTGAGTTCATAATATCATAATTTCCCTTCCGCGCCACGTATGGCGATGCAAGTTCCTTAGACCATCTATGATTGACCGGGCTGTAGTAGCTCTTGATACGCCTTCCGAGAAAAAAGCAAAACATTAAATGATATGACCAGCAAGGCATCCTCCGTATGCCTTTAACATAGTGGTGGTTGTCGCGACAATGTTACCAGAAAGATAGTTGCATTGCAGCAAGTCAAATTGACCTTGCTTTCCAGAACGCCTCGCTTTGAATGACAGCAACCGATCGAAAAACAAATGCAAAATGTAAGGTCCAATTGACAGCCGACGAATGAGGACAGAGACGATAATAATGGAAGAGGAGGGCTGAAGAGTGAGGTGATTGGTGGGGTGGACAAGGAAGTAAGTCACTTGTCGGGTGATTTCTATCGATCTATTGTGATTCTGTCATGGCTTCGTGAAGCAGACGGCTTCGGGTATCTCATACTGCCGCTCAGGCAGGGGTGGTAGCGAGTGTGGTGGGTAATGGTGTGTTGATGTAGCCGAGAACGATATCAACTTCATGCAGTGAAAACCACTCGATCTCGATAAGTCGGGAGACCAGTCGGCAAATTGCCATCATCTGTCCTCAGCTACGTTGTGACAGCTGACAATCTCGTGTTCGCTTAGAAAGTGCTCCAGTTCCAGTCTCTAGGTACACTAGCAGCAAGTTCAGGGCCACGAGGCAAGTCGGAGGCGTCTCCAAAGCCAGCAGCAATGGGAGTTGAGGTGGGGTTGGGAGCATCCGAAGATGCAGCGCTCGAGGCACGGCTGCTGTTGCGAGTGTACCAGCTCTTGAACTCTTCACAGCAATGGCGACAGGTTCGGAACAGAGGAGCACGTGGGTTGAACTTGGCATCATGGTCAAGGGGAGCAACGAAGGTGGAGTGCGAGTCGCAAAAGATGTGGCCACACTTTCGGCAGTGGTGGCGGCGAGTGAAGTAGCTGAAAGTACGTTTGCAAGTCGGGTCGTCGCAGACAGTGGATTCGGAATCAGGCTGCAGAAATATTATGTTAGTCAACTGTAAACTGGGGGAAAATAATGGGAATAATGTATGCGTGAGGTGGGACGGGCCAGATTGTTCGAGTTACACGAAACGGAACGTTGGATACACCTGAGACGGGGGCGCATGTATGTGTTTTACGAAGGGAAAGATCGAGCAACATTCGGCTGTTCGCTTTACTTACCTTCCAGTGCTTGCGTGTGGGTTGGGACTTGACCTCGGGAAACATCTCGGGATCAAAGTCGCCATCAATGCTGCTCTGTGCGCTGTCACCGGTAGAGACACGCGCCAGCTTATTGCCAAAGACGGACATGCCAGGAATATTTATAAGGCTGCTGTTGGTACGTCGCAGGGTGTTCTCAGACTCAGTACTCGAGGTGGATGCACCATCATCAATGGGCATCTTGCTCGTCTTCGAAGGGAACAAGTTGGGACGCAGGGCTGCAGGCATGTACATAGGACGAGTCTGTCGTGCATGATGCGATCTGGGAGAAGTAGGATTTGATGAGGCAGAGTCGGGGCTGCTGGACTGAGTGTTGATGGGAGAGATCTGAGGGCCAACAGAGATCTGATAAGAATGGTTGCGTTGATGTGTAGGGCGCTGCTGCCGAGGAAAGAAATGGCGCGAGTGCTGGTCACCCGGGAGAGTAGGCATAATGAGGTCGGCAGCCATGTTGTATGTTGATCAAGCTGATTTCGGAGGCAGCGTGATGTGTATGTAATGAAGCTTGGCCTGCGGCTCGTAGCGTTATGTATCGTAATGTATGAGTGTTCGAGATGAAAGCAGAGGGAGCTGCTATGTTGTCAAGTCCGGGGGTTGAACAGACAAATAAAGGTAGAAGTGGCGGATAACTAGTTATTCGGGGAATGGTCGATTGGTTTGAGATACTACAACTGTAGTTGAACAGAAAGTTAGACGAGCGAGAGTCAAGGGCGGGCCATGGCAGAGTTTAAACCAAAGCGAACAGGCTCAAGGAGGGAGTAGATCTTGGGAACATAGCGCGGCCAACGCCGTCGCGTGGAGGAGACCGGGGGCGGACGAAGGTACGTGCCTGCTCACTACAAAACTGACTGGGGATCCTAACCTAACTCTCTGGACTAGCGTGGAACCAGGATGTGCCCTCTCTTGCAGTTGCAGGTGGAGATGGAGGCGGTGGAGCTTGTGATGGAGTGGGCGTGGCTTGTGCTTGTTGCTTGGCTTGACTTTTGGAGCAAAGCGTCCTTCTGCAACGACAAGGGTCTGCCCTTGTTGCGCGTTTTGCTCTCTCCGTATGTCCTCTCTCGTCGGGTTGAGGGTCTCAACGGCTCGCGGTCGTTAATGTCTCAGTAGCAGTCCTAAACGGGACAGCAGAGACTGATGTCTCTCGAATCTCCCCTTGGCCAACATGAGCTCACCAACGTTAGATAAATGTATCTGGCATAAAAAGCGCCACATAAGATACTGCCTTGCGATTATGAGGCCGTGATGTAATTCAGGATTCTTGCGATTCATTCAGATGCTCAAGACATCCGGATACGGTAAAAGGTCTCGAGAGATAAACGGAACTGTTGCTCGATACTTGTGCGTAATTGTGGGAGGGATATTTCCTATCTAGACTTCCTGGTTGGATGATGTCGGAGCCCGCTGGGGCCAACTCCAATCTAGTGGGTAGACCTGGGCAATCCAGGAGTTATTCGCCTTGTAGCTGGTTATTTACTACGTATTTGCGTACGCTGTTAATTACCGAGTATGAAGTGACGCTGCTGGTCCGTGTCCAATTGTGATGCAAGCTGTCTTTTGTTGGTAATAAATGCCAGGGAATTAGCAACAAACAGCAAAGCCCACCGCAACGAATGTCGAAGATGATGCGAGGCCATTGCCTGCGAATGTACGTACTGTGCAGATACGGTGCCATGTGTTACGGTCTCGAGGAAGGAATCTCGACTGGATCATGAAGATGTTGTTCGAGTCAGGCAACGTGACCGGGTCCTACACCAGTGCATTCTCGACTTTTCTTTGCTGGGGTTTGAATCACATCGACTATAGAGCTTCCAACAATTTCGAGAGTCTTGTCGAATCCGTCAAGTACAGTAACTTCCTGCAAAGCCAACAACACTGCAACAAGGTGTGGCCAACTCCTCCGGTCCGCGGGGCTGACTATCGTAGGGCGGCAATTGGACAAGCGCGCTCTTTAGTTCTGTAAGTCCCCGCTAGATAACGAAAGCGCTCTGCAAGGTTCAAGGGTTGAGGGAGCGCTGTCCCGAGGGATGTTGTGTGATTGGGCAGAAGCGGTTCTTGTCTTCGCGGTAGGGAGCATTGGCTCCTCTGCTACCGTCGTTTGGGTTGCTTTGCTTTGCTCTGAGTTGCTGGTTGTGTATTAGGCCGGCAACGGAGTCTCTGCACCGCCGTCTGGAAACCGGCCTGGAACGGAATGGGATGAGGAAACGGAAAGACGGCGTGCCCGACCGTTCGTTACTGTTGACGGATGGAGTTTGGGTAATGTTCATTATACAAGTATCGTATCTCTTGTTGTTTTGATGAAGTTTATGAATGAGCCAACTGTTACGTACAAAACCTTCGGGACCCATAGGTTGCCGAACAAGCTTAGATTACATAGAATTGGAAACAGCAACCCAGCCAGCCTACCGAGCCCGGCTGCCATGGAGCATTGGGGAAAGAGTGGAGGTCCAACTCAGGTAGGAACAGTGGATAACAGCATCTGCCCAGGCAGTTGCAATTCGACAGATGTAGAAGCAGCGTCCCGTTTCCTAACTGGTTTACAGCAGCCTAGGTACCTACATACCTACCTGTACTCTAGGTACTGCTAGACCTGTCCGGCGATGTTGTATCGTTCACGTCTTCACCGGTTCTCAGCGCCATCTGCAATACAACGCACACACTTTGACACGCACGGTCTTAAATATGGATTGACATATGTTTCTTTTCATAGCAAAATCATCATGCATCACCGTCACGTTGTGTGCGAACTGTACGCGCAGGGGTCTGTGCTTGCTGTGCTCGCTGTGCTCGCTGTGCTCGTCCTTTGCGGTATTGCAGTAGCTGAGAAAACAACCGCCGCATTCTGATTTGACAGGTTCCGAGATATCACGATTGCCATGACACAGCGACCAGAGCGACAGGGCAGGACAGGCCATCTGGCCATTCACCAACACTTGAATCGATTTCTCCCGTCCCTTTTCTGACATATCTACCGATCCGATCGTATGCAACGCTGTGCTTCAGCTTCAGCCATCTCGATCTACGTATGTATTTGAATAATTACAGTAAATGTGAAGGCTCATCTTCCTTTTGGTAGAATATCACTTTCGTCATGATCTTCCCTCAGCGACACCATGATGCAAATGATCGACTGTCGGGTATCCAACCCCTTTCCCGTCTGCCAACAGCGGCACTGCGATGCCATCTCCCTAAGCCGATTTCACCACCTATTTACGAAGGAACACTTCACGACAGCATCATCCCGCCCCTCCTCTACCTTTGTTTTCAAACCTTGGCCGTTCAAGCTTAGTCCCGACCATGACTAGTTCGCCTACGCATCCATCATTTTTATACGTGAAATATGGTTGGACTACTCGGTTCGTGGCAGGCCCTCATAAGCCCCACTCTGATGCATTTGAATGCTCCCTCTCGCCGCTCCACTTGGACAGTATCCTTAGAGGATCGCCAACGGGCTTCATTTAGACAAGGGCAGGGCAACTGGCCGACGAGAAATGGGATATTGAGAGACAAGCTCAAATGGCTCCCCACCGATTCCACCATCGGACCGGGTTTGTTTGTTGCGTGTTCAACTGGGACCCCTTGCCTCGAGCTTCATTTGGCCTTTTCAGGTTCTGAAATAGTCAATTACTGCTTAGAGGTCTCGTGACCTTCCTGTCTGGTGTCGGGTTCAGGGACCTTTTACGTTTCACTTGGGCCGTGCTCCAAATATCTCGGCCGGAGACTGTGCTTTCTCGGAGGTAATATAACCAGTTCGGTACTCATCGGGCCTACGTCAAATAAACCCCCCAGAGGTCTGCTGCAACAAGGAGATGGGATCAAAGTGTTGGACCGGCAAAATGCCAACTGAAACTAATTGCAGCGAATGACGACGTTCCGAGTATCAACGTTAATATTCTTACCGCCTATCACTTTAATCCCTTGACTCGACGTTCATTACTTATTTTGGGCGAACTTCATCGGGCCGCCAACGGAACAAGACTATCCACTACAGGTTGGATTTGGTGTATGTAGAGAGGGAAGTAAAAGGTGACGAGCGGCGGTACTGATACCTCGGTGCTTCGCCAGTCCCGCTAGCCTATTACCGCCGCCTTCTCGAATCTTGGAAGCTTTCGAGACCATCTCGACATGTAAGGGAATCCTTTCACCCGCCACTCAAAGGCTCCACCATGATGGCCTGTGCAGGAATTTTCCATCTAAACAGTGGATGATTCAGCCAAAAGTGGTTTGCCTCTGCCGCAGCGCGCTCCGCTGCTAGACCCTTGTTTAGTTATTCCCACTAGGTGCTGCCGAGCCTTGACGGAACTTGGAATTTGGTGCTCCAACGTGGCTCGTTGCAGCCACGTTTATCCATCTTGGAGACCTCATTTTGTGGCGTCGCCGACAAGCCGTTTCCGTCAACGTGGAGAGTGGGACCGGGGTCTTTTCTAATTCTGCCATCTCTTGCCGATAGCCATGAAATTACCGCCGAGATGTCCGTCACCGACTGCTTTCACTCCAAAAGATACTTGAGGCATGGAGGCCCCGCCAGATCAGATACCGTAGCTCAGGCAAGAAAGTATAGGTCTCGGTTTTGATCGGCGCGTTCGAGACTGAAAAACTTCCATGTCGTATCCCAACCAATCAGAGCTGCTTGGGGTCGCATATCGAATCTCGTCAAATTCAGGGTCCAAACCAAGTGGTCCGAGCGATGAGATGCAACTCATAAGTTCACTGTAACCCAGATGAGGGGAATTACGTACGTTTTTAGCCACAGAGGGTCTTTGAGTCGCTGGAATATCAAGCTGCCCTGAACACTATGTTTATCCAATCCCTGAGAGGAGACATGATACGCAGAAGCGAGAAGCAAACGAGGAAGGGTTCTGATCTATAGTCAAGGAGAATGTGGAGGCAGCTGCAGGTCACCAGATCTTGAGCCTCTCAACCCATCGCACAGCAAAAGCCAACTAAGCCCGGCAAGGTACCTACCTAATCTCTGTATCAGATACAAGAAGGGAGGTGTAATTGAGGATCATGTGAGCAGCAACAGCAACGGCACATCTGTTGGTCTGAGACACCAAACCTGTCGCTGGAAGAGTCGCCCTGCCTAAGATCCATTATCTGTGCATAGGGGTCCAAGACTATCGCTTTCACCGCCGCTCATTAAAAGGACCCTTAGGAACCAAGCCATACGGAGCTGCCTAGTGTTTAGATGAAGACTGAATATGCTCCTTTTAGTGATTGGATGTGGTTGGTGCTGCAACAAGTTAATGGATCAACTTGATAGGTACTATACTCGACCCATGAGCAGAGACACGGAGTACGTACACAGCATCTGCCCCATCTCTAGGACCCTTTAATTGTTATGCTTCAGCCTCTTAGCTTACACGATTGCCATTGCAATTGCAGTATTTGGTTGACCACGATCAGGGTCCGAAGTCGAGAACGATAACTAACTGGGTCACTCCACTCCATTGAGGCTTCGATTCAACACTGCTCAGCTTTGACCCATCTCGCCTCAGCAACAAAAGGTCCGGCAAGTCCCAGTCTAATCTAATCTAAAAAGCCTCGAATTGTAGGTAACGCAAGTGAATAGGTGAGCGTGTTTGCAAAGTTGCATTGTGTGTATGTAATAACTCCGCTGGTCCGTTCTCGCCAATAGTCAAGTTACCAGTCCAAGCCGCAGCCCCATGTTTTACTGTGTGTATGTACTCTTGTTCGAAACTCGCCTGTGAGAGGCCGAGGCGCCAAGACTTCGGAGTGGATGCTGCGCTTTACTTGTATTGGAAGTCGGCCTTCAAGCTGCGGCTCCTCGGCATTCTTATCACTCGGCTTCAATTGGCTGTGTCTTGCACCCTCTACGGTTTGAATAGATGAACTTAACCACAGAGGAGAGCAGGCTTTGCAAGTGCCTCAGGTACAGTACCTATGTCCGTATGGTACTGTACATATGCACAAGGTTGAGATGGTTGCTGTCTTGGCCAATAGCTGCCTTACAATTGATCAGATCAACTTCAGCGAGATGCACAACACACAAATGAGGGTAGAGATTAGCATGTACATAACCTCCACCGCCTTTTCGTCCCCTCATGTATGTATTTTGCTTCGCATGGCCAGCGCCTATGCCTTTCCCTCACAAGGGTCATGTGCAACACTTTGCGCGAAACACTTCCCTTTACATATGCAGACAGTTCCGAGCCTTGTCAACTCTCTGTATTTCCCTTCCCATCCTGAAGAGGAAACCACACGCTTAGCCTTGAGCCGCTGGCGTGTTGGTGTTTTAGGTACGTGTCGGACGGCTCCGTTGTACGATTCAATACAGCATGTATCTGCAGCAGGACCTTGTAAATGGATATTTGCTTTTTCCCATGTTCCCATTGCCCCTTATGGTGGCTTGCGCGGCTCTCGTTTAAATTGATTTCACGATTCCCGCAAGGCGCATCTTTGCTCCTCTCTTAATTGTGCATATCACTCGCAGATGAGAGGTGATTAAACGAGACTCGTGCGTTGTGACCAGCCCAGATTGATTGTCAAAATCTTCTAACATGGTCCTTCGCCCCCACTTGGTGATGAAGAAGACGATCCCATACGGAGTTGCCTTCTTGTCTCGTGCGAGAACAAGACCAGTTTAATTCCCCAGTTGTATGCGTCTAGATGCCCATCCCTCAGGACCATGCTGCAGCCCCAGCCTCTTAAGCATCGTGAGCTTTGGTCAGAGAGAGCCCTACTGCGGACCCTGCGTTTCGAGGCAATACACAATTTCTGGGTCGCATAGGTCAAGTCTCACTTTGGGTATTATGGCAGGTGACACGTTCTCCATCGTGTCTATTCACTATAGGACCCTTCATCTTCACCGTAAAATGCCATATGTACAGTACAGCAGTTGCATTGGTTCATGCTATGTGGTTGGTTGGTTGGCTAACTGCTGTGCTCACTCCATCTCCCATCTTCCACTTTTACCGCCATCCTTGAGAACAACCCTCAACCCCTCAATGACCATGCCCTTATCCACTGCTTTGCACATATCGTAGACTGTCAGTGCCGCTGTAGACGCCGCTGTCAACGCCTCCATCTCCACGCCCGTTTTCCCGTCGCACGTGACCGTCGCAGCAATATCGACTTTGTCGTCACCCCTGACGTCGAGATCAACCGTAGCCTTGGAGAGCGCTATCGGATGGCAGAGTGGAATCAGGTCTGGCGTCCGCTTCGACGCCATGATGCCCGCGATTCGCGCGACACCCAGAACATCGCCCTTCTTCATCTGATTGTCCCTGATGAGACCAATTGCCGTTCCGTTGGAAAATCGGACGGTGCATGCGGCTTTGGCGATGCGTGATGTCACCGTCTTTTCTGATATGGAAACCATTCGTGCCTCCCCGGTTGACGATACGTGGGTCAGCTTTGCCTTGGTACTGTCATCTTGACTTCTGACACGGCGGGTCTGCGAGAAGAACCTCTGCTGTAAATGTAACGACCGGCCGGTGATAAAATAGGGACCGTTATGAAGGAGAGATTGTACCCGTGGAGGCATTGTGCGAGATGATGCAGACTGGCTAACAGGATCTACAACAAAACTTAATTCAGCATTACATTCAACTCGTTATAGGAGGGTATCCAAGCCTCATAAATAAACCAGAAAAGTCAACGACCCCTCTCAACGCCGACCCATAGCCATGAGTGATAGTTGCCCCGTGAACTATCTTCCAAATAATGTCTCTTCCAGATAGATATATATAAATGCATTAGGTGCAGGAAAGCGAGGGGATGGGTAAAGGAGTGCCATCACCCACCTATCAAGATCATCGGCCTGTTCTTCATGTGTTCCAGCTCTCCGATTCCAGCATGCTTCTCCTTCTTCCTCTTGACAGCTGCACCAATAACTTCTAGTAGTTCCATTTCGTTGGGTGCTAGGCCGAGAGGAGTCCGGTCCGATGTCAGCAGATCCCTCCTTCGGTCCATTTCGATCTGCTTCATGGCTTCGAAGGCTTGCTCGTCGATGGGCTCGCCGCTGTTAGACTTGCGGAGTATATCCCGTAGAGACACCTCGGCATTGCCAAACAGACATACCTTGAGATTCCCGTCGCCTGTGATTCGAAGACGATTGCAGGTTCCACAGAAGTTATGTGTCATACTGGTGATGAACCCTATCTTTCCTGCAAAACCTGGGATATGCCATGTTTTACTCGTGTCGTTCTTGTGATCTTGCACCTTTTGCAGAGTAGGGTACTTTGTTCTGATGAGGTCCAGCATTTCCTGGTAGCTGAACATCTTGTTCTTGCTCCATTTGTTGCCGTCGAATGGCATGTACTCGATAAAGCGCACTTCAATGTCCTTCTCTTGTGTCAGGTCCACAAAAGGGAGCACTTCTCTATCGTTGACACCCCTCATGACTACGCAGTTGATCTTGAGCTTGATGCCCGCGCCGAGTCTGTTCATTTCGAGGATTCGATCAATGCTCTTCTGTACTGCGTCATAGCCTTTCCTTCTTGTCATGATCTGAAACTGCCACGGATCTAGTGTATCTAGACTCAAGTTGACGCCTGTCAGTCCACTCTCAACCATACTATCGAGCTTCCTGTGCAGCGAAATTCCATTGGTAGTAATGCAAATCTCCTTGAGTCCATGCTGCCGTAGCTCCCCAATCTGGCGCATTAGAGGCAGAATATCTCGACGTACAGTGGGTTCGCCTCCCGTCAATCTGATCTTGGAGACGCCCTGCGACACAAAAACGGAAGACAAGAGGACAATTTCAGGTGTTGTCAGGAGTTCCCTATCCGGCGACAATGGCACGCCTTCTTCAGGCATGCAGTAGACGCATCGCAGGTTACATCGCTCTGAGACGGAAATGCGGAGATAGTCATGTTGTCGGTGAAAATTATCGGTAAGAAAATCGGAGAAAGGTTTCGGGTCTCGGATGTGCCGGCGACGAGGTTGTAGGAGATCAATTTCTGGCGCTGAAGATGGAGGTTCGCGGGGTCTTTCTTGGGGCGCAACGGCTGCTGCGGTCGCAACGGTCCTTGATGCTAAAGGAAGCGAACGTATTGAAGCCGATATTCCGATGGTCCGTTGCAAGATTGACGAACTTGAAGCTGAAGCCCAGGCTCTTGAGCTTGAGATGCGAAGCGACATATTTGCGAACCAATATGGCGATTAGAAGACCAAGGTGAAAGTAGAGAGGAGAGAGAGGTTTTAGTTTGCTATACAGTCATGATTTCAAATTGTCACAACCACAATGCAGTCAACTGAGGGGAAAAGATGAAAGTAAGTTGTGTAATCAACAAATAAGCCGAGTGAGTTATTAGTCCTATTTTGTCGAACTTTTGGGAAATGATAAAGCAAACCCTAAGATACCTACCTATCATGGGTTTCCAAGTACGCAACTATGAGGTGCATGTTATGTTATGTTATCCAATCTTATCTTGTACAGTATCCGGCGACCGTCGCCACAATCCGTCCCCCGCGCTGAGTAATGGAAATAGTTCCTCTTGTAAGCCGCGGAGTTGCACAGACAGACAAGTCAGATCCATTTGCAACGTTGGTTCCAAAATGGAGTAATAAGATCTTTTGTAGTCGTTCGCTATCTAGCTTGTGGATGAAAGTGATTTATATGGTTGAGTTTATTTTCATTATATGGTATCGATCGGCAAGAGGTTTGATCTCGTTTGTTCAATTGCAAAACACGTCCTCTATACATCGATTGGCGTTGTTCTGACAGGTACCTAATGTCATTTAACGACTGAAGAAAAACATCAGTTAGTGCGATACTGAGTAAGATACCATGCGTTAGATGTGATTTCTTCTTTACGAAACAGAATGACAGTAGATATAATTCCAAAAAGTAAAAGATTATAAGTAATATAAATTAAAGTACATACCTGCTACCCTAGAGAACACCCATATCGTCGTGTACAAATTGTCCAACAGCAGGAAGGAGAAGCAATAAACAAAGAACAATTTAGCGGTAGCAAATTAAGTTGAAATCAAGAGAAGGGAGGATAACGAACAATACATAAACGAGAAATAAAAAAGGTTGTTCAGCAATGAAAGTTGTGAAATAGACTGGAATTGCATTTGGTTAGGACGTGCGATCACTGGCCATCGACCAGGATATTACAATCTGAAGAATCACTGGCTGCTATGCTGTACCATATGACGGCTCTATAGGTTTTATAAAATGGTTTCCATAGAATACACGGATCCAAAGGGCAGGCAGCTATAAGCAGCTAGATGCTGTAGTATCAGAGCCCGAGACCGCGCCCATCTCTATGCTAACTCCTTACATATACTACTTCTGAAGGTGAAGATGGAATAGTATGTGAGTAGAGCACTGAGAACTTCTTGATCTCCAGGCAATAATACTATGGAGGGAGTCATTGCGAAATATCCCCTGACTACATTTCCCCGAGTATGTATGCCAATAGCAGCCGTGTTCGCCTGCATCATCGATACCTATTTCAAGATGGCCGTCAATACCGACATCCAGTTCTGGCTGTATGCCCGGTATATAAATGCAGGTGCCAGGTTTCATTCATCGAGCCGAGTCTAGACATGCTCAAGGGTAGTTGAAGCTGATGACACTCGATCATATCCATAGATCGATTGGCAAAGAGCTGCTTTGATTACGACTGAGAGTAAGGCACACACAATGTTTCTAGGTAGGTAGCCTTAGATATGGGCTACTTCCTTTACTTGAACAAGTCGTCTTTTACAAGTGCACCTGCTTTTAGTAAAGAACACTAATTTTCTAGAGCACTGAGCTGCAATGTGCTAGCAATGGTGAGAACCACATATGCAAGCGTAGAGGACAAGAAACAATGATGAATTGAGTTATACTACGCACTGGTTTGAGTCACCAATCTGTACAAACTTCTCGTTGACATCTTGCGTTACTGTCAATCTGCGCCCAAAACTAGGACATGGACTCGTGCGGTTTCAAGCGATCTCATGAATTGTGAATAGACAGGTCTACGGGAATACCAGACAGATAGGTATATCGAACCTCCGTTGTGAACAGAAGGAGGGAGACAGTCCGGGGCGCTTCTTGATACCTAGGTAGAGTAGGTATAGAGTAGGTAGGTACGTGAGATTTGCGCCTCTATCATTTCAACTTATATAACTGGCAAAGTGCATACGGACAGGGCGGAGGATGCAAATATAACAAGTCAAAAGATAGAATGGTATCACAAGCAGCGATGCAAATAAATCCACTAAATTATCAGAGAGTTTCGCAATAACACAAGTCGTAAGCAACTTCAGGCTCGTCAAGCAGCTGTTGAAAGCAGGCGACGCTAAGCCAAATTAGGTAATATATCAACAGTAACAACCCGCATGGATGTTAACAATGTGGTAGGTAGGTCCGTGTTGGATTATGAAGTTCAACGACTGAACTTCTCAACCACCACAGAGGTCATAACAACTGTAGAATCCTCCAGCAAAGTACCGAGTCCAACAGACAAGGCAGCGGCCTCTCTTCTATATTTATTTCAGTCTTTTTGCTAGGTTTCCCTTGTTGTCTCGTCACCCTCTTTGCAACCTTGACCCCGCGATCTCAAGTCCTTGTTCTCACCTTCCTTCCCATCTGAAGTTTTCAGGTGACTGAATGTCGGTAAAGAGGCAGTCACGATGCAAGCCTCACGTGTTTTCAAAGGTAACTACCTACCTCATTACCTACCTACTACCTACCTACCTGCCTACTAAGGCACCTTTTCTACCTATGTCTCACCTATTCTTACTTTTTCAACATCAACGAGAGTCAACGCTAACCAGTCTTTGCCATACTCACAGCGTCGCCTCACTGTACCGCCAGTCCCGACGGCAGGTTCATTGCTACACTCTCTTCCCAGAGTATCATAGTGCGCTCAGCGCCCTCCCTCTCGATCGCACACACGGTCAAGTTGCCGTCAGATCTCACTGCCCCTGTGTCCATGCTGGCATGGTCACCCTCATCATCTCGCATCCTTGTTGCAGGCGCCGACCAGATTCACGTCTTCTCCATAGTTGACTCGTCATTTCGTACCACGATCAGGAACCCTGCGACAGGCGGAGGAAAACAAACCATTGTGCAGTTTGGTGCACATGATGACGAGGTCTTTGCCTGTGCTGCATTCGGCCTCAAATTTTCTATTTTCGACCTATCTACTTCCAAAGCTATCGAGATCAACAATCCCAAATTTTACCTCCCCTCGTCCGCCCCAAGAGGGTATTCTTTGCGACCCCAGAGTTTCCACCTGGCCATATTGACAAGGACAAATGGCCGAGACGCTATCAGTATCCATGAGCCCAGGACCAGACAGGTATTACGATCTTGGTTTCCAGAAACAGTAGATGCTCACGGCTTGGCATGGACCCCTGATGGTAACTGGCTCCTGTTGTGGGAAGCCTCGGCACATGGCCATAAGCTCCTGCTCTACACACCCGATGGCCAATTCTTCCGCTCTATTGGCGCATCTAGCATTAACCAGGACCAGAATGCTGATCTCGAGACTGGGATTAAGTGTTGCAGTCTCAGCCATGATGCATCACTTTGTGCCATTGGCGATGGTAGCAGGTCAGTAAGCGCTCTTCACACAAAAACGTGGAGAGATGGATTAAGATTTAACCACCCTACCACTATTGTTCCCAAAGATACACTTCAGGTGAGAATTCTCTGTCTTCAAATCACTTCTCTTCTTACACAGCGCATCAGGTCTGGCAAGAACAGCTTAACAGCACGCCCCAGGGATGTGCCTCTTACACATTTCTCCGTGCAAATCAAATGGTTTCGCCCCCGACTCGATTGGTAGATGGCAAGCCCCCAACCGATGTGAAGACAGGATGTTCCTCTTTGGCATTTGACGCATCTTCAACTTTGTTAGTAACTAGGCTCGACGACACACCCACTACTCTGTGGATCTGGGATGTCACAGCAGCTGAACTTCGGGCGGTGCTTATGTTCCACTCAGTCGTCGACTTTCAATGGCATCCGACTGCTCGCGAGCTTCTATTGGTGACGTGCCAGGATGATAAGTATCGCGGTGTATCCTTTGTCTGGGATCCACTATCTGAAGGGCCCAAGCCGGTCGCTTTGGGGTCTCACCTGCCGAATAGCAAAGTCACCGGCAAAACACGAGTCACCTGGATAAATGGTGAGCCCGAGTTCCCGGTTCTGCTACTCTCGGACGCACAAAATGGTATCTTGATATCGTGTGCAGATGCGGCACAGTGCCCAACGCCCTGGCATGAGGGAGCTACCGGCGATAGGACGTTGGGATCGGTGCATGATATCGGAGATACAGTTGATGTATCTGCTCTGATGCCCGATGACACATCGACCTTGGACGATACATTCTCATTCAAGCACAACTGAGAACTTGACAGCCAGGGACTCCTGCACACGACCTAGATGAAAAATACCGCTGCGGGAGAAGGCAATGGCTGGCATATAGGAATATACTGGGAACAAAGACAAAAGTATCTCGACATCAGACAGACTCGCAAAGTCAATATGCTCCGGCGTCTGGGGCCCATGTTACACAAGTGGCGCTGTACTCTGATGTCAATGCATCGACAATAAGGCATAGTTGCCTCTTTTCTCGGGGGAAGGACTATCTGCACGTTATGCCACCGAAAAAAGCAACGAAGCCATTAGCGTTGACGCCACAACAATGACATGAAGAGATTGGATCGCGATGGGGAAAACCCTTCGGTTGTCTCCGTTGTTTCACCCAGAGTGAGAAGAGGGGTGTCTTGAGACTTTGAGCTGGGTTTCGATCTCTGTTTAGCTACTTCATCCACGAGACGTATCACGACTAAAGATCTAATAACCAGCGTCTCTCACAAGGTGGAGTCCTGATCACAATGTGATATGTCACTTCAAGGCGGGACTCACCCTAGCATCAGCATATCGACCGGGGAGAGAGACATGCTTTAATACTGGCTATGGTCGGTGGCTTGGAAGGATCCGCTCAAATTGATGATCAACGTTCGTGCAGACTACACCACTTCCATGTAATTCTTCATTTCGACAAACCGGAACTTTTAAAACCGACTGCATCACCGTGCCTAGCTACTAGATTCGCGACTAGTCACCCCCACCTCCTGTGCATAAGAGTTGAAGAGTACCTGTCGGAATGGCAACAAGGATCTCAGGTTACACTACATAATAGTGCACACCGTCAATTAACCAAGAGGCGCCGAACTTGCTCAGCGCTTCCTGGTCTCGCGCTCATCATGAGACGACATGTGCTTGTGCAGAACGCCCGCCTGCTCAGGATGCATCCCCGGACACCGGGGGCCCTAATTTAAGGGCCAAAGACTGGGATTAGATGCAAGTAAAACCCGAGCTGGTAAAGAACGGTCTAAAAGCAATGCTGGGAATTTTTAGACGTCTTGTTGTCTCCTTTGCTTGCTCTTTGCTGCTCGCGGGTCAACTGTCATCGAAAATCAGATATAAAGCTCCAACCAGTGCTATTTTGTCCTTGCACTGCCTTGCCTTGTATCACGATATGACTGATGTGGATTCATACTACGAGAACGCTTTTGTTCAGAGCCGCGCGGAGTCATCACAAATATTGCCCATACTACTGTCGAGAACAAGGTCAAGTTCGTCACCTTAGTGTGCCGTTGCTCGCCTCTTGTACCATCACGCCGTCACACAGCTTTCATTATCCTTTTCCAACTCTTCGTAACATCACACAAGAACTGACTTGAAAGTTGAGACGACTCGGCTTCGTACATATTTCCGCCAGCTGATGCCTACTGAAGCCACTGTCCAAGCGGACGTCGGTCCGGGTGACGAAACTGGAATTTATTATATTACTATCTGCAATGTAAGTTTCTGTTCTTGTATTGTGTTGATACAATGGCGCGAGTAGATACCTGACTTTCCGGCAGTTACCATTCGGAACATCATGGCAGCAGCTGAAAGACTGGACACGGACCGTATGCGTAGTAGATCACATTGAAGTCTTCCAGAGCAGCACTTCCGGATGGGTCCGAGTCAGAGGCAGGGAGAACTTTGAGAAGGCTTGGAGTAAGGGAAAGCCACCAATAACTAGTATTTGCCAGTGTTGACATGACAGCAGGTCTTCTTAACGGTGGCGTCTTCAATGGACGCTCGATCATTGCGTCTGACAGAAACCGCAGTCATCCCATCAAGATCAGAGAACTTGCCATACCGCAGCAAGGAACTCAAACACAGACACCACAATACCAGCCTGCGCCTGCACCCCCAACTCGTTATGTATTGCCAGCACTAATGACCACGACACCTCCATACTCTATGGCACATGAGCAGGTAACGTAACCCGACAAGCTTCCAAGGGCTGTGGCTGGATGCTAACTCATACTGTCGAATTGTAGTACTACATGGCTAGTTACCCCCAAACCTGCGACCCCAGATTCGCTGGCCATTCTATTCCACCTCCAGCTTATACGCATCAAACGCCGGTTATAGTAACAGCAACGACCACGTCCCTAAGACCAGTTACATATGCGACTATAGATCCGGGCAGTTACTATTCCTATGACTTCGGGGCTTCACCTGACACAGCTACCTACGCCGTCCAATATCAGCCTACAGCGACACAGTTTGCTCTACCCTATCCTGGCCCTGACGAACACTCAGACTTTTGCACCGAATTCAATTTTCCCAGTGGAGAACCACCTTATAGGTCCGAATATGTCTTGACGGAGCCACGCAAGCTACACGTTTCGCCATTTCCGCAACAGGCGCGTGCTGATGAGGTCAAGTCATGGATTCGGCGCAAAGTGGACAAGACCAAGATCGATTCTATGGAGATTCCAAAGAATAGCAACAGCCAGTACCTCAGGGGCTATGTTCTAGTAGTTTTCAACAGTGTCTCGGCCGCAAATACGGCCAGAGAGCAACTCAACAAAGCACGCTTCCAAGGCCGGAGAGTAGTAGCGCGACCCACTCGAGAAGGTGCGGTAGTCGAACAACCAGACTCTACGCACGAAACGAGCACTTGGGGCGATCGTAAGTCGGCCGAATCAAATTCTCATGGGAAGGACGATAAGCCCCAACGCCAAAGGAACAGGGAGATCAGGTCTGCAGGCCCCGATAAGAAAAAGATAACAGAACCAAAATCACCTCTTCCGAATAAACAGGCGGTGGCACCACAGGCAGACAGCAAGTTACACTCAAAGAAATCTTCATCTCATAGGGAACTGAGCAGAAAAGATCAAGGGCCGGTCGTTGTTGACGGAACGTGCCACCGCCACGACAGGTAGTGACGTTGGATAGTCGCTTCGCTTATAGAACTCGTATACTTCCATTTACAGATTAATGACAACCATGCTTTATGCAAAATCGTGCGATCTAATGAAAGTGATAAGAAGTTACACTAACTCGTCGTTCGTCGGCACGTTTTGGTACACCACTACAAAACATGGTCATGGAAAGCTTGGCATTGGCGGCATTCTCAAGCAAAGAGACAACAAGAAGTTCTGTAGTACCTGCTTTGGCTGACAATCAGAAATCACAACTCACTACCTGTGTGACACCGATTCGGCAAGCCCAAATTCTTCATCCATACGTGCGCTGTGTGGTCATAAATAAATGATTTATAGACGAAGAGGTTGCATTGGCCACTATACGAGCGAAGCAAATAGAGCACCCTGGCTCCAGAATCAATAGCAACTATTACGGTTTACTCATCACCGCAGTCACACAACGGCAACCAGCCGTCAAAAACTTTCTCACTTTTGCTTTTTCCAGGTTGACAAGCTGACGGGCTTTCCCCTGGTGGCATATGGTATCGTACGTACTGTACTACATAGTACAACCGTGTGTTATGGATATAGCGCGGTCCATTGGTGGAGTCGCACGATAGTGTTTCCTGTTTTGCTCGAGGAGACAGCTTAGCATGGGCTACTGCGATTATAGCAACACGGCTGCAATTCCCGGGCCAGAGGACTTGAGTGACAGACGTAGGCTCCGAATCTTCGTGGCGTCTTCTGTTGGAGTCTGTTCTTACTCTGACCACTTACGTACGCACATAGTTTCAAAGCTAAGCTATGAAATAGCCTGTAGGGCCATCGGCCAACCAGGTAATGGCTGCCGCTAGCAGGGGGGAAATCATAGGATAGAGACAGCGGAGGTTTATGGCAGGAAATCAATAAATTATGCTTATATGTCCTGGCAGATACAAGGTCACGATCGTGGGACCCTGGATCCCGTCTATGCCTTTGAAACCATTAACACCCTCCTCCCGTTTCGTGTAACACGGAAATGATGAGAATTGTCGATGCAGCTCTGAGACGTGCATGATGCTATCTGATGCCGACAACGATGGCACGGGTTTATTGCCGCAGCCCCGGACATTTGACTGACGCTATGCCATGCCATGCCATGCATGGTGGTTGGGTAGGTTGCACGAATAGAATGTGGCGATTCTTGTGTAACCTGCGTACAACTCCACACTCCTTCCATCGTGGAGACACCGGCCGTTAGATCATGTAGATCGTATCGAATCGAATCAGCTCTCATGTTGCTCCATCGCCCGCTGACACCCCTGCCAACTTGTCAAAGCTGTACTAATTACAGACTGTGCAGCAGTGTTTCTTGTCATACGCCCTTGCCAGTTCACTTGCAGATGCTTGTCGTTGTTGAGCCTTCATCATTTCTCGTAATGCATATGCATGCCCAACAGCAGAATGGGCATGTATTGATCTTGCTACGAGGATAACTTGCATGCATGAAGCTTATGGATTGCACCCTCCCAACGTTTTAACCTCATGGCTTAGTGAGGCTGTAGGCTCAACACGTGAAGACTTTTAGCTCAACCACCAAAGTCCATCTTCAGCGCAATACTTGGCTGCCCAGAATCCCCTACGGCCGCCTTGCTCACTTGGCCTATATTTTGTCGACCAAATCGGATCACCTCCTCAAGAAATCCTTTCTGGCCATCACTCATACCGCCAACCACCGCTCGGAATATCTCTTGATCTATTGCTGCAAGCTCCAGCAATCGTGCGCTAGTCTCTTGGTACACCTCCTCTCCATCAGCTGTAGCCCGCGCCATCAATGTTGGTACCACCACTGCAATGGCCGCCAGGCGCCGACCTTTGTCAACTGTGCCCGCATATTGGCACAGCGTGTGGACAATCAAGGCCCTGGCATTTTCGGGATCTTCAGGATCTGTGTCAGTCACGAAAGCTACCAGCCTGGGGAATAGATAGCGAGCAATGCTGAGGTCGGCGCCGGTCGAAGAGGGCTGGAGCAGAATGGATCTGATGCAGTTGGCTGCAATCTTGGCAGTCTAACGTGGTGTGCATTGTGGTTAGTCACTTATCTCTAAAAGTTCGGATAAAATTGCAAAAGACACATACCATTCGATCAGTGAGGCAGTCCATCAGCTCATCTAGGTAGCGTGCTACAAGAGCTTCGGAAGCTGGCAGGTGATTTTGACCTCCAGTGAAGAGGATAGTCGTGGCCATTAGGCAGTTCTTCACGCACGTGAGAGATTGAGGGGCCTCACGCTTTTGTGCGTTGAGATAGATAGAGAGGAACCTCCGTAGGCATCCTTGTAGCTGGATGTCTGTGGAAGACGGCTCACCGTTGCCTGGACTTCTTCGTGACTTAGACATGCTGCCAACAAAGCGCTTCAGTGTAGGCAGGGACTGGGGAGCTATGAGTTCTTGGCAACCAGGAGTTGATAATATCGTGGCGAAGATATGCACGATACATGCATGAAGGTCTGTCTTGATGATGGCCGGGAACACTTCTGCGGCATCTACAAGCGCATTCAGAGATGATCGTATCAATAGGATAGCTTCCTCGTTCATCTGGTGCCGAGCCGGCTGGTTTCCTTCTGAGAGGTTTGGCAGAAGCCCCGCAAGGACCAGAACAATGATGCGTGTAAGCTCGAAGAGTTGATCGATATCGTCGGACAAGTCACCCTCGTCATTGGCGTGCCGCCTGGCAGAAGGGTGTGCAATGCACAGACTTCTGGCAATCTCCACAATCACGCCCTGAACGTCTAGGCTTTCAGTGAGGACTAAGCGATCTAGCAAGTCCATTGTTTCAGAAAAGACATCTGGCCTATAGATAGCATGGCCAGAGACACTGGGATGCAGAATCTTTTTGAGTGCTTGCAAGATAGCCAGTGTCTGATCATGTGCCGCTAGAGAGTCGTTTTGTCCAGAACGAGTGGCAAGCGCTTCGAAGGCAAGACCGAACAAGACAAAGAAGAAAGCCACAGGTTCGTCTCGATAATTGATATCAGAGTTCTTGCCTTTGCCGCCTGTCGCAGGTCCATCTGATTCCTTTCCATCTAACGCATCAAACACAAACTCGCTATCTTGCTCAATCAGACTAGCAATGGCATCAACCAGCTTCAGCCAAGCATCTTGGTAGAAGCGCAGCAATGTCTCACGGTTTAGAGCTGCATAGATGCTGTCGAGACTTCCGGATAGTGAAGGAGGCCCTAACGTCATTGAGATATCGGGCTCGAACCGAAGACGTGCAAACTCTCGTAGAGACTCCAACCATAAAGGAGTCAAGGTACCGATATGAGGCCTGAGCACATCCAATAGATAGTGCTGCTCAGAGCTTGCGACCTGCAGCTCCGCCCAGGCGGAGAAGACGGAGATCTTCACCATCACCTGCGCATTGGAACTAAGGCTTTTCAAGTCGCCAATCGCAGCATTCTCACTATCCTTGGAAAAGTTCTCTAGAGCGCTAACAAGAGTTTTAAGAATTCTGCCCATGCGGTCCACATCGGTGACAATACCGATAGAAATGAAGCTTGCGCAGACGTTGACAGCCTCCGAGGCAAGTTCAGGCGACGAATCAGCAGCGAACGCTGGAGTAAGGGCTGAGCTAATCTGGGCTTGATATTGCTCTAGCAGCATTGCCTCCTCAAAGTCGGGATCTGGAGTTTTGCCAAACATCTTCAGCACATCTCCTATGATCTTCAAGCCCCAGATTCGAAGCTCCAAGACACTCGACGTTGATGCAGAGAACGCCATACGCACAACGTCTGCAACCTTACTTTGGAGGTCGTTCTGTGCTTTGGACTCCCCGTTGGCAGTGGCGTCCTTGGTGATGATGGCAAACATTTCGTCGATGCAGCTTAGCGCAAAGGTAGTGACCTGCCACCGCAGAGGCTCAACCTCAGAAGTCGCCTTCGTCTCCTTTTCGTCCTTGGCAGCACCAGCCGCCGCAGCAAAACCGGCAACCTCCTCATCTTGCAAATCCGGTAGGCCGCCGCCTTTGGACCCGGATTGAGCCTCTTCGGTTTTCGGCCTAGCCCTGGTCATCTTCAAAACCGCTTGGAATCGTTGAAGCCATGCATTAGTCTCTGTGAGGCATGTGGAATGCATCCAGTTACGGATAATGTTGCGTATCCCATCATGAGACGGCACCGTGTCGAGCACAAGCCAGAGCTGTTCCTCAAATCCCTTCTCTGCTTCGCGAAGGACGTCCTGAGGGTTTCGCTTCATCATATTATGTATTCCGTCAACGGATACATCTCGCAAAGTAGTGGATTCTGACATAAGATATTTTTGAAGAAGCTTGACGTAATCAGCGAATTGCATATGCCCAGGGGCATAAAGAGACAAGTGCTCAAGACAGCCAAGCGCTGCCCTTTGTACCAGCAGATCATCTTCATCGCGGAACCGGTTCACAAGAGTGAATATAAGTTCTCGTGACTTCAAGGCGTCCTGTAGATCAGGACCCAATACATTGATGAGAGAGTCAACGCATCGAGCAATGGCGGATGCTGTAGACAGATCCATCTCGAGATTCATGGTGATTGCGGAAGATATTTCGGCATGATGCGTTTCGGAAACGTAGAGCTGGACGAGCATCCCTAAAGTGCTAGGTACGTAGCCAGCAAAACTAAGTCCTGAAGCGTCTGAGGCTAATGATAGCGCTTCGAGTGCCCAAAAATGAACCACAGGATGAGGATCGTTACAAAGGGACATCAAGATACCGAGAATGGTCTTCAGATGGTACCCAGCAGCCATACCTCCCACTTGGGTTTGAATTGCGCCAAGAGCCATGGCACAGCCCGCTCTTGCACTAGGCTCACGATTGCCGACGATGGTATCAACGAGGTACTTGATCTCATTATTTGTGAATGCGTTTCCATAAACATTACACAGACGAGCCGTAGCAGCGTATCCCAGACTTCTGACGTGCTCGTCTGGGTCGAGAACAAAATCGCGAACAATGTCTTGTAACAACGCCTCAACTGCTTGATTTGAAACGTCACCTGATGGCGATTTTGTCTCCTTCACAGCTACCCTCATGGTAGCGAGGATGGCGGCAGCTAGGTTGACGTTCATGGCAGCCTTGCGTCCCGGATCTCTGATCAGAGTGCCAGCGGACGCAAATGTGCGGATTTGTTCCAATATACTCTCCTGGACCTTGCCTGGGGTGAGCGGGAATGCAAATGCGAACAATTGGATAGCTGCATTGATGACCTCTGTGGCAGGAGGGTCGGGTGTGGTTGACGAGTCATCGGTGCTACCTATATATAAGACTGAAGCATCGTGCTCCAGGCTGCCACAAATAGGGGTGCGAAGTAAATTGTTTATCGTGTCATCGGGGCTGTCAAGTTCATCCTTGTGATCAACCGTATTTTCTTGCTGTCCAGGGAGTTTTCGTACCCGAGGTCCAGCAACCAATCCGGTGATACCAAAACCAGAGTTGTCACCTACATCCCAGATAGACTCAAATGTAGCGGCAGCGTTGGCGATCGAGGCACTCAAAGAGTTAGGTGCGTAGTTTTCCGGATCAGCGAACAATGAAATTGCGAGCGTCAAGAGGTTTGACTGTAAAAGAGCCTCGCTTCCACCGGCTGGGCTGAGGTTAACAAGCTTCACATAACACTGCAAGACTCTTCGCTGAACCATCATCTCAAGGTCTGAAAGCTGCAGAGAAGGGGCTAGCCTCTGATTGACGTCGTCCGAGTTCTTCTTGGAGGGAAGAGTCCGCAAGAAAGCCGTTGTATTCTGAAGCATAGTGGCGATTCTCTTTGACACGTCCACAGTCAAGAGACGGCTGTTAAACTCCAGAAAGGCCAGTATTGAGCCCATCGCACA
This sequence comes from Fusarium chlamydosporum, assembly GCA_014898915.1. Classification (NCBI taxonomy): domain Eukaryota; kingdom Fungi; phylum Ascomycota; class Sordariomycetes; order Hypocreales; family Nectriaceae; genus Fusarium; species Fusarium chlamydosporum. The sequence goes on along the minus strand of JAAVUD010000046.1, from coordinate 29,715 downwards.
TTCACGTACATGCGTCAAGAAAGAGACTTCGAGGAAACTTCTGGCCGATGTATTGTCTTTGGCCAGAGGCTTTGGGAGAGCATTCTTCCACAGCAAAAGAAGTTGGGATAGATGAATCTTGACGAAGTTTGGCCCCAAAGACATCAAGCCTCCAATAAGAATCCAGGCGACCTGGATTTGCGTGCTGGCGACACGAAGTTGTGCTTGACTGCTTGACTTCAACATATTGGTCGCAATAGTCAATACGCGACTGTTAATCTCAACAGATCCGTGAAGAGGGCGAGCGGGACTGGCGCTCAATGCGGCAGCAAGCCCGTGAGCAAACCCAATGCATCTTCTTGGAGAATTGCGACCAGATCCGAGCTGGGAGAGCTCTCGGTTAAGGCTGTTCATACAAACAGAAAGACAGGGAAGAAGTTGTTGGGGGCAAGCGAGGACTAAAGTCTTCATGCAGTGAGAAGCAAAAACTTGAACAGTATAACTAGGATGTTGCAAGACTTGCAAGAGACCATCCCTACATGACTCTGCAAAGCTGTTTGCTGCTGAGCCCAACGATTGAATAAGTGATGATACAGCACTAAGTGTTGCGATCAGAGTATGCTTAGAAGGTTCTGGCCGCTCGGCCAATGCCTGAGGATAGTTCTTGAATATGTTGTTGATAAGTGATTTGGCCGCTGAGATTTGGCCCGATTCGCCCAGTATTTTGCGGCCAACAACATCTTGGACGACAACGTCGACGATCTTTCTGGAAATCAGCAGTCGATAACGATTATTGGCAATTGTAGGGTAACCCAAAACGTCGATCGCGAGACTCTCGACAATTTTGAGATAGTTTGTTTCAACAAGCTTCTCTCCCAATCGTCTAAAAAGCTTACCATAGCACACGCCGATGGCTGCTCGAGTCCTGTTGGAGGCTGTTGATTTGGTGTACTGTGAAGCCAGGTTCTTCAATATATCTGACAAAGTCAAAGCCAGCACTTGACTACGTTTCCCGGATGGAGCTGGACTCGCAGACCTAGAGGGAATCTCAAGCTCATCATCGGCAATGTTGGGAATGGTAGACTGGCGTTTCAACGCCTTCTTGGTCTTTTTCCCTTTAGGGGATGTAACTTCAGGGAGACCACCCTCTGAATGACCCTGGAACAAGGCTTCGGCAAAACACTCTGCTGCAGCTTGTCGTACTTGTACAGAGGGAGAATCAAACGCTTTGGATATCGCCGACTCCAGTTTGTCGAAGTCGCTAGAGTTCAGGAAGTAAGGCGTGTGCTTGAACAATATTTTGAGAGTTCGACACGCAGAAGCAATGACAAGGTGTCCTTTATCTGACGATGCATGGCTCCGTCCTTGTTTCCAGATATCACGAGCAACCACTTCGTCCATGCTGCTTTCTATCATACCAACGATTTTGCCGAGTGCGGTAAGGCATGCTGCACGAAGTCCAGCGTGGTTGGAAGAGGCCTTGAGAAGCTTAATTAATGTTGAGCAAGCAAGTTGGTGCAGGCCAATGGCGCTATCGCCAGCAGAAGCGAACACATCGCCTAAGCAGACAACAGCAGCATGCTTTGTGCGAATCTCCGCATCCGTTTTCGACTTTCCACTTGATACAAGTGCGATCAAGTCGTTTATCGTTTCAAACAAGAGTTTCCTGTCTCCTATCCCAAAGATATGCGCCAAACACTTCCCTAAATTGTTCCGTATAACTCGAGAAGGTTGCGGTGACGAGAGGTTGATGATTTGAAAGATCTCTTTTTTGAGATAGAACTGCTGCGCCGTACAGTCATCCGCCTCTAAGCCAAGAACATGTTTCGTCAAGCTCGACACAAATGTGAGCAGGAAAAGATCCTGTTGTTCGGCGGGAAGGGATTGAAGCTTGGGAAGATCGAGCTCTGGGTTCGCCATCACGGTGTCGAGGGGAGCTTGCGCTTCGCTGTTGGTGGGCGGAGCTTCGGGCTCCTGAGTTGACGACATAGCGCACGATTATCGACACCGTCAGCGCAATTCGAGTTCGATGATAGAGTATTTATACTGCGGTAGTAGAGAATTGGTTATTTCTTGTTATGTTGTTATAAGAGGTAAGCCAGGGACCTTCGAGATTCCCCATGCCACATCCACTAATGTTAGGTAGGTAGATTGGTCCAAGGGGTGCCTTTCCCAGCAGGTACCACCTACTGCGCTACCAACTAAACATAGAAGGTGGGGCATATCCTGCCTCAGGTCCGGAGTTTGCCCGTCGCATGAACAAGCTCAACCTCAAAGACTCAGATCTGGCAGTGAGGAACGAGTTTTGATGCCAAGGATATCTATCCATTGAGGGCTTTTCGAGATAATTTGACGTCTCTTATCTCTTTTGAATTAGTATTGATCTATCATGGCTACCCGACAAGGTCTGAGCTCGCTGTTGAAGACATTCAGGCCGATCTCTTCTCTCCAGCAGTCAAGCTCAATAATCTGTCGACAATGTCAGAGACCATTTGTGACGACCTCTATCCAATCGGCTGGGCATAACAAATGGTCCAAAACAAAACATATCAAAGCTGTGACGGATAAGAAGAAGATGAGCGAACGGGCTGCCTTCACCAAAACTATCGCTATGTATTCCAGGAGTAGGCATTCATTATTGTATGGTCTGATAGCTTTTCTAATATTCGATAGTGTATGGAGATGATGTCAAATTTAACCCTCAACTTGCCACTGCGATAACTGCAGCAACAAAAGGTAGATGATTGTGCATCCAGTTCTGAAACATTATCTGATTCGAAGCATAGCGAGTATCCCAAAGAACTTGATTGAGGCTGCGGTTGCACGAGGACAAGGCCGTTCAACCACAGGCGCCCAGCTCGAATCTTTGTCTCTGGAGGCTCTCATGCCTCCTGATATAGCAATGGTTGTCGATGCTGAAACAGACAACAAAACCCGTACTCTCCATGATTTGCGCCTTGTTGTGAAGAAAGCAGGAGGCGTCGTAGGGTCTACCACATTTTATTTTACTAGACGTGGTCGAGCCGTTTTCAAGGCTAAAGAAGACGGACCTACACTCTCCGAGGTCCTGGATGAAGCAATTGAGCACGAAGGGCTAGAGGACGTTGAGGAGCTACCAGAGGGCGACTTCCTGGCTTGGACCCAACCGAACACTCTTTCAACCATTACCGAAGCTCTGTTGAAGAAGTTTGAGCTTGAAATCTTGGACTCGGATATCGTCTGGGCACCCAACGAAGACACAAAAGTCAGCATCGATACGTCCACCCAGGCTGATGCACTCGATGCTCTCTTCAACGGACTCAAAGAACACCCTGAAGTTAAAGCCATATACGCCAACGTACGACAGGGAGCCGTTGGAGACGAGGATTGGGACAAGGTTGAAAGAAACTTGGATGTATAACATATAAACCAGTGCCATATGTAATAGTTTTGTACAATGCTGTATTTTATCCATACAACTGAGAGGGAATGTTCCCAATGCCTTCCGAACGCCGTGAATACATCGTCAATGTCGTCGTTGATCTTTCCGACTTGTGGTTATAGTGTACATATTTCATTCTCGATTGCCCTCAGAACTTTTAAGAATCGTTGCCTTCATTGCTAGGATTCTGCGCTGCTCGTCGGCGTTCTTCTTCGAGCTTTCTGGCCTGTCGCAACTTTTGTCGTGCTACAATGCGCTCGTACTCGGCCTTGATCTCGTCTCGGTCCTTGGGGATTTTGTTGCACTCCTCAGGCTTGGGCCAGAAGCCAGGAACGGCGAAGCGGTTGTCGAGGTTGGTTCCGAAATAAAACATGATTCCAATAGGAAACATGACGTACGTGCCGAACTGTGCGTCGTGTTAGTTAGCATCATATTCGCAATTGGCTGTCTTGGTCGTGGGCAGTCCGGTTTGACGGATGTTTGCTGCACAGAGGGGCTGGCGACGCACCTTGAACACTTCGAGATTGAGACCACCCATTTTGAGAATCTTTGGCTTTGACAATCTTAATCGCACAGATTAATCAGAGTTGTAATCGGCGGATGCAAAATGTTTGTTCGGACGATGTGATGATGCTTCTAGACGAATGGCCCCGGTAGAACGTTGGGCAAATACCCCACATTCTGAAAATCAGATCACAGTGATTGGTAGCTTTCTAAGAGACCTGATATGTTCCCCAAGTGGCATATCATGGATGAAGCCCAATGCAGGTATGTGATTAGAGAGAGATTCATATTAAGATATTCCCAAAGTTTTTGCCTCTTTCATGTCATAATAAGCCATTGCCCCCTTTCTGAAGAGGTATATATATAAAACGTTTTCTAATCGTAGGTTGGCCGTCCTTAATTCCAACCTACCGCCAGCATATATATGAAACTCCTTATCACAATATGTCCAACGCCGACGAGTTTATCCAGAATCCTAGGCCTGAGGCCAACGTATGCATAAGATCCCCAAACTCCTTGGTCGTATCTACAGTGCGCCCTCAGTTCAGATTTGAACTACCCGCCCGCGCTTTTTGGGCCTCCTCCATCATTAGACGTTCTGTGAAACTGCGCGGAGTACCGGAAAAACCAGTGTTGGCAACGCTCGCACGGAAACTGCTGAGGTCCGCCTCATCCATTCCGCTGCGTCCATCCAGCCCTCCTACAAACGTATTGAAATGCCCTAGCGAAGCAGCTTGGGCGTGTACTTCGGGATTGCGGACCACGGGCATGATGACTGGTCGCCCCTTGTATGAGCCCACAGACCCAGCTTGAAACCGGGCAACACTTGGTGTTGCCGGGCCAGACGAACTAGGCCGTTTAGTGATATGTACTGCTGGTGAAGTAGCATACAGAGACTGCTCAGACTCGGGCACATCCGGCAAGTCAACCTCTGTTTCCTCTTCCTCTTCAGGTAGGATAGGTTTTGGTTTCGATTTTGGTTTCGATGATGTAGACGTCTCCCCAGCGTCCTCGAAGTGAAAGAGCTCGTCTTCTTCCTCTATGTCGTCGTCCAGATCCTCAGAAGTCCCTGATTCCTTCCTGATCTCTGAACTTTGTACCGCAATTGATGCTGCAGTTGCCACAGGCTCATTTATCTGGCTCTCCTCGGGTATTCTATTCAAAGATGGCGATGCTGGAGCTTTCTTGTTGGTGAAGGATTTTGGTTTTGCCATTGAGAGGAAGTCATCATCAGACGACTCTTCATCTTCATCTGGCTCCTCACTTACACTTCCCAAAGTACGTTCTATACGGACAGACTCAGGCACGTGCCGCGACGACGGGGGTTCTGGTGCAAGGATCATTGGACTGCCTTGCTCTCCCGAGGAAGAATTGGAAACAGGTGCAAGTGTTTCCTCCTCCCCTCCAGCGGCTTGATCGAGATTTGAGTTGACTTCTGTCCAAACACCTTCTTCTAAGGGTGCTCTAGATAGCGCTCTCAATGCTTCTGAAGAAGAAATCTTACGGGGTGGTGGAAAGTCTGCAAGATCGTCACCGAGCATAGATTCTGTACGTATTTGCCCGGCGGAGAGAACGGGAGCTGCGGCGGGAATCATGGAATCGGTGGGTTGTGGTGACGCTGTAGGCAAGACTTCTGCCCCCATGACATCAAAGCGCACACGTCTCGGACTTTGTGGGGGTTTAGATCCGCTTGAAGAGCGTCGTAAGGCGCTCCGTGGTGTTTTCGACTCGCTTCGATCCGAATGGCTTGATGAGACTGTGTCATTGGTTGAACGGCGAACATGTCCTGGCCGCCCAGGCGATTGAGGTAATGTCGAAAAGACATTGTCCAATTGATCAACGACAGGTTGTGTTTGTTGTTTCTGCTGCTGTTCTTGTTCTTGTTCGTGGCCGATTACTGCGCTTCTCTTCTCCTCTGCTTGGATACTGGGCTCAGGCAACAACATGTCGAGGTGTGTGTGATTGTTTGTCAGGGGAGGAGAGGTTGGCTGCCTAGGAGGAGAACCCTCCAACAAGGGGAGGTAAAAGAGCAATTCGTCGTGATGTCGATCGCGGGGGCTGCCTGGAGGCTCTGCGGCTCCCGATCCGGAGGTAGCGACAGTGGTCGGCGGGGAAAGGTGGCGCAGGGCCGATTCAGGATGGGTGAATGTTCGTGAGTCAAGGCCCGGATCCAGATCCAGATTGGTGAGAGCAGAGCTGAGATCTGGGTATTTGGGCAGTGACTCGACAAGGGACTGGGCAACCTTGGAAGCAATGTCGGGTTGTGTGTCTCGGAGCAGCTCGTGGTAGTAGCGCAGGAAGTCAGCGGCCATCTCGTGGCGAAAGGTGTGAACCTTGTGGTCAAGCTCTGAAAGCCTCCCTCGGAGGGTCTTGACAAGGCTTGCCTCATCCATAGCGCTTTAGGTAGTTAACAAATCCCTCCAGGCGAACTATGACTCGGCAATGAGGGATGTCTCGGTATGCGCATGACGCAACAAGCTGGGAAAGATGCTTGCCCAAAGTACCTAGGGTTTGGTTTCCAAGAGAGATGATATGCGAAAGTTTTGCGGAATTGTGAACAAAAATAGAGATAGGAAACAACATGAATTGAACGAAGTTTGGTAGTGCGACCACCGCCTATGGAACTAACTAATGGATAGCGGCCCTTGCTTGTTTTTAGGCTGGCTAGACCATTCGAAAACTTTACGATGGGGCTCGGCCATTCTGTCTAGGTAGGAATTCTTTCTCCTTCTCTTTCTATCGTTCTGATAATTAGGTAGGTAGGTATATCGGTATCGATAAACATGTAGCTACGGTCGCTGCATGTACAGTAGTAGGTAGTATCTTAGACAGTTGATCTGGCTGTTTGTGGCAGATCAATTGACTGGTCTCCTCTAATCTCGCAACCTCTTATGATATTCGATCTTAGCCAAGATTGGACTCATTATTCCAACTGGCCGGTTCTGGACCACGGCGATCACTTCACAACTGCCTGCCTATCTGATTCATGGATAGGTACTGTAGCTGCCCTGAAAGTACTCGGCTGATTCAATTCAATTGGGTCCCGACTGATGAAACCCCGCCGGCTAGCCCCGTCAATCAAGCAGATAATACTGGTGCATTATCACTTACCTTAGTACCTATTCATGAGGGACATTACCTACTTTTTTCAGCTAATTGTCTTCCATTGTTGGTGGAAAACTTCCAGTGCGATCGATCGAAATAAGCTCGAAGCTTTCACGCAGCAGCTTGTCCGAAATTTTAGCAGGTTACATCATAGGAGAAGTCTTCAGCTCAATACCCATGCAATTCTGCGTCTCAACAATGTATCTCTTTACTGATGTAGGCAGGCAATTGAAACACACAGTCTTAAATGACATAACGTCCACGTGTGAACGGTTGGGGTACTCGCCTCTAGCTATTAAGTCATTGATTGGCTTCAGGGTGTTTGTCATGACAGCCTGGAAGGAACATCATAGTGAAGGAATTCATGGAGCTATCACAAAAGGGAATGTTAGCCTCTCGGTCCCATGCTGAATTGTGTCAATTTGCTACTCTGCGACATCAGGGTGAACTTCATCATCATACCCTATAACTATTTAGTACTGGTTAAAATGCTTCGTGAGCATCCATCAAATCCAATTCATTAATGTTCAACCACGGAATCTTTCAATATTCAACACCGGTCCGTCGCCTCGGGCACGATTCCATTGAGGCCATGTTCAATGAATAAGGATTGGGCATATCTCATGATTGTCAGCGCATATTGTGCCTACAAGTTCAAGTCGTATGGTGATCAATCGTGGTGTAAACACGACGGTATAAGAGAAAGCTACCATACTAAATACACTTCGTAAACTCACAAACACGCAAATTAAGTTCGTAAAGATCAGAGCACTTTGTGTCTGGCTATGGTACCAACTCTCTTTTAATACGATGATAATTTATTGAATACAACTTTGGTTTGTTGGTGCTACATCATCAGGAACAGCACTCAAACGTGCCTGGACGGAGCTTGCTTACACCGCCTGCCGTTCCTGGGGTCCGGGGCTTATTCTGCCACAAAATATGCTGGAGCTCTAGCTGTACTGGCCTGGGCTCTCCGCAAGAGATCCATATCCTCATCACTGTCGCGTTCACGTCAACGATAACATCTGTGCATTTCAAACCTCTTCGAAAATATCCTCAACATACAAATTTCAAGAGAATAGTGCTTCTAATTAATCATGTCGACGATAACTCCCGATGCGCTCCAGTCGGGACAGCCTCCTGTCATTCCCTTGTCCTTCAATGGTAACCAGCCTGAGAAGGTAACGCTCTACCCGCTTTCCAATTACACATTTGGTGTCAAGGAGACTCAGCCCGAGGAAGATCCATCGGTTATTGCTCGTTTGAAGCGACTCGAGGAGCATTATACGGAACATGGCATGCGCCGTACTTGCGAAGGCATTCTCGTCTGCCACGAACACAACCATCCACACATTCTGATGCTGCAAATCGCCAATGCCTTTTTCAAGCTCCCTGGTGATTACCTACGCCCTGAAGACGACGAGATTCAAGGTTTCAAGTCCCGGCTCGATGAGAGACTGGCACCTGTTGGTCGTTTGGGAGAAGGCGAAGAAGCTGGCGACTGGCAAGTAGGGGACTGCCTGGCCCAGTGGTGGAGGCCTAACTTCGAGACTTTCATGTATCCATTCATCCCGGCGCATGTGACGAGACCGAAGGAATGCAAGAAGCTATACTTCATTCAACTCCCTAAGCAAAGTATGTCAGCTGTGACCAGTTTATCATTCCCTACTAATCCCTATTCGCAGAGGTTTTAAGCGTCCCTAAGAACATGAAGTTGCTTGCTGTCCCTCTTTTCGAGCTCTACGATAACACTGCACGATATGGCCCACAGCTTTCTGCGATCCCTCATCTGCTGAGTCGATACAACTTCGAGTTTGTGGACGAGAGCGGCAATGTCGTTGCGGCGACACCAGGGTCTGCCGCACCGGAGGGCTATGTTCCACACACAAAAGTTCTGGCGGGCGACGACACGGACATGAAGGAAGAAAATGGAACAAGCTGATCTCCTTTATAAAATGTGGAGACATGGCGACGGTGTTTGGCGTTGTTGATATTTGCGCGTAAAGGGACACTTGAAAGGTTCAATATTCTATTTTTTTTTTTATACATCAATGTTTGTTTTCACTGTGTGTTTCCTTCAAGCCTTTTCACCCTGGATAGTTGCAACGACTCGTCGCTGGTGGCGAGCCGCACGGAACTCGAGATACCAGATTCCTTGCCAGGTTCCTGTAGCCTGTGACGGTGTTAGTGATATGTGGTTGTAGGAAGTGTTGGTACTGACCAGCTTTCCATCTTTAATTGGGATAGTGACACTCGCTCCAATAAGTGCAGATTTGATGTGGGCAGGCATGTCGTCAGGGCCCTCGGCACTAACAACTGTTAGCATTGGTCTCTGTGTAACTCATATATCGAGTACTTACTCATGCCGGTACAGAGCCTCTCCCTTAGGACCTTCAGCAGGAGCAATTCTGTCGAGAGCATCACTCATGTCTTCACGAACATCAGAGTCCCCTGTGTTATTCGTATGTTAAAACAGAACATGACAGAAGTTTCGGGTGTCCTTGAGCTTACAGTTCTCGTTCAAGCTTAGGGCACAGCTTGTGTGCTGAACGAAAAGGTTCAACAGACCAACCTTGTAATCCCGAATCTCAGGAAGAGAAGAGACGACCTGATCAGTGACAAGGTAGGATCCCCGCGACTTGGCGGGGAGAGTGAATTGCTTCTGGAACCAGCTCATGGTTGTTGCTGTTGAGTGATCTATTACTGGAAGGACAGTTGAGCGGGGTTGTGAAGATGATCCTAAGAAACCGAGCAGGCCAAAAGGCAATGTCCAGATAAAGTGGAATACACCAGGAAACAGAGATATCACAAGGAGTAGGCACAGGAGCACTGGTGTTGTTGCGGAGTTAAGACGCGAAGTTTGAGGTTGAGGCATAGCTTAGAACGAATTGTGCTTGATTGATAACCTGATAGCAAGCAACCGTCATAGTGGGGCTACAGTTGGAGTGTGAATGGGCCCGTGTTTTCAATATCCTTCTAAAGCTTCCTTGAAACCAATCAAAGTGCACCATTTATAATCGCGTTTAGTTAGGTATGCTTGACAGGCAGGCGGTTCAGGAATTAACTCGCACACTGACCCTGCTACTATACTAAAGCATAAGGGATAACAAAAGACTTTGGGAAAGCTTACATAATTTAGTAGGGGGCTTAGGCTATGATTTCCATCAGCCTTTCTGCGTGTGCGGATTATTATACAGCCCACCTGACAGGTAGCCAGTACTATCATATTGCAGGTATATATATAAGAGCCATGTCGATACCTTTGAAGAAACAGTAAGAGGTAAAGTATTTTGGGTTCCTAGGGCGATTCGATGTTGTTGATAACATGTTGCCTTCATATGTTTGGTCGGAAGCATAGCAAATACAAATCACTCCAGAAAACATGCCGTGTTGGTTCGTTTGTTGTATTCGCACGGTATATACAGAAGCCTGTGTTCACTTGCAAGAAAAGCATAGTATTTGGGTTCTTTAACCCCAGCGCAGGTCTAGTGATGTAGATAATGTTCCTTCCCTTCAAATTCAATCTTTCGTGGTCGATTATGAGAGAGGGTAAGAAGTCTCGGGAAGGGATTCGAGGTGGGTACGGTGATGTTCGTGAGCCTGAGGAATGTAAGCAAGTGTTGTCGAAAAGAAGAACAATTACATCTCGTACAAAAGGAAGGCCACAGTAGCCGCAAACGGCGATCTCGGGCTTGTCAGTGTTGATGAAAACCCTGGGGTGACCCTCTGGACCACCACCACCGTTGCAGGCAACAATTCGCTCATGAGTCCATGTGACAGGCTGCTTGTGAATCATCTCAATAGCAGCTTTGGGTTGAGGCTATCGAATGGTTAGCCGATTGATATTCCATAGTAGCTCTCCGGTCGGTCATACCTGAAGGTCGAAGTTGGTCTGCTCGAAACGGGGACCGGTCATAGCCTGAGCACGAGGCCTCTGGCTACGGGACCAAACACCGGCGCGGTTAGGTGCCTGATTAATCACAGCGGGCTTGTTTTCGTCGACGGCAACGGGAGATGCCTCGTTGGTCTTGGTCGAAACAGCTGCCTCAAATTGCCGGGCGGAGGTGGTGAAGGCACGCTGGGAGAGGCGCGCGCTACGCGTAAAGACGCCAATCGTCCTCAATTGATACGTAGCCATTGTGAATGCGTCGATTTCCGGGTGTGCAGATCGATTCGACGTTGTCAGCGCTGAATGGTCTGTTGGTGGTTGTGAGGCATTGAACTTGCCCGTCGATGATTGAGGCCTCGGAGCCCCGGTTTATCCGTCGACCGAAATGTTTTTTGAACCTGCCCAGTGAAGGAAATGCGACAGGTCAAGCAAGTGCCTTGGCGTCGCCTTTTCTTTTTGCGACAAACACATTTTGGCTCGCTCTTTGTAACCCGATTACTGGAAGGGCATGTAAATCGATCTTTGAGATATTAATCGCAATAGAAAGGTCGCTTAGTCTCCCGCTATTCTTACATCTCGTGTTTGCAACGCCAGGTCTTTGTGCCTGAATACAAGCTACAACATCACCATACGATATCCCTTCGCAATTCCGATAGTATCGGGCGACCGTACTCCCTCGCCATGGCGCCCGAAACACCGAGAGCGGTCTCTTCGAGACTGCTCACTATGAAATTTATGCAACGAGCAGTGGCTTCAGAGAACTCGTCTCCCGCTTCAGAAACACATTCGTCCAAGAAAAGAAAAACAGAACATTCTCCGGCAACAGGTCGCCTTGACCTAAACATTGATCAGGCTGCGATTCAGGCTGCGCTGGACGCCCAAGAGACGAAACGTCAAGAGGCTTTAGAGAAGCATGTTGGTGCCGATACGCGTTGGGTGCTGAACAACGCATTTGCTGGGTCAAAAGCTCCCAGCCAAGCAAAGACACCCATGAATGTTGTTTATGTTGGCTATGGTGACATTGACTCCTCTAACGACTCAGGGGACAACGAAGATGCGCCAACTGCGGGACGTACCTCGACAAATAGCTTCAAAAAGGCGAATAACCAGGCACGTCGATTACTGCCCGTCATGTGAATGAACTTGCACAGCTGACTAGTGATCATAGAAACAAGAACCACAAAAAACGTCCGAAGATGATGACAGTGAAGATGAGGACTCAGACAATGCAGACACACCGTCACAGGAACGAAAGCGGAAGCCATCCAGTGATAGCCCAAGCCGTTCACGCTCAAGGTCACGATCACGGCCGAGCGCTGGAAGTAACAAAGCCAAAGAGTTCCGCGACAAGAGGAAAAAGAAGGAAGTGAAACTGAGCAGGCCAACTTCGATATCTGGAGGTGGCATCTCCTCAGGGGGCGGTAATCAATTCTCGCCCGCTGGTGGAAAACCCATGACTTGCTACAAGTGCCATCAAAGCGGTCACAAAGCTGTTGACTGCTCCAGGAAGGGCTGAATGACGCAGCGATTACCAACCTATATGTTGACCTTACAATGCCTTCATGTTTGAGCGTAGAGTTGTCACTATACCAGGTTTGGCCTTTCAAATCTTCTGTTTCCTTACCCCTGGATTTTCCTCGGCACCTGGTGAGGATGCTGGCTGTACATTCGTGTACTTAGCACAAGCTATATTCTCCTGTCCCTAGAATGGAAGCAAGAGTGTTCGAGACTCATACATGAAGTATACGCGCATGGACGCCCCATGCTTGGTTGGGTCTAGAACCTAGAATTCTTGTGACCATTCCTCTCAACATGAAATGATGAACAGAAGCAATCAAACACAAAAGAAACTAGCAGAATATGTATTCAAGTAATTCGTCCTCGATTTCATGCTGTGCCGTAAAATACTTTCACTACCTGCCCTTCTGACACCATTGCTAACAGCCACTATGCCGCGAGTAGGGTCGTGAAGACCAAGCAAGACAAAATGGTACTTGTCAAGCACCTTCAGATCAGCAATGTGACGTTACTCAATGGCTCACTTGGTGCAATGGTATTGACTGGTCGCATTGAATGTGTATCATGTGCCCCAGGTACCTGTGCGAAGCTGTTGAATTGTGTCAGTTATCTTTTTGGACTTGCACACCTGGACTCAAAGATAACGAAGTGATCTTGTTCTATCTGCTTTACCTGCGGGTTGGACTAGCCGGATGTTCGCAATTTTCTACTAAGCCAATGAAGGTTAGGAGGTAAAAGTTACAGTCGTCAATTCCATTCATATCGAATGATGGCGACACAACAGCGATTATAGGCAGTATGTACTCGTGAAATGCAGCTTCTCCTGGCTCTTGCTGTTGAATATCAGAGGTCTTAGTCTCGAATGGTTCGTGATATACTGAGGAGGTCTTCGAGCGTCGCAATATGTTGCTTCTCAGTCCTAGATGTCGCAGCGATTAACTCGTTTCCTGGGAGTATATATTTCCATCTCGGTCCGCAGATTTCATTCCAAACCTTTGCGGTAAATTCTCTTTATACAACATATCCGATTTTCTACACACGAGACCCCGTTACACAGATCTGACAAGCATCTCGGCATCATATCTTCAATGTAGTGTCATTCCTGGCACAACAAAGTGTAACAGACGTTGTTGAACTGGGACTCGAGACTTGGCAAGACATTTGGCCAACAAGGTTCTTTTCATCCGAAGCGAATTCCTCCAACCGCATCTTTCAGCATCAAGGTACATAATCTCTCTTGTACAGGTATGTAAAACTGCATTTTGTTGAAATATGTATTATGTATTGTTATGCAACATACGGGTGATCTTTGTGTGAGTTTCTTGTGTTCGTTATTTTTTATCTGCAACCACTCTTTCCATGTATCTGCTTGCGCTTCACTTTGGCCATCGACAGGGCACAGGGGTGCCCAGTCTTCTAGTCGGACGCCAAAGGATCTCCCGCGGACCAGGGGTAGCTTCCAAGGGTATGTACCGGGCTACATAGTAGGCTTGTTACTGGCCTATTAATGGTTTCGCCAGCCAGCCAGCCTATGAAGAGACCGTCCGCGAGGCAGCAAACCAAAGACATGACTTGCTCAGCAACAGGAGTAAAACTCTAATACTCCGGAACCTCTGACTGATCTGATTACAATCTTGTCGTAATTGACTCTTGACTATGGCAGAATAGTAACAAGGGGGGGGAAGGCTATAACTGACTTGCAACTCAGATATCTACCAATCAAAGACAGACCTAATTGCAGACTGCATCGATAAACTGCGGTGTAAGTTACTTCTCACCCCAGCTTGGATCAGTTGTACGAAAGGCAAGGCGATCCCAATATTAAGTATGTGCCCTTTGCTTGTTCGTTGTTTATCACTCCCGTGGAATTTTACCTGTTACACGAGGAGTGGACCAATCTGCCCCAGCATTCCATAATATTTATACATGACAGCTGATTATATGAAGTTTAGAGACACCGATGGTTGAGGAGTTGCTGACGAACTATGAATTTGTGAAGCCACGTCTTTTAGACATCTTACGCTATCGGAGAAGAAAGGCGAACAAAAGCCGTTAAGAGGAACCGGATAACTGCCCTTTCTCCAACAACAACCCGAAGTATGTGGTTCGAGAATACCTACTGTAACGGATTGACTTCTAACTTCTCCAATCACTTCCAACCAGACGAGCAGGCAACTAACAAACCACCTAACCGCGTTCGACGAAGCTTACCTGCTGAACTACCTCTATTAATCAGCCTTCCTACGATTCCAGAAAATTCCTGTATTAATACTCCACCATCTTTATCGTCTACTGCGCTTCTGGAGCTATTGTCCCAACAAAGTGCTTTCAAGGGTCTTGGTTCTGATATCAGAAGCACCCACACAACCACGATATTTGAGAGAATCCGATATCAAACTACCTACAAAACGTAGTATCTGATCTCTTCTACAGTACTAGGTACAATACGTGGAATAACTTACTTTAATGGCAAAGTAAGAAGTGCGGTATCACATCAACCCGTAAGTTACGGATACACAAATTGCAAACAGCAAACCTCGGTAGGGACCCTTTCGCCCTATCTACCCACCTCACTGGTAACATTACTCCACAAAGGTTAGTAGATCGCTCTCCTGCACAGACCCTTGCTTTACTTTTGTTCTGTCTGCATTGCGCGTGCCCAGTGGCGCACCCCCACAAGCTCTACGGATTCGAGTTTCTAACTTCTCGGCATCAAAGCCTGTGGTTCGGTCATCGAAGGAACACCAGGCTCAGTAGCCTGACTCGAGGATACCCTCAATTTGCACCAGCATGATCCTAGCCCTAGTCAATTCGAGCTCAGAAACACTAGGAAACCAAGCTAAGGTAACTCCCTTGACCCTGCAAGATTAATGAGGCGAAGAATACTGACTTGTAATCCTGGTAGGTACATTGTTGTTACAAGGTACATAGACCAGACCGCTAGGAAAGGATAGCTTCATCATCCACTGTGCGACGCTACCCCTCGTCGCCGCCTCGCCCCTCCAATTCTTTTGGTTCTCCCCCGCGACAGCAACACGCCGCCCAACCCTGCCCTGCCCTGTAACCATACCTACGGGACGGTACTTGTCGTCGTACCTTTCTTTACTATACCATTGGATTACTACATCTACATTGCTGTATCAATCTTTTTTTCTCTCATCCCTCGACGTCAATTGGATCACATTCCGGTATCTTATCCCGTAGTCTACGCGCCAGAGTGCAGGACGTCCATCATCCAATCGTCTCCTCGCCGCACCCACGTATCACCGCCATCTTGAACGAACCCTTGCGACCAATCGAAAAACCCTTCATCTTCTACTCAACTTTTGTCCACAGTCGCTCTCTTCCTTTCCGGATCTCTCTTTAGTTGTGTCGGTGTAGGATTCGGTTTCGATATTCTATCATTGCGCTTGCGTCATACACAATGCCTCACTCACAGCAAGACGAAGATGCCTCCGCAACAGTGGCCGGCTCCCAAATACCGGTGACACTTGTGGCCGATACTCTCGAGAAGCCCTCGCTCGACGATCGCGACTACCGGGTCATTCGACTTGATAATGAGCTCGAGGCTCTTCTGGTGCACGATCCCGAGACCGACAAGGCCAGTGCTGCCCTTGACGTCAACGTGGGAAACTTCAGCGATGAGTCTGATATCCCCGGAATGGCTCATGCAGTCGAGCATGTAAGCATTCCTATACCTACTTTGTTGCATAGATGATGTGCTAATTTCCTGCTTCTTGTTAGCTTCTTTTCATGGGCACAAAGAAGTTCCCCATTGAAAACGAATATGGCCAATATCTCTCCGCCAATTCGGGAAGCTCCAACGCTTACACCGGGCCAACCTCAACGAACTACTTTTTCGACATTTCTGCCAAGCCAGACAATGATCAGGATCCCTCAGACACCAACCCATCTCCTCTGCGCGAGGCTCTAGACCGATTTGCTCAGTTCTTTATCGAGCCACTCTTCCTTCCTGAGACTCTGGACCGAGAGCTTAAGGCCGTCGACTCAGAGAACAAGAAGAACCTCCAGAATGATACCTGGAGACTTCACCAGCTTGAAAAGTCGCTATCCAACCCCAACCATCCGTTCTGCCATTTCTCGACCGGTAACTTTGAGGTTTTGAAGACTCTTCCCGAGGCACGCGGAATCAATGTCAGGGACAAGTTCATCGAGTTTCACGCCAAGCACTATTCGGCGAATCGCATGAAGCTAGTTGTCCTGGGCAGAGAGCCCCTTGATGTGCTCCAGAAGTGGGTTGCTGAGCTTTTCTCTCCTGTCGTTAACAAGAAGCTGCCTCCTAACAGATGGCCTGATGAGCTACCATTTCGAGACTCTGATCTCGGAATGCAATGTTTTGCTAAACCTGTCATGGATTCGAGGGAGTTAAACCTGTACTTCCCCTTCATCGATGAGGAGTTCATGTTCGCCACTCAGCCTAGCCGATATATCAGTCATCTCATTGGACACGAGGGTCCCGGGAGTATCATGTCGTATATCAAGTCAAAGGGATGGGCGAACGGCCTCAGTGCAGGTGCTTACCCCGTGTGCCCCGGCACTCCTGGCATCTTTGATGTACAGGTCCGTTTGACGGAAGAGGTGAGAACCTGGGCATCATTTTAGAAACATTAAGTACTAATATCACATTACAGGGTCTGAAGAATCACCACGAGATTGTCAAGATCTTCTTCCAGTACGTCACTCTTTTGCGTGAGAACCCTCCCCAGGAGTGGATCTTCCAAGAGCAAAAGGGTATGGCAGATGTCGATTTCAAGTTCAAGCAGAAGACACCAGCCAGCCGTTTCACTAGCCGCATCAGCTCTGTCATGCAAAAGCCTCTTCCGCGAGAGTGGCTACTCAGCGGCCACAGCCGTCTCCGAGAGTTCGCTCCCGATCAAATTGAGAAGGCTCTTTCTACAATTCGCCCTGACAATTTCCGTATGGTCATTGTGTCAAGAAACTTTCCCGGAAACTGGGACCAGAAAGAGAAGTGGTACGGAACTGAATACCGCCATGAGAAGATTCCCGACGATCTTATGGAGGACATCAAGAAGGCCGCCGCAGTCTCTCCTAAGGAGCGGCTATCAGCTCTCCATCTACCGCACAAGAACCAGTTTATCCCTAATAAGCTCGAGGTGGAGAAGAAGGAAGTGGATGAGCCTGCGCTGAACCCGCGAGTACTTCGCAATGACAGCATTGCCAGGACATGGTGGAAGAAGGACGACACTTTCTGGGTTCCTCGTGCGAACGTGATCGTGAGTTTGAAGACGCCCCTTATCTACGCTTCCGCCGAGAACAATGTCAAAGCGCGCCTATTCTCAGATCTTGTGCGCGATGCACTGGAGGAGTATTCATATGATGCAGAATTGGCTGGTTTACAGTACAATGTCAGCCTCGACTCGCGTGGTTTGTTTTTGGACGTTAGCGGCTACAACGATAAACTCCCCGTACTTCTGGAACAGGTTGTCACAACGATGCGAGACCTTGACATCAAGGAGGATCGCTTTGAGATTGTTAGGGAGCGACTGACCAGAGGATACAACAATTGGCAGCTTCAATCATCCTATCATCAAGTAGGTGATTATACCAACTGGCTGAACGCACCCGAGCGAGACTTTATTGTAGAAGAGCTTGCTGATGAGTTGTCGAGCGTCACGTTGGAAGGTGTTAGGCTGTTCCAGAAGCAAATGCTGGGTCAGGTGTTCATTGAGGTGTACGTGCACGGCAATATGTACAAGGAAGATGCTCTCAAGGCAACAGATATGGTTGAGTCTATTCTAAAGCCTCGGGTATTGCCCCAGGCTCAATGGCCTATCTTACGCTCTCTTATCCTGCCGGAGGGCTCGAATCATGTCTTCCGGAAGACTCTCAAGGACCCGGCCAATGTCAACCACTGTGTCGAGACATGGTTCTACGTTGGTAGTAGGGAAGACCGCGATATTCGCACCAAGACTCTGCTCCTGGACCAGATGCTTCATGAGCCTGCCTTTGACCAGCTGAGAACTAAGGAGCAACTGGGTTACATCGTCTTTAGCGGACCTCGAGCTTTCTCGACGACATATGGTTTCCGATTCCTTATTCAGAGCGAAATGACACCGGAGTTTCTTGACTCTCGCATTGAGGCCTTCCTCATGAGATATGCAGACACTTTGGAGAAGATGAGCGAGACCGAGTTCGAAGGTCATAAGCGAAGCTTGATTGTGAGGCGGTTGGAGAAGCTCAGGAACCTAGATCAGGAGTCCACTCGTCATTGGTCTCAGATCACAAACGAATACTACGATTTCGAGCTGGGTAAGTCGAAAAATGAACCCCTCACTGCTTCCAACATGACTAACTGGTGATAGCCCAACGCGATGCTGCGCAAATCAAGTTGCTGACCAAGCCTGAGGTTATGGAGTTCTTCAATAGGCACCTTAACCCCACCTCAACACGCAGAGCTCGTTTGTCGATCCATTTGCAGGCTCAAGGCAAGGCCGAGGGAGTCGACAAGCGACAGGAAGAGGCGCAGAAAAAGGCCGATGAGGAGCCATCACCCGGGGATGCTGTGAAGACTGCCCAAGAGGTTACAGATGTCAGGCTGTACAAGGCTGGTCTCACTGCCAGCTCAGGCGCCAGGCCTGTCAAGGATATCAGCGAGTACGAGGATACAGATGCCAAATTGTAAACGCTAGTTTTTATGCCCTGGGTTCTTTTTAGGATAACTGGAATGCCTGGAAGGGGGTGTTGACGGATTCATTTTAGATAGAAGCAACTGGTATTGGAAGACAGAGGGGAGACGTCATGACGGGAACCAAAGATTTGGTATGTATTTGTTTCAAAAACTCGTTTTAGCGAGTTGGATTTTGTATTTAGTATGAAGAGAGATCTTGCGCGGCAGCTTGGGTCGCTAGAGCAAAAACTTTCTAATCAGAGATAAAGAAGAAATGATGCCATGATTGTATATCCAAAAATGTGAGCGCTAAATGATTTTCGTAACAGCCATCTATTATGTAGACCTTAAAACCATATGCATGCTAAAGATAGGTACCTATGGATGATAGGCGGTCCTGAGGGCATCCGTCGTGTTTGTTTGGTGAAGTGCTACCCTGTAATCACTCTTGATGTTACACAAGCAGCGTTAGAGATGGGCTGATTGGTATCCCCAACTCAGCAAGTAAGCTTCCGCAAGGGGTCAGAGGATACACACAGATTGTGAAACTATTGACCACGAAAGGAAGTGGAGGAAGCATAGAACATATAGTGTTCCTAGGAAGCGTCGCTAGTGTAATTATCTTTGGAGGTGCGGCACTCAGTTATCGGGTGTTTAATTGAGCAGATGCGCTGAAGGAGTATCTGCCAATATTCCCAGCCTTGACAACACAAAGAAAAGATTGCTAGATAGCAAAAGTCCTATTACTAGCCTTTCAGTTAACCCGAGGTGGTGATGTCGTCTTCTTCTAGAACAATCCGACGGTGATAGAAATATCTGCATACAGGCATCCAGGATACTTATGTATGAGGCTGCATCCAACTTACAAGGCACAGACCATTTCTGGGACCCAGCGTTCTACCCGGGCTGTTTGGTGGGCAGGTGGGCAACCGATTCATGGGTTGTGCTTAGATCCATGTGGAGGAACGGAATCAGCCATTCGCTTACCGCCAACTTACAATTAAGGCAATCGAAGCAACAGTTCTTTTTTTTGTTCAGCCACTCAGGAGTTCTTTTTTGCGACCCTTCTGTTCTGATTTAGATGCAATAATGTAGTGAGATAGTAGCCAAGATTGGATAGAAGCAATAAGTGCTGTGCTTTGAAATCTAACTTCACAACGGTTGACAGAGCATGCATTTCTTTCATCGTCATCGGGGATTGGATATTTACCTACCTTCGTGCATCACATCAGCCGGGCTGTTAACTAAAGCCAGGACCTTTCCTATTCAGCATAGCCAGCTATTTATTCATCACCCATCACTGCCTAACAACCGCTACTAATCCGCAGCTACCTACCTCAGTCTGACTTAAACCTTGCATATCTCCGGTAGACTTACTGTCGTCAATGCAGCCAGGTACCTTAGCAGGTAGTACCTAGATTACCTAGCCCGTATGAATGTAGAGTGCCCCACACCGTCATTCACAGCGGTCACAGCCCAGCCCCAAGGCCACCGGACTGAGCTGGACTGCTATGATCCATCATAAAAAAAAATATAACTTTAGAGCCGGCTAACCCCCCCGCCTTCTTCCCGCCAGTGAAAAAATATATTTCTTTCCTCAAATTGATTTGGACTGGACAGCAGGCTTTGTTAGTCTCATTTCAGACAGAGTAAATGCAACAAGACTCCTGTTGTTACTCGTACCCTCGCTACGAACGGCTGTTGCTTCTCACCTCGCTTCCGTTTTCTGTCCCCCTCCGTCACCGTCAAAGGCAGAGACAAGGACAAAAACGTAGACGAAGACGCCCCGTCTTTCCCCTCCGCCCCTCTAGCTTCAACACCCCGAGCTGCCCGGGCAGCTCGCCTTCAAGACGTCGTCCTCAAAGAAGAGAAAGCTCTTGCGAAAGGACGAGCCCCTAGACTCGATTGACTCGCCGTCGCCTCCTCCTGACTCGGTCCTGCCCTCTTGCGAAGTCGACGACGATCCCGCCTTCTCCTTCTCTGCCTCCGTGACCGACTCTCAACCTGCCTCGAGCCTCCCCCCACGTCTCCAGAATCAGAATAGCTCTTTCGCCTCGGCCGACTACGCTTCATCAGCTGCTTCAAGCCCTTGTGCCTCTGCATACGCCGACCTCTCCATCGAAAGTGACCGTGGCGGCGACGAGACTGGCTCGGCCCGAACCTTGGCCAGAAGCCAGTCCCCCTTGCGTCTATCTCACCGAGTTATTATGAATGGCGATGCTGATCTACCCCACCGTTCCTCATCGCCTTTGAAACGACGTGCCTCCAGTATGGATCCTGAGAACGAAGCGGATAAAACCCGTGATATCGACATGGGTTCATCACACCTTAATGAGTTTACCGAAACACCATCTCAACAACCACCTGCCGACACCTTACCCCGAGCCATGAGCGTTGATGCGCCTGAGCCCGCCGCACCTTCGAACAATGATGCATCCTCATCCCAACGTAAGGCTCACATGCTATCCACTTTGCAGGTTAATTAAGCCTCAGCTAACCCTCATGTACAGCGATCCCCTCGTTGCAAGAACAGATCAAGATCATCGAGACTCTTTTGAAAGCCTTTCAGGACTCACAACCAAACGAGGGAGACAAAGCATATCTCGTGTCGAATACCTGGGTTCAAAAAGCACTTGCGTTGCGCGGCGATTCGAAAGACACAAAGGAGAACGATTCTGCTTCAGACCCTCTTGGACCTGTAGACAATTCGGATATCATTGAAGAAGTCATTAAAGAACCTGCTGGCAACGAATTTATCAGACTCAAACAGGGAACTAACGAGAATGAGTTCACATTGTTTCCTGAAGATGCTTGGAAGATGGTTGTAGATTGGTATGGTATCAAGGACGGCCAAGAAGCTATTGTTCGGACTGCTATCAACACAGCCGAAATCGGTGACGAACCCGTCGTTCAGTTTGAGTTCCACCCTCCAGTTTTTACTGTCCATCGTCTGTGGTCGACCATCAGCCCGCTGCCTATCGAGCAGTCACTCAAAGCCAAGAACCCACCTCCCTACAAGTTCGCCAGAAGCCGCAAATACCATGCTCAAACTTTTATCAAAGATTTGAAGACGGCGACTGGCGTTCCGATGGACCGAAAAATCCGCATATTCATCGTGCCTGAGATCCAGCAGATCGCCGGTCCTTCAGAGCCCTCCGGGGCCCTTACTCCCCCGGATTCACCAGGTCGAGGCGAGGGCAGCGCCGATTCTGCAGACTCCTGGTCAAAACTTCTCTTAGACGTTGCTTCATTCGAACGAGTCCGTGACACTAAAGTGAAAAGCACACTGGAAGACAACACTGTCAACCCTAATTTCAATGGCTCATCGGCCTTGTCTTTGTTTAACTTGGTCACTGATCAAACCCTCGTTATTGACGAGGCGATTGAGAAGGGATCTTGGGTCAGCATTTACACAGGGAAAACCCCACCGAACGGATTGGCTATTCCCACCCGAAGTGACGTGGCTTCATCCAACGTAAGTGGTCGAAGCAGTCCTACTTCTGGCGCGTTGACAAGAGGCCGAATGGGAAGGAAGTCTGGTCGCAGTATCGGTGTGGTTGGCCTGCAGAATTTGGGAAATACCTGTTACATGAACTCGGCTCTCCAGTGCGTTCGAAGCGTTGAGGAGTTGACAAAGTACTTCCTGACTGATGAGTATGCCGATGAGGTAAACAAGACCAACCCGCTGGGGTATAACGGCAAGGTTGCCACGACTTACGGACACCTGCTCAAGGAGATCTATTCGGAAAACAGAGGCTCTGTTACTCCACGAGATTTCAAGAACACCATTGGTCGCTGCCGGTCAACTTTCTCTGGTTATGGGCAACAGGACTCTCAAGAATTCCTTGGATTTTTGTTGGATGCTCTCCAGGAAGATTTGAGCCGTGTCAAGAAGAAGCCTTACATTGAGAAGCCCGACTCTACCGACGACATGATCAATAACCCAGAAGCTATAAAGGAAATGGCAGATAAGGTGTGGGATATCACTCGACGCCGAGATGATTCTGTCATTGCCGATCTGTTCACGGGTTTGTACAAATCAACGCTGAAGTGTCCGGAATGTGGCAAGATTAGTATTACCTTCGACCCTTTCAACAACTTGACTCTTCCCATACCTGTTGAAGAGGTTTGGACAGCCAAGATCAAATTCCTGCCTCTTAACGACGTCCCCGTAATGATAGAGGTTGAATTGCCCAAGCACAGCGCTATTGAGCAGCTCAAACAATTTCTCTCTATTCGAACAGGTATTCCACCAGAGAGATTGATAGGCGGCGAAGAGTACAAGGACAGATTCTTCAAGATCTACGACAACACCAATGATGTCAGCGAAGAGATCGCCAGGAACGACCTCGCCACTTTTCACGAGCTGGATGCTGTTCCCACCAACTGGCCACACAAGGCTAAGAAGCCTCGCTCGATGCTAGACGTGGATACTCCCCTTGAGACTGAGAACTGGGAGGACCCGCGGTATGAGCAGATGGTCGTGCCTGTATTCCATCGCATCCCATCGAACTACACGCGTGGTAGAGAAGGAATGGCTCCCCCGAGCTTCATTTGCTTTACGAAGGACGAAGCTTCTGACATTGATCTCATCCGACGCAAGGTCCTGGAAAAGGTTGCTACCTTTTCCACCTGGTCCAAGTTAAGAGATGTTCCAGACGAAAACTCAGACAATGCCGATGGAGAAGCCGTAACTTCCGCTTCTGATGCCGACTCATCAGGTGACAGCAAGGTTATTGCCAACTCCGTCGAGGGCGAGGACGATATTGTCGATGTGCACATGAAGGATGACGGCAACCCTCTACCTCACCAACCTCAGATTTTGAAGCAGTTCAACACAAACCGACCAAAGTACATTAAGCCAGATAGCTTCCTGGACCCTGAGCTTGAAAATCTTTTCGAGCTTTGTTATTTCACGGATAAGTCTTACGCTGGCCACGTGCCTACGGGTTGGTCTAACGTTGATCACCATCAACTTTTGCCCAAACTGGCCGACCGAATTCCCCAGCCTACACCTGAAGGCGAAGATGCCGTTAGTCGCGATGATGAAAGCAGCACACCTTCAGTCAACGAGGATGCCAGTAGCACAGACGAGAGCATCAAGGCTGAGGTAACACAAACTCGAATGGCAGAGGAATCCAGTGAGGAAGAGGTTCAAGAAGCTCCCCGAGTAAGTTATCCCATGAGATATCTTAGTAATTCCAACGCTCATGCCATGCAGAAATTCAATGGACGTCCCTCCAAGGTAGGGCCTAACGGACGACGTAACAAAATTAAGCCCCAGAAGTATGGTAAAAAAGCCAATAAGCGCCGTGAGCGCAACCAGAACAAGAAGAACAAGGCGGCTTCAGTTAAGCCTCAGCCGCAGCCTCCCGCAGTTGCTGACGGTGGTCCTCTTATCCGTCTAGGTGAAGGCCTCGTCGTGGATTGGAACGAGGACGCCTGGAATAAGGTCTTTGGCGGCTCGTCAAAGACTACTGATGAGCAAGGTGTCCCTACTTACCAGGCACTCGAGACACTCAACGATTCGGCCCTTAAGATTGTTCAAAGAAGGAGGCAGCATCGCCGAACCCGAGGTATCACCCTCGAGGAGTGCTTGGATGAGTTCGAGAGAGCCGAAGTCCTGTCTGAACAAGACATGTGGTACTGCCCCCGCTGCAAGGAACATCGACGAGCCAGCAAGAAATTCGATCTATGGAAATCACCAGATATTCTTGTGGCCCATCTCAAGCGGTTCAGCAGTTCTGGCTACCGCCGAGACAAGCTAGACGTCATGGTAGACTTCCCCATCGAAGGCCTTGATCTTACTTCAAGGGTTATCCAGAAAGAAGATGGCAAGGACGAGATTTATGACTTGATTGCTGTCGATGACCATTATGGTGGTCTTGGAGGAGGTCATTACACTGCCTACGCCAAGAACTTTGTTGATGGGCGTTGGTACAATTACAACGGTGGGTTATAATCTTTGTATGCACCTGACGGAGACTAGAAAACTAACGGAGTAACAGATTCGTCAGCATCCCCAGTATCTGACCCTGCATCATGTATTACATCGGCCGCTTATCTACTCTTTTATCGCCGTCGCTCGAGTACTCCTTTAGGCGGATCGCGGTTCGGTGCCATCTCTGAGAAGTACAAGAATAGCGAAGAGAACTCCGAGGAGGAAGACGCCGAGGCGGGGGAAGGTCAGCGTCTCGGCGAGGGTTCCTCCCTGGTTGGGTTGTCGAGCGCTGGGATCGGAGCCGCAGCAACTCACCGTCAGGCCGGCAATGGTTCGGGTAGGGTCACTGTTACTTCTTACTCTGGTTCAGACGACGATGAAAATGCCCTTCCGCCTTATGGCGCAACCGAAGACGAGGGTGTAGACGTCAAAGCGGGATATCAACAGCTTAACAACGGGCTGACTCAGAGCTGGGACTTCCAAGCCATAGGCGATAGCGGCGCTGAGGACTCCATGGGCGCAGATGTTGGCTCTGACGATGTGCAGTTGGACTCTTCGGCGGATGAGCGTGGCCTCGGCCGTTTTGATGATCCAGATGTGGTCGTGGCGGGAGACGATTTTATGGATGTGGACCATGAACATGCATCCTCCCACAGGGCAACTCTCGCAGACATCCAAAATGCTACGGGCGATCACAAGGCGGCGATTGGCATACTAACTGCAGCAGATAGCGACCGAGACTCGAACGAAGTGGCCGAGATCCATCTTGAAAACGAGAAGGGAACCAAGGCCGAATAGGGCGGCTGTCCGAAGACGAACAACAAGCGGCCTAGGGTCATAATGACATATGGCAGTCAAGACTGTCGGAACATGAGAAAATGGCTATACGAGAATGAGATGATGACCCCATACGCAGAGACATGCGCAAGACGACTTGCCGAGAGTACTGTAGATAGAAAGAAACGACGTATGGAATAGACGGTACATATCTACTATCCCCGTGCATCTAGCATTGGGCTGAAAGGTAGAGAATGGCGTTCGGTACGATTCTGTTTGCATCAAGCATGTTCAGTTGAACTGACCTGAGAAGGTCGCAAAGACATCCATCTATACGAGTTGTTCTAGCAGCGAAGAATCAAAGCGATGGATAGTTTATACCAAGAATTATCGCGTCTCTTGCGTTTTCAACACAATGTGACACGCCACCTTTTCAATTATCTGCTGATTAGCTACTTAGGTGAATGCACACGAATGAGTATTCCGGTCGTCTGATATGGCTGGGTTAAGACCTGTCTCTAATCTAGGGCATCTATCCAAACATAAAACACGACAGGGCATTTATGAGTAGAAGACCAAGGGCACCTGAGGAAACGACATGCCTAGAGTGAACCTTCACACGCCCTGGGAACAAACAGTTTAATGGAAGTTCACCGTGGTTGAAGAATATTCGCTGGGATTGATATAGGCAGACAAGCAATCGGTAATGTATAAAACACTCTATATCCACTATGAGCAATTGATGAGAAGCAGTATTCTAAAAAGCAGCAAATCAACGTATGGAAGAGGTCCAGAGGGTTGCTTCAAACTCATGCCAGACTTTCCGCCATCGAGCAGCCTTCTGCCTGTGAAGTAGAAGCTGCTTGGCAGCATTTCCCACTCCACCCGAGGAGGCTAAGATCGAGAGGCAAGGGAACGGCCGTTAAATTCAGGGCGTTCATAGAACTGCAGTGGCTGCATCTCAATTACCTACAGAATAAAAGCTACGCGTAGCAAATGGCCGCATAGATTTAATATGTAGGTGACGACACACCATAGATAAACTCCATTTTCGATTTGCTGCATCGTCGCATGCCGAACCAATGAGTTGTTTTGTGCCCGAGTCTGAATGCTCCGCCACCTTCCTGATAGAACAAAAACAACAAGGGGCCATTGGCCATGTAAAACAATGAGTATTCAAAATCGGCAGGGATCATGTTGCAGAATTGGGAATTTGACAGGTGGTGGTATGAGCTCGCCAAGAAGTTCGAGAGCAGGAGACAGGAGCCAGCAGTTCGGGCAGTCCGTTATGGACGGTAAGAAGTTACAGTACCCGTCTAGCCCGTCTCTACTAATGACACAGTCACTAGTAGGTAACAAACCACCACTAACAGCAACGAAATTCTATCCATCTTTGCCGGTCCGGTACAGGAGACACCTCCGCCGCTATGGGGAGGTTCGCGGGGCTTGCGGAGCCTCTATCAGCGACCACAGTACCGGAGACATGGTCATTTTGAGCCAGAATTGGTTTTCTGCCGATAAAGACCGGCACTCAAGAATTGAATATGGAACCATCAGGGCTTGCTGCAAGATCGGCCTGGACAACTATGCTGAGTATGCTCGTTGGCGATAGACGAGAAGAGAGCCAACTTTTGTGAATTGCAGAGTCCTCTTGGCGACTATGTGGAGTGTTCACAAAGTCTAAGTGATCAGACCCAGTAGGTGCAGGCGCTGTACCTCGGTTCGAGGGGGAGTTCCTGAGGTGGACTTGGCTTGTGGATGGATGAGAGCGTCTTTTCTCATCTTGAGGCTCGAAGTGGAGTCGTTGGAATAGTACAGTAGCAAATCTAGCCTTCGGCGGCCGCAGGCTTTCAGGTCCTGGAGCCACGGCTATGACCTTTCGAGATGCTAAGCAGCTATAGCGTCCGGTAGTCCCTGTTATCGCTCCATTGGTTCACTGTTGGTATGGGAAGGCTGGAAAAAGAACATGCGCATCGCACAAAACCCATAGAAGTTGACTTGTCCATCATTCCCCAGGACAGGTCGTAGACTGGCTGGTAAGTTAACCACTTGTATTGATAGAGCCCTGTAGCACTTAGCCCTTTTTGGCACCGTCACTTAGACCAGAAAGCTTGTGTGAGCATTTTGTGTCAGCTACAGTGCTTAGCACCTCGCTTCAAGGAAAGTGAGCCAGAGAATTCGGGGGTTGTGGGGTATCCTTGTATCAATTTGAGCAGAAGACAAAGACAAGACGAAGCTGCTTTCATTCTTCACTTGGTATTGCGATGACTTCTAGTGACTACCAACAGTCATTCTATACCAAAAGCGTAGCCCTTACGTACCTCGTCCCTTAGTAGCCTCACCTCGAGGTGGGGAGAGTTTTGAGCCAGTGCAGTGCAGTGCGGGGCAGCGAACCTATGACCTATGGCGAATGCAAATGGCGATGGAATGGGGCAATGGGAAGGGAATGAACAAGCAAGACAGGAGGGTTTAGAAGAATGAAGGCGGATGAGGCTGGCGTCGTTGGAGGTACTGTATTTGGAAGTACAGTGGACGAGCCAGTCACAAGGTTATAGTAAGCTTGGGTTTATCAAGTTGCTGTTGATCGATCGGTGATCTCCAAGTTAATTATCAAGTTGACGATTCTGAGTGTGTTATTTTATATCCATGGAGGGTTGTATTCGCGTTAGGCCATTTCGATTGCTCGTATCGTGGGTTTGGACTGAAGTTTCGGTTTCTGCTGCAAGTACCTGCACGGAAAGCCATCCCCGGTTCATACCTCCCCTGCTACCTTGCCAGGCAAGTGCTTGTCAGTTTGTAGGTATGATGATAGGGACTAGGTACCTAGGCGGCTTCCATTGTGGTCTGGGCAGTTTTGATCTGTCTACTAGTACCTATCTATCTGTCTAGACGACACTGAAGCCGCAGTTTGCCTCTATTGTTCTAAACTGGTTACCGAGGGCGTCATTCGTGATGAATATGTAGGTATAGAAATTGTGTGTTACCAGGTAACGCTTTGATACCGGGCATGGGAGGCCGAGATACTACGATGTACTGTAAGGATCAAGATCTTTCGACTGTGTGGAGACTCTGACAGTTCTTGTTCACAAAAAAGACTTTCACTCTCCAGGTCTAACTAGCAATTCTAAGTCACTGATTGGGTAGTATACGAGATCTGAAGTATGACGAAATGTGAGTACGGGAGCCGTTGTTGAAGCAATTGTGCTTGTGTATTCCATTTGCCAGAGCCCTATCAAACGTCAGATCCCAAGATAAAGTAGGTTCCGAATCAGGCGTCGAACGCACAAGACATAAATAAACTGTTGCCGCCCGACAGTCGGTGATTACACGTGGTTTGGAGAAGGGCACCGTGTGTTCAGACTGTGCTTCCTTCGAGAATGATTCTTGGTTCTCCTTGCACTGCAGCCTCCCCTTGTACCCCTGTTGGATATAATGGAGACTGTGGCCCATTCCAGATTCTCGAAGACGACCAGAAGAATTCAAAGTAAGCCGCTTGGGCCCTCGTTGGTCGACATGGTGATGACACGACGTAATTGGCTGTTGCAGAGACAAGGATGTGTAGGGAGGGACGTAATTCTGATCCTGACCAAGGCGTGCGGAGCATGGCTTTAGCCTTGGTGCCTCGCCTCTCGTTGCAAGTCTGCTCCCCTGCCTCAACGACGATCCTCAACCACATCCAAGAATGGCTGGTTGAATTGGATGTCTCTAAACTCACCTGCGATACAGTACTTGGTTGCAGGCGGCACAGCATTGTACATACAGTAGTGACCCTAGGTACAGATGCAAACCTACCTGATGATGCTGTCGTGTCGCCTGCTGACCAGTCACTCGCCACTGTAAATCGCTAAAACAAGGCCTCAAACTCAAGTAAAGCAGTGGAGGTTAGGTCGGTAGTCATTAGGTGTTCACCAGCCCAGCCCAGCCCAGCC